>SJYW01043379.1:187028-225775 GCA_006410735.1 Raphicerus campestris | reverse complement strand
CAAAGAGTCGGACACGACTGAGCGACTGAACTGAACTGAACTGATAGATACTATGCTACTGTGACAATATTATATGCTGTGTATATAACCATCTTTCATCTATATTATATAATATATATGTTATATATTGTATCCACTATATATACTATGCCCTATGTCATATATTAGCATATAATAGTATAGTAGAAATGAAAGTTTCTATAAATAGAAAAGTCATGATTATTAGGAAATGCTGTTATTCACACAGATGTAAATGACTGACAAGGTTTAAAATGTGACCCAGACTCATTTTACATCTTGCTATTTTCCCTGGAAATATTTCTCTGTGTCTTTACTGCTCTGTGAATAGCACCATCCGTCTCCAGGGCCCTTGAAAAGAGCCAGGAATCCATGTTGTTCCTCTTCCCCGTCCTCCTACTCCACCTCCTGCTATCCAACCCTTTGGTTCTGTGGGTTCTATTTGTTTTTTTTTCACCCTCCAAAGCACAGCCCAGATCCATCCGGTGCTCGCTTCCCCCATCACTGCCTGCCTGGGTAGCTGTCGTAGCCTCTGACATTCTCCCCACTCCCTTGCCTCTTCATCATCACCCTTCACCCAGTAGCCTGAGGGATCTTTCAAGGAGTAAATAAAATACTTAGTTGAAAACCCTTCTTTGGCTTTTCTGTCACATTTAGGGCAAAATCCAAACTCTACTGTGACGTGGGAGGCCCTGTAAGGACTGGCTCCTGGCGTGTGATTTTGTCTGGTGTTACTCCCTCCCCTGACCTGCTTTGCTCTTTCTGCTCCTACACCCTGGGGCCATTCAACTCTCGGGTACACTGTCCTTGATTCCACCTTGGGTCCTTAGCTCTTGCTGTTCCCATTACCCGGGATGCTCCCCCCTGAAACGTGATCCTCTCCCTTACTTCCTTCAGGATTCTTCTCATATGTCACTTTATCAGGCAGGACTTTATTGACCTCCCTATAGCATATCACACTTGCCCTCTTACCACATGCTATGTGAGTGTACATACAAGATACTGCATATAAAATCTACTGTATATAATCTGAATCCTGCNTAAGAATTTTCCATAGTTTTTTGTGATCCACACCAGTCAAAGGCTTTAGCATAGTCAATGAAGCAGAAGTAGATGTTTTTCTGGAAATCTCTTGCTTTCTCTATGATCCAACGAATGTTGGCAATTTGATCTCTGGTTCCTCTGCCTTTTCTAAATCCAGCTTGTACATCTGGAAGTTCTGGGTTCACGAAGTGTTGAAGCCTAGCTTGAAGGATTTTGAGCATAACTTTGCTAGCATTTCCTGGAAAAGGAAATGGCAATCCACTCCAGTATTCTTGCCTGGAAAATTCCAGGGATGGAGGAACCTGGTAGGCTACAGTCCATGGGGTTGCAGAGTCAGACACAACTGAGTGACTTCACTTTCTTTCTTTCTTTCTTTTTGCTAGCACTTGAAATAAGAGCAGTGGTGCAGCAGTTTGAACATTCTTTGGCATTGCCCTTCTTAACTCTTGCCTTTACTATCACAGCAATACCCTGAAATTTGTGCTATTTCAGGAGGGAATCTGAGCTCAGAATCAATTTTATTAATATTGGTAATAATGGTAGTAAGAGTTATTAAATGATTGAATGAAGGTACATGTGGCCTGTTCTGAAGCTGTTTTGCATTGTATAAGAAGACAAAGCCTTCAGCCCCAAGAGTTGATTGAATGGTGGAAAGTTAGGTAGTTTGGAAGGGGAGATGGCCAGTTACTCCCAGAGGAATCCTTATCCAGGGTCAACTTTGAAAACATAAAGATTTATTTATTAGGGAATGCAGCCTCTCCTCACTGCCACTGCCTATGAATCCACGGCCAGGGAATCTGAGAAATGGCTCCTCTAATCCTTTGGTGCCATCTGTTTGTGCTGGATGACAAGCATTCCTGGCAAACAGGGTCTGTGCCTTTCACTGAGTCAGTGATAAACCTTGAGCCAAATCGAAGTTACCAGCCTTGTGTTCTGCCGTCTGAGACCTTTTGACTCTGTGAGGTGTGCTAACACTCACATGCCCTTTAATTTATGACTTTTATTGAGTCTTTTGTGAAGTCATAAATTGAACAACCCTCCAGCTGGTTTGAGCTCTCATCAGGAAGCTGTCATCGAAGTGAATCACCTTCTCAGTGGCTGCTTCTTTGCTCAAGTTCATTGCAAAGGCTGGGATGTTTGCTTGCTTATAGAATCTATCAGCTTCAGGCAGCCCAGACCCGATAAGTGAAGTTTTTTTTTTTTTAAATTAAAAAATGTAAAAGAAAAAGTGGAGAGAAAAATGCTTGTATTTGCTCAGAGGCTCTTGCATCTTAGTACAGCATTCTGGAAAAGCCTTAGTTTCTGAAGCTGTGAAGCAGGTGAAGTTAACATATTGTAATTTCTGGCCTAGAAATATTCTGAATAATTCCTGCACCAGGGATTTGGGGACAAGGCAGAGACCGACATATTCCCAAGGGTATCTGTGAACCGGCAACTTAAATACAAACAGGAGTTGGACCTTGGTTTCGGGATGGGCTTGTGTGGGAGTTATTTCCCTATAAAAGTATAGGGGTACTGGAGAATTCATAACTACTCCTCAGACACCTGTCATGCTGTGTGTTGGGGTACAAGATGCATTATTTCACTGACCCTTCAACAGCCCCCTCTTTGGTCCCCATTTTACAGATAGTGAAGTTTAAGCTCTCAGAGGTTATGTCACTATAATTCACTCTGCCGCTGCTAAGTCACTTCAGTTGTGTCCAACTCTGTGTGACCCTATAGATGGCAGCCCACCAGGCTCCCCCGTCCCTGGGATTCTCCAGGCAAGAACACTGGAGTGGGTTGCCATTTCCTTCTCCAATGCATGAGAGTGAAAAGGTAAAGTGGAGACTCTCACTCGTATCCAACCCTCAGCGACCCCATGAACTGCAGCCTACCAGGCTCCTCCATCCATGGGATTTTCCAGGCAAGAGTACTGGAGTGGGGTGCCATTGCCTTCTCTGATAATTCACTCTAGGTCGCATGGATAGTAAGTGCAGCGAAGGTTTGAATCCAGATCCTCTTTCATTTTATCATAATTCACTCAATTGAATTTATATTGCAATGATTTTTAGCAAATTTAAAACACTGTGTAACCATCTCTATAATCCACCACCCACTCCCACAATCCTCTGTGCTCATTTGAATTCAATCTCCACTACCATCTTTAGCTCCAGGCAACACACTAATTTACTGCTTGTCTCTATAAATTTATTTTTTTCTGGTCCTTTCATGTAAATGGAATCATAAATGTATGGCCTTTTTATCTGGCTTCTTTTATTTAGCCAAAGGTGCGCCTATGTTGTGTGTATTAGTAGCTCATCCATTTTTATTACTGAAGAGTATTCCATTGTATGGGTCTATCACATTCTGTTTACTCATTTACCAATTGATAGGCATTTGGACTATTTTCGTTTTCTGGGCATTATTCATGTGTCTTTATGTGGAGGTTTTTATTCCTTTTGGGCAGATTCCTAGAAGTGGAATTTCTAGGTCTAAGGGTAAGTTTACATCTATCTTTATTAAAAACAAACTGTGTAACTTTTAAAGTGGCTCTCTCATTTTGCATTGAGCTCAGATTCTTGAGGGTCTGACTCTTGACCACTGCTATGTATGATGCCTCACATTGCTCCATTTCACTGTTAATCAGTTAATTTCAATAATCACTGCCTGACGTCTGTCTCCGCTGGTTCTGGCACCAGATGGTAGGAAAAGAGAGATGAAAGAGATACAGTTTGTTACCTGCTTTCTGTGGTCTGTTCGATTATTCATCACAGTTCTTCTGCCGTATGACTTTGCAGTGTAATGGATGATCGCAGTGGAGTCCCCACTCAGGATGTTGTGTGTTGGGAAAAGCAGTCTCTGGGCACAGTCTTTTGACCCTTACTTGGCCATAGAAGAGNATTCACTCTAGGTCGCATGGATAGTAAGTGCAGCGAAGGTTTGAATCCAGATCCTCTTTCATTTTATCATAATTCACTCAATTGAATTTATATTGCAATGATTTTTAGCAAATTTAAAACACTGTGTAACCATCTCTATAATCCACCACCCACTCCCACAATCCTCTGTGCTCATTTGAATTCAATCTCCACTACCATCTTTAGCTCCAGGCAACACACTAATTTACTGCTTGTCTCTATAAATTTATTTTTTTCTGGTCCTTTCATGTAAATGGAATCATAAATGTATGGCCTTTTTATCTGGCTTCTTTTATTTAGCCAAAGGTGCGCCTATGTTGTGTGTATTAGTAGCTCATCCATTTTTATTACTGAAGAGTATTCCATTGTATGGGTCTATCACATTCTGTTTACTCATTTACCAATTGATAGGCATTTGGACTATTTTCGTTTTCTGGGCATTATTCATGTGTCTTTATGTGGAGGTTTTTATTCCTTTTGGGCAGATTCCTAGAAGTGGAATTTCTAGGTCTAAGGGTAAGTTTACATCTATCTTTATTAAAAACAAACTGTGTAACTTTTAAAGTGGCTCTCTCATTTTGCATTGAGCTCAGATTCTTGAGGGTCTGACTCTTGACCACTGCTATGTATGATGCCTCACATTGCTCCATTTCACTGTTAATCAGTTAATTTCAATAATCACTGCCTGACGTCTGTCTCCGCTGGTTCTGGCACCAGATGGTAGGAAAAGAGAGATGAAAGAGATACAGTTTGTTACCTGCTTTCTGTGGTCTGTTCGATTATTCATCACAGTTCTTCTGCCGTATGACTTTGCAGTGTAATGGATGATCGCAGTGGAGTCCCCACTCAGGATGTTGTGTGTTGGGAAAAGCAGTCTCTGGGCACAGTCTTTTGACCCTTACTTGGCCATAGAAGAGTGGGTTTGAGCTTGGAATAGTTTGTTACTTGGGAGACAGAGAGCTCTCACAGCCTGCAGCGAGTTTATGGCCTTGGGAAGGACTGTCTCTCTGTTCCCTGGCTTGATGTGTACTACTTTGTTCTGCTTAAGTGTGCACGTCAGTGGCCCTCATGCATGCTCCAGCTCCCTGTATTTCAGGCATAAGCTGCAGCATGACATAGGGTGTGTGCTACATCAGCTATGGATCCTCCAATCCTGGCCAGCTGGCACATTGCATGGGGCTGCCTCTTGTGAACACTCCCTCTCCTCTCTTGCTCCAAGTCACTGCTGAGTCACTTGAACCTGGTGTGCTTGTGGTCTGTTTTCAGTGACATTGAATCAGGCATGGTCTCTTCCTTGGGTGACCCTCTTCTGCTTTTTAACTTTGGCTGTCATTAGGTTATATAGTCTGTCCTGTGGCACAGTCTGATCACCCAGAGAATGGTGAAACCTTGGGGGAAACAACGGGACATTAGCAGATATGATACAAACTGATTCTCCAAATGCGTCTTGTGTGCTTGGTTCACCTCCTTGCAATGTTACTGTCCATTATAAAAGAGCATTTTCTGGGTAGCTGATGCTCCTTCAGCTCCTCCTCCACACGAGCACATGTGGAGTGGATCTGAACCCAGCTCGCAGCTTAGAGTTAAGTGCAGTTCCCCTGCCTCTCTTGCTACTGAAGAGAGAATAAAGGTGGTGACTCATGCTGTTTCCTTTGCTGACACCAGGTGTCACTGTCAACCTGAGGCAGCTTGGTTGCTGTTTGATAGTCGCTCAGTTGTGTCTGACTCTTTGTGGACCCCATGGACTCTAGACCACCAGGCTCCTCTGTCCATGGAATTCTCCAGGCAAGAACACTGGAGTGGTTAGCTATTCCCTTCTCCAGGGGATGTTCCCGACCCAGGGATTGAACCTGGGTCTCCTGCATTGCAGGCAGCTTCTTTACCATCTGTGCCCGCACTTTCTTTTCTATAGCTGGCTCTATAGTGCTGCTGCTGGGAATTTGCAAACTATATTTCCTATGTTCCTCTGCCACCTGACTTCCTATTAGGGTGCACTGGATGAAGATCAGAACGTGGGAAAGGAGGGAGATTTCTGTCGCTGTAGCAACAGCACAAGTGGAGTGATTCCAGACTCCAGCATTCCAGGTGGAGGCAGCACCTTCTGAGTGGTGTTAGCCCTGGTGGAAGCGGCTCTCTTTGATAAATATAGAAGTGACTGAGTGGCATCACGTAGGTGATTAGATGCATAGCATTAGGTGCAGGTTCGTGGGTTCAACCTCGGGGCACTAGCACTTCTAATATCAGGTTATCACTCCTTCTTCTTTTTGCTTCTCAGACCCTCTTTTCCAATTGATCTTCCACCTATCTCAAAACACTTATAATCAATTATTTGTTTGCAATGCCTAGAGTGGTGCCTGCTTTGCTGACACTATTGTTTTCTGAAACATGAGCAGAGGAAACCATTGATTGTGGGGGTGGGCGGGAGGCAGGGAATGATGAGAAGTGGTCCACTTCTCTGTGTGAGAAAAACATTGGCTAACCGTAATCCTACAGACGTAGGAAACCTTCCAAATTATATTATTAATTCTTCTTCTTCTTCTTCTTCTTTTTTTTTTTTTTTTAGTACCGTGCTGTATTGAACATAGCTAGTCAATGATTGGATGTCAGGTAATCAATGCTAAGACTTCTTGGGACTTTTGATTTCTTGTTTATCCTGGAGGTAACCTGAAATGAACCAATGACACACTGAGTAAGTTTAATTGAGTGTTTTTCCAGGAATTCTGCTTCTTTTTTTGTCCTACACTGGCCCTCTACATGAAGGTAGTGGATCTAGAAGGAAGGCAAGACAAGTGCGAACCCACACTGCCCACAGAATGGAGGGCGACCTTCCTACCCAGTGCCCTTAGCCTCCCAGCTTTGCCCCAGCTTANGATGGAGGAGCCTGGTGGGCTGCAGTCCATGCGGTTGCAAAGAGTCAGACACGACTGAGCGACTTCACTTTCACTTTTCACTTTCATGCATTGGAGAAGGAAATGGCAACCCACTCCAGTGTTCTTGCCTGGAGAATCCCAGGGGCGGCAGAGCCTGGTGGGCTGCCGTCTATGGGGTCGCACAGAGTCGGACACGACTGAAGCGACTTAGCAGCAGTAGCAGCAGCATGGAAAATGACACACCCTTAGATGGACACTGCTATAAGGACTCTGAGGACTGAGACTAGCAAGAGGGGGAGGCCCAATATTCCTCACTGTCCCAGTTCAGCAGAAACTAGCCAGAGAGACCTCAGTGCGCTTATTCCGAAAGAACTGGGCCTTCCATCTCTTGAGGGGGAATGTTAGGTAGTTATAATAGGAAAAAGCAGTCCACAGTGGTGGTGACTAAAAGACAAAGAAGGGAAAAGCCCATCAAAATAGAACAAAGGAAGGCCCAGGGACTGGAGTGAGGACCTCAGGTAAAACAAACAGCCCTCCTGGCTAGCCCAATTTACATGGGGCAGGCTCAGAGGGAAGGATACAAATGTATAAAAGGAGGAATCCTGGAAGGATTGGGGCTTCTCTTCTCTTTGCATCTTTTGAGTCGGCCTGCTCTCATGTCTCAGGGATGTATTTTCCTTTGCTTGCCAACAAAACTGAGCTATAATACTGGTCCTTTCTTCGCTTCAAATTTTTGCTGTGGGGAGACAGAACTGAGGAAATTCCAAACTCCCCCAACAGATCTTTGTTAGCAAAGTGATGTCTGTGCTTTTTAACAGCTGTCTAGGTTTGTTGTAGCTTTCCTTCCTAGGAGCAAGCATTTTAAAATTTCATGGTTGGAGTCACTGTCCACAGTTTCCATTATTAATTTACTATTAATTTACCATGAATAATAGTCCATTATTAAATTTCCATTAATGCCCTCTTTTGGTCTAGGATCTGATCCTGGTACCATATTGTATTTAATTGTCATGAATCCCCAGTCACCTAGAGTCTGTGACACTTTTTCACTCTTTATTTTTATGACCTGACAGTCTTGAATCTACAGGCCAGGTTTCCTCTAGAAAGTTTCTCAGTCTGAGTTTGCTGGTTGCTTTTTTCTTGATTACACTGGAGGGATTTGTTTTTTGTGCATGTTATCCAGACAAATCTCCAATGAGAATAATTTTGCCTATAAAGTTATGACCCCCTTAGGAGTTTAAAGAGAGCATTAACTTGTCTTTTCATTCTTACTTTGAGTGATTGCAAATGTTCTCTGTTCTACACCCTCCTGCCCCAGGCTCTGCAGGTGGTTAGCCTTGTGAGTGGCAGAATGGAGATTCAGACCCAGACTCCAGTGCCATGATCTGTCCATGACTCCATATGCACACTGCTGGTGGGCTGCTAACAAATTGGTTTGTCCAAGGGCATGCTCAACTGTACCCTCAGCTCCCCTCTGGAAGAATTTCAATATCATCTAATTAGGTAACATGGTAGCTGGGCAACCATTACTTATAATAGACGTGGAGTTGTAAATTATCCTATTTAATTAAGAACTGCTCCCTTCTATTAAAGAAAAGCTTATCATAGGTTAGTAAATTTATTGGGAACACTTAACTTTAGCTAATTAAGCTATTTGAACTCAAGGCAAGGGCATTCATTAATAATCAAGTCCAAGCAGTTAAGGGCAATTAGTGAAACAGCTGGTCTTTATCTCACGGATAAAGGATGGTTAATAGAGATCTTTACAGCTGTTATAAACTTCCCCAAAGCAATCTCTTCTTCAAAAGTTTTTGTTAGTTAAGAATATAGAGGGAAGAACTAATTAAAAGGACTGAGTTGGTAGCGATCTCAGTCTCCCAGCCTCAAGATGAAGGCCAGAAGGAAATGGAATCCACCAGCCATGGTCCCATCCCCAGCCATGTCCATTTTTCTGGGCAGAGCCTGATCTGGAAGTCAGCATCATACCTCTAGTTCCCATTGGAATCCTGGGTGCCTCAGGAGAAAAGGGCAAGGACTGGTCATCTATGCCTGCAGAGATCATATTTCCTGAAAGAAAATTGGACGAATGTGGTCTGACAAAGTGTTTTTTATTTTTCTGATCCATGGATGGCTTTATATAGAAAGTCTCACAGAGATGCCCTTTTTAAATGACATCGGCTTAAAATTCTTAAACTGAAGTGTAAGGCATCAACTCTTTGAAAAACCATCCCACATCAATATTTATCTTGCATTTCCTCTTGGTGTTGTTTAACTTGTTCCTCTTTCTTCTGCGTTTCCTGCAAGCTGGAAATTTCCTTTAGAGACTTGATTAGATAGAAGTGAAACATTTTGGCCAGAATCCTTCAAGGTGATGTCATATATTTCACATGCATTATGCCAGGAAGCACATAAATGTCTCTTTGTTCCACTCTTGGTGAGGCCAATGTTGAGTTGTGGATTAAAGAGGTAACCCCAACCTCTCCATTGCAAAGGTACATTTTACCCTTTGAAATTGGTACACAGTATATGGGCTGCTCCTTTTATGGGTTTCCCTTGTAGCTCAGCTGGTAAAGAATCCACCAGCAATGCAGAAGACCTCAGTTCAATTCCTGGGTCAGGAAGATCCCCTTGAGAAGGGATAGGCTACCCACTCCAGTATTCTTGGGCTTCCATGGTGGCTCAGTCAATAAAGAATCCACCTGCAATGCAGGAGACCTGGGTTTGATCCCTGGGTTGGGAAGATTCCCTGGAGGAGGGCATGGCAACCCTTTCCAGTATTCTTGCCTGGAGAATCCCCGTGAAATGAAGAGCCTGGCGGAATGCAGCCCATGGGGTCACAAAGAGTCAGACACATCTGAGTGACTACGCACAGCACAAGCACACTTTATCTGCGGTACCCTTCCCATGGCCTCCCCATGCTTGGCCTGTTCTCATCATTCTGGCCTCTACTCAAGTGTCACCTTCTCTTTTGAGAATTAGGCACCCCCTCTCAGGTGGCCTGCAAGGCCTGTGTGCTCTGGCCTTGACTGGCTCCTAGACTCATCTCCTAGACAAACCTCCCTTTGCTGTTGCAGTCCAGCCACACTAGCCACTGTTCAGTGCCTGGAATGCTCCCTTCTGCCAAAGCCTTGCCTGGAACACAAGGCTCTCCTTCTCTCTCAGTCACTGCCTTCTCATCCTTCTGGGATGAANGAATAATAGTCCATTATTAAATTTCCATTAATGCCCTCTTTTGGTCTAGGATCTGATCCTGGTACCATATTGTATTTAATTGTCATGAATCCCCAGTCACCTAGAGTCTGTGACACTTTTTCACTCTTTATTTTTATGACCTGACAGTCTTGAATCTACAGGCCAGGTTTCCTCTAGAAAGTTTCTCAGTCTGAGTTTGCTGGTTGCTTTTTTCTTGATTACACTGGAGGGATTTGTTTTTTGTGCATGTTATCCAGACAAATCTCCAATGAGAATAATTTTGCCTATAAAGTTATGACCCCCTTAGGAGTTTAAAGAGAGCATTAACTTGTCTTTTCATTCTTACTTTGAGTGATTGCAAATGTTCTCTGTTCTACACCCTCCTGCCCCAGGCTCTGCAGGTGGTTAGCCTTGTGAGTGGCAGAATGGAGATTCAGACCCAGACTCCAGTGCCATGATCTGTCCATGACTCCATATGCACACTGCTGGTGGGCTGCTAACAAATTGGTTTGTCCAAGGGCATGCTCAACTGTACCCTCAGCTCCCCTCTGGAAGAATTTCAATATCATCTAATTAGGTAACATGGTAGCTGGGCAACCATTACTTATAATAGACGTGGAGTTGTAAATTATCCTATTTAATTAAGAACTGCTCCCTTCTATTAAAGAAAAGCTTATCATAGGTTAGTAAATTTATTGGGAACACTTAACTTTAGCTAATTAAGCTATTTGAACTCAAGGCAAGGGCATTCATTAATAATCAAGTCCAAGCAGTTAAGGGCAATTAGTGAAACAGCTGGTCTTTATCTCACGGATAAAGGATGGTTAATAGAGATCTTTACAGCTGTTATAAACTTCCCCAAAGCAATCTCTTCTTCAAAAGTTTTTGTTAGTTAAGAATATAGAGGGAAGAACTAATTAAAAGGACTGAGTTGGTAGCGATCTCAGTCTCCCAGCCTCAAGATGAAGGCCAGAAGGAAATGGAATCCACCAGCCATGGTCCCATCCCCAGCCATGTCCATTTTTCTGGGCAGAGCCTGATCTGGAAGTCAGCATCATACCTCTAGTTCCCATTGGAATCCTGGGTGCCTCAGGAGAAAAGGGCAAGGACTGGTCATCTATGCCTGCAGAGATCATATTTCCTGAAAGAAAATTGGACGAATGTGGTCTGACAAAGTGTTTTTTATTTTTCTGATCCATGGATGGCTTTATATAGAAAGTCTCACAGAGATGCCCTTTTTAAATGACATCGGCTTAAAATTCTTAAACTGAAGTGTAAGGCATCAACTCTTTGAAAAACCATCCCACATCAATATTTATCTTGCATTTCCTCTTGGTGTTGTTTAACTTGTTCCTCTTTCTTCTGCGTTTCCTGCAAGCTGGAAATTTCCTTTAGAGACTTGATTAGATAGAAGTGAAACATTTTGGCCAGAATCCTTCAAGGTGATGTCATATATTTCACATGCATTATGCCAGGAAGCACATAAATGTCTCTTTGTTCCACTCTTGGTGAGGCCAATGTTGAGTTGTGGATTAAAGAGGTAACCCCAACCTCTCCATTGCAAAGGTACATTTTACCCTTTGAAATTGGTACACAGTATATGGGCTGCTCCTTTTATGGGTTTCCCTTGTAGCTCAGCTGGTAAAGAATCCACCAGCAATGCAGAAGACCTCAGTTCAATTCCTGGGTCAGGAAGATCCCCTTGAGAAGGGATAGGCTACCCACTCCAGTATTCTTGGGCTTCCATGGTGGCTCAGTCAATAAAGAATCCACCTGCAATGCAGGAGACCTGGGTTTGATCCCTGGGTTGGGAAGATTCCCTGGAGGAGGGCATGGCAACCCTTTCCAGTATTCTTGCCTGGAGAATCCCCGTGAAATGAAGAGCCTGGCGGAATGCAGCCCATGGGGTCACAAAGAGTCAGACACATCTGAGTGACTACGCACAGCACAAGCACACTTTATCTGCGGTACCCTTCCCATGGCCTCCCCATGCTTGGCCTGTTCTCATCATTCTGGCCTCTACTCAAGTGTCACCTTCTCTTTTGAGAATTAGGCACCCCCTCTCAGGTGGCCTGCAAGGCCTGTGTGCTCTGGCCTTGACTGGCTCCTAGACTCATCTCCTAGACAAACCTCCCTTTGCTGTTGCAGTCCAGCCACACTAGCCACTGTTCAGTGCCTGGAATGCTCCCTTCTGCCAAAGCCTTGCCTGGAACACAAGGCTCTCCTTCTCTCTCAGTCACTGCCTTCTCATCCTTCTGGGATGAACTAGGGTCCTTTCCTGAGGGATGTCTTTCTGGACTATGTACCCCACCCCAGTTTGGATAAAATGCCACTATTGGATGTTCTCAAGGTACCGCATAAGGCTCCTGTGTGGTGTTCATCAAACCTGGAATATTCCTTTTGTTAGGGGAAGCGCATGGACTGAAACCACTCGACCTGGCCAGGCACCGTCATAACCATTTGCATGAGTTATTTTTATCACAGGAGGTCCTGGTAAGAAACACAGAGCAATAAGTCACCACCGACCGGAAGAGTTCAGGAAAGGCCAAAAGGAGATGCCACGTGTCCTACCGCCCTCCAGAATCCTTCTCACTGGCATCCATGTTGGCTGAGCAATGCGTGCACCACCAGGAAGGACCCTTAGCCAGAATGATTGTCTGAAGACAACCCAGAAACGAATCTCATCACCACAAAACCTGAGACTACATGGCAGAGCAATTCTCGTGGGTTCCCTTCCCCTACTGCTCTCTACTCAGGCGCTCCTTCCCAATAAAGTCTCTTGCTTGGTCAGGGCATCTGTCTTCTCGGACAATTCATTTCTGAGTGTTAGACAAGAGCCCACTCTTGAGCCCCGGAAGAGGTTCCCCTTCCTGCAACACTTCTATTTATGTGATTATTATACTAATTTCTGTCTTTCCCTCAGAAGCTAAGCTCCATGGGGGGCAGGGCACCTGCCTAATCTTGTTCATCCTTATAAACCTCAAACACCTCGCACAGTGCCTTGCACATAGTAGGTACTCGAGAAATACTGAATGGATGAATGAAAGATCCTTAGCTGAATGGCTCGAGTGAGACCCTATGTTAAGGATTTCCTAAAGGATCCTGGTCTTACTTGGTGCTGGGAAGTTTCTAGACTAAGGTTTGGAAAACTTTTTTTCTGGAAAGCTGGGCCAGATTGTTGACTGAGTTGGAGGCTGGAGGCTTAGTTTCCCCATCTGTAAACAGGGAAATAGTTCCTAGCTCATATGATTATTATTATGACGCTTCCATAAACTAATACATGTGAAGTGTTTAAAGTGGCTGGTACGTAGTCTCACTTGGGTTTTAGCTATTATTGTGGGCTTACATATGGTGGAGACAAAGTCTAGAAATGTATTCATCAGTAAGGAAACACAAGTAACTATCAGCCAGAAGAAAGAATGGCAAATAGAAACGCTGCTGGATTTCCACACGCATGTTAGTGACAGACAGCCTGGATTAAAGATCTGAGAAGTCACAGTAGGAAGAGCCACTTTGTTCCCAGAAGAAAATGACAACTGCAGGAGGAAACAGCACAAGGCTTAGGGAGGGGGAGCTGGAAAGGGAGGTGCCTGTGGCAGAGGATGCCTGAAACACTGTAGTATTTTCCCTAGGAGCGTCCCAGGGGTCCTTGCGGAGGCCTTAATCGCCTACTCTAGGCGGCTGAAGCCTAGCTCCTCGCTCTTTGCGAGCTGTGCTCCCTCTGGCCTCTGTTTCCGTTAGAGCCTAATCATATTTGAAAGTAGTTTTTATCTGTGATTATTCATCCGTTTGTGAGGAGCTTATGTGTCTAAGCCGCCACTTCCATCAAATCCAAGCACGTGGCCCCCCTTAATACACACAGGCCTAGAGCTGGCGAGCAAGGCAACCCCCACCTGCATCCCGGCAAGGAAATTCTAGGGAATTAGAGAGGACCAGCTCTGGGTGTGGGGAGGAGGAGGCAGACGGCCCTGGTGCTGGTGTGGAAACCTGAAGTGAAGCAAATACGAGAGCAGTAATACAAGGAACTTCAGCCAGGCCCCTCAGTCGGCAGGTGGCCCTGTCCTGAGGCATGGCTTCTCAGACTTTAATAAGATGGTGTCTGTGAAGATTACATATTAGCTTAGAGAACAATATTTCATTTGCACAGGCTCTTTCTAATCTGTGGGAGATGGTGTGCTGGGCTAAGTTTAACGCTCACGCACATGTTTCAGGTTAATTAATTCTGTGTTCAACTGTGATAGGGGTTAGAGCGGAATCTCACCACCTTTCCAAGGATGGTGGGCTGCTGACACAGGGGCGGGGTGTCAGCCGAGGAGGCAGGACAGGGACAAAACGGCAGCAAACTAGGCTGTAGCAAAGACAAAGTGGTTTGATTGCCCTGTTTCTCCTACTGATTTTTTTAAGTACNGCAGGACAAGGACAAAATGGCAGCAAACTAGGCTGTAGCAAAGACAAAGTGGTTTGATTGCCCTGTTTCTCCTACTGATTTTTTTAAGTACAGTTTTATGATGTACTTCATTACCCATTTAAGGTGTACAATCCAATGATTTTTAGTATATTCACAGGGTTGTGCAACCATCACAACAATAAATTTTAGAACAGTTTCATGTCTAAAAAGAATCCTCATATCCATTAGCAGAGAAGGCAATGGCAACCCACTCCAGCACTCTTGCCTGAAAAATCCCATGGATGGAGGAGCCTGGTAGGCTGCAGTCCATGGGGTCAAGGAGAGTCGGACACAACTGAGCGACTTCACTTTCACTTTCATACCCATTAGCACTCACTCCTTGTTTCTCATCAACCTCCCCGCCCTGGGCAACCGTTTATCTACTTTCTGTTTCTGTAGATTCGCCTAGTCTGGACATTGCATCAAATTGAAATAATACAATATGTGGCCTTTCATGACTGGTTTATTTCACTTTGCATAATATTTTCAAGGTTCATCTGTGGTGGGCCATGCATCAGTGTTTCGTTCCTTTTTATTGCTGAATAATATTCCATTGTACGGACATACCACATTTTATTCATCCGATCATCTGATAGACATTTAGATTGTTTCCAGTTTGGGGCTATCATGGACTTTTGTTACAAGGCTTTGTGTGGATATGTGTCTTCATTTCTGTTGGATATACACCTAGGAGTGGAATTGCTGGATTATATGGTATCTCTATGTTTAATCTTCTGAGGAACTGTGCTTAGTCGCTCAGTTGTGTCCAACTTGAAAAAGAATTTTTTTTTCCAATTCTTTTCCCACTTAAGTTACTATAGAGTGTTGAGTGGAGTTCCCTGTGTTGGTTATCTATTTTGAACTTAGTGTACAGTAGGTCCTTGTTGGTTATCTGTTTTAAATATAACATACATGTCCATCCCAAACTCCCAATCCCTCTGGTAACCATAAATTCGTTCTCTAAGTCTGTGAGTTTGTTCCTGTTCTGTAAATAGGTTCGCTTGCATCATTTGAAATTTAAACATTTTAATTAAATCTTATTGCATGTTTTTATTTTAGAACTATTTGTAATTCTAATTCTCTATGTCCATTCAGTTGTCAATGCCAAGGATAATATATTATGGATCCTAGTTATGCCCAGACTTCTACATGTACAAAATTGAGAGTAATATGAAATTTTTAGTATTCCAGCATTTTTCTCAGCCACCTTATGCAGCGATTGCAAATGCCATACCGATCCTGCAAAGCTCCAGACCCACAAAATGGAACGCAAAGACAAGCAAGAAGTAAGCAGTCAGCACCATGGGGAAATAGTGCTATGTTGTGCAAGAATCTATTCGGTGACTTTGTCAGGGAGGGAGTATCTTTTCCTCTCTTCACACAAGTGCTCCTGCCACTCAAACTACCCTGGCACCCTCAGCAGTGCCCATCTCTGCTTTGGCACTGGCACCTCATCCAAACCTTCAGGCTGTTTGACACAATTGTTTTGAGGACAGAAGTCAACATCTAGGAGAAATGTTTCTCCAAGGCTTGAATGGTGCTGCTCATCAGAGTGCGTGTTTTGGGTAGTAGGTCATTCTTTGACAGTGTCAGGGGCAAATTCCTGGTGACAGAGGTGCCACCCTCCCCCTACACTCCCCATTGCCTCAGGTCTGGGGGTGGTCCTGCAGGTGTGTGTGGGGGAAGAGGGGTTTGAGGAGGAGCTTCAGGGCTTTAACATGTGGACAGCATCAACCATCTTCTTTTGATGTCCATGGGAATTTCTCTCCATATTTCTTACCTGCGTGGTATTTTTCTCACTTCTGATTTGATTGTTTTCTGAACAATTCTAAGAGCTGAAACTCGTACGGGTCAAAAAGCAGTAGGCTTTTCCATTTTATTTAGGGATGCAAGTATTATTTTCCTAGTAGAGGTTGGTTTTGGTTCTGTGGACAAAAAACGTTGTTACAAATACCTACTCTCAAATATCCTTACCCACTAAGCAAATGCTATGTATGGTATTTGGATAAAAAAGTCAACAACAAACCACCCTACCTCACTTGATGAATTTTACTTGTGCTATTAGCAGGGAATATTTTGCACTAGAGACATATCAAGTAATAACGAAATGTTAAGCAAACAGATAATCAATTATTAAAATGCAGCTGCTATTAATGTAATCCTTTACATTTCAGTAACACCAGCATTTGGAGGGAGGGATATAAAGCTGGTTAAAAACATCTGATGTACAAAATAAGAATATAACCATGGTCCCTTTGAAAAAAATTTGAGAGGATTTAGCTCTACAGTTTTCATTTAGGAGTGGGTATTTTGATTGGGAAAGAGAGATGTAAAGTCCAGTCTGATATAGAAATATCTATATTTATATATAGATATTTATTCTAGATAGATATTTCTAAATATCTATATTTATATATAGATCAAGATGTCAGCACAAGCAATATTTTGAAGGCTTAGGGCTCTTGTAGAGCCAAAATGTATCTTTAATATAGGCTCTAGACACTTTATTGGCCCAACTCTGGACAACTTCTTTTTGTGAGTATATCTTCTTTCACTTATTTTTTTGAATGTAAGTAATACATTTGCATGGTGAAAAAACTGAAAAGTAGGACTTCCCTAGTGGTTAAGAATCTGCCTGCCAATGCAGGGGACCTGGGTTTCATCCCTGGTCTGGGAAGATTCCACATGCCNCCATTAGCAGTCACTCCCTGTTTCTCATCAACCTCCCCACCCTGGGCAACCGTTTATCTACTTTCTGTTTCTGTAGATTCGCCTAGTCTGGACATTGCATCAAATTGAAATAATACAATATGTGGCCTTTCATGACTGGTTTATTTCACTTTGCATAATATTTTCAAGGTTCATCTGTGTTGGGCCATGCATCAGTGTTTCGTTCCTTTTTATTGCTGAATAATATTCCATTGTACGGACATACCACATTTTATTCATCCGATCATCTGATAGACATTTAGATTGTTTCCAGTTTGGGGCTATCATGGACTTTTGTTACAAGGCTTTGTGTGGATATGTGTCTTCATTTCTGTTGGATATACACCTAGGAGTGGAATTGCTGGATTATATGGTATCTCTATGTTTAATCTTCTGAGGAACTGTGCTTAGTCGCTCAGTTGTGTCCAACTTGAAAAAGAATTTTTTTTTCCAATTCTTTTCCCACTTAAGTTACTATAGAGTGTTGAGTGGAGTTCCCTGTGTTGGTTATCTATTTTAAACTTAGTGTACAGTAGGTCCTTGTTGGTTATCTCTTTTAAATATAACATACATGTCCATCCCAAACTCCCAATCCCTCTGGTAACCATAAATTCTCCATCCCAAACTCCCAGTCCCTCTGGTAACCATAAATTCGTTCTCTAAGTCTGTGAGTTTGTTCCTGTTCTGTAAATAGGTTCGCTTGTATCATTTGAAATTTAAACATTTTAATTAAATCTTATTGCATGTTTTTATTTTAGAACTATTTGTAATTCTAATTCTCTATGTCCATTCAGTTGTCAATGCCAAGGATAATATATTATGGATCCTAGTTATGCCCAGACTTCTACATGTACAAAATTGAGAGTAATATGAAATTTTTAGTATTCCAGCATTTTTCTCAGCCACCTTATGCAGCGATTGCAAATGCCATACTGATCCTGCAAAGCTCCAGACCCACAAAATGGAACGCAAAGACAAGCAAGAAGTAAGCAGTCAGCACCATGGGGAAATAGTGCTATGTTGTGCAAGAATCTATTCGGTGACTTTGTCAGGGAGGGAGTATCTTTTCCTCTCTTCACACAAGTGCTCCTGCCACTCAAACTACCCTGGCACCCTCAGCAGTGCCCATCTCTGCTTTGGCACTGGCACCTCATCCAAACCTTCAGGCTGTTTGACACAATTGTTTTGAGGACAGAAGTCAACATCTAGGAGAAATGTTTCTCCAAGGCTTGAATGGTGCTGCTCATCAGAGTGCATATTTTGGGTAGTAGGTCATTCTTTGACAGTGTCAGGGGCAAATTCCTGGTGACAGAGGTGCCACCCTCCCCCTACACTCCCCATTGCCTCAGGTCTGGGGGTGGTCCTGCAGGTGTGTGTGGGGGAAGAGGGGTTTGAGGAGGAGCTTCAGGGCTTTAACATGTGGACAGCATCAACCATCTTCTTTTGATGTCCATGGGAATTTCTCTCCATATTTCTTACCTGCGTGGTATTTTTCTCACTTCTGATTTGATTGTTTTCTGAACAATTCTAAGAGCTGAAACTCGTACGGGTCAAAAAGCAGTAGGCTTTTCCATTTTATTTAGGGATGCAAGTATTATTTTCCTAGTAGAGGTTGGTTTTGGTTCTGTGGACAAAAAACGTTGTTACAAATATCTACTCTCAAATATTCTTACCCACTAAGCAAATGCTATGTATGGTATTTGGATAAAAAAGTCAACAACAAACCACCCTACCTCACTTGATGAATTTTACTTGTGCTATTAGCAGGGAATATTTTGCACTAGAGACATATCAAGTAATAACGAAATGTTAAGCAAACAGATAATCAATTATTAAAATGCAGCTGCTATTAATGTAATCCTTTACATTTCAGTAACACCAGCATTTGGAGGGAGGGATATAAAGCTGGTTAAAAACATCTGATGTACAAAATAAGAATATAACCATGGTCCCTTTGAAAAAAATTTGAGAGGATTTAGCTCTACAGTTTTCATTTAGGAGTGGGTATTTTGATTGGGAAAGAGAGATGTAAAGTCCAGTCTGATATAGAAATATCTATATTTATATATAGATATTTATTCTAGATAGATATTTCTAAATATCTATATTTATATATAGATCAAGATGTCAGCACAAGCAATATTTTGAAGGCTTAGGGCTCTTGTAGAGCCAAAATGTATCTTTAATATAGGCTCTAGACACTTTATTGGCCCAACTCTGGACAACTTCTTTTTGTGAGTATATCTTCTTTCACTTATTTTTTTGAATGTAAGTAATACATTTGCATGGTGAAAAAACTGAAAAGTAGGACTTCCCTAGTGGTTAAGAATCTGCCTGCCAATGCAGGGGACCTGGGTTCCATCCCTGGTCTGGGAAGATTCCACATGCCCCAGGGCAACTGAGCAAGTGTGCCGCAACTACTGAACCTCTGCTCTAGAGCTTGTGAGCTGAATCTACCGAAGTCCTCAAGCCCCAGAGCCCATGCTCTGCAGCACGGGAAGCCACCACAGTAAGCAGCCTGCGCACTGGAAATAGAGAGTATCCCCCGCTCCCCGCAACTAGAGAAAGCCCGTGTGCCGCCACAAAAACTCAGCACAGCCAAAAATAAATTAACAACAACAACACAACTAAAAAAGTTAAAAAGTACAGTGAAAGTTTTTCCTCCCACTCCTGCATTATACTTTATTTAACCAGTCTACTCTGCATGGACATTGGGTTGTTTCCAACTATTTCTCAGGCTAGACCTACTGCAGTGAATTACCTTATACTTGCATGATATTGCGTATATTTAGGGTAAATTTCCCAGAGTGAAATTGCTGGGTCAAATTGTATGTGCATTTGTGGTTCTGACAGATATTGCCAAATTGTCCCTCCATGGGGATGATGGTCTTTTGTGTTTTCCATAGCTATGAATGTGAGTGTCTGCTTCCCCAGGAAGAACAGTTCAAGTGGAGGCTAACTTTTAGGAGAGAGTAACACTTGCACCTTAGTTTTCTCATCTGTAAAATGGGGCTGTAAGCTAGCTTCTGGTAGCTGGGAAAGTCCTATGAACTAATACACATAAAGCACTGAACATAGTTCTGACATAGTAGTTGCTTAAAAATGCCTCAGTTATTATGTGTGTCAGATAACTAGCTCCACTTAATGATCATCTCATCTCTGGTTAAGAGGTGATGTGGTAATGTTTATATCATAAAGCCACAAAGGTATTGAGCATCTTCTTGGAGGAAGAGAAATCTTGGTTCTAGGTAAGCAAACATGAGCCCCTCCGTTGGATTTCATTGGAGATGAAGGCACTGGAGCTGGTGAGTGGACGCGAGAGGCAATAAGGCGCTGGAGCAGGAGCAGAGATTCTTCAGTGAGCCTTGCAGATGGAAAGCAAATCCGCGCTTCAGGTGCTCTGGCGCCAAACCCTGTCTCCATGAGGAGGTTCTGAACTGTATGTAACAGGTGCCGAGTGTTCCAGGGCACTGTTTAGCCTGGAGGATAGCCACAGTTGTAGAATCCTGAGTACCAAAGGGTTTGGAGAAGGAGTTACTCTGCTGGGCCAGAGAGAGTTGGCAGTTATAGCTTTATGGTCAAAATCTCTTTCTCTGCAGTCAGCCAGTTCTGGGTTCAAATCTTGCTTCTACCACTTGCTAGCAGGGTGATCTCAGGTGCATCCCCATTTCTGGTCTTCATTCTCTTCAGCTATCATCTGGGTATAGAAGCCACCGCAGAGGCATTTCCGGGCTCGCTTGCATGTTCATAAGGAGGCTATGAGGATTACATGATGTAATAGTTCCAGGGCAAGGGTCATCATGCCTGGCACATGTGAATATCAGCAACTATTAAGAACATTAAATGAATAGGGCTTTACAAGCTCTGTGTCTCTGTGGCAGAAGAGAGACCCTGAGAGGTTGCAAATTCAACTCATTAAATTGGAAAAAGGCCATTTGGATGAATGTACAGTTAGAGAAAAAAAAAATACCTCTTAGCATGCCTGTTATCTGTAACAAAGCAAAGCAAATTTGTAAGCATCTTATTGCAGATGCAGGGGAGGAAGATCCTGAAAAAATTTCCTGCAGTCTTGAGACAGCAAATGGAAAATGAGTTGTATGGTACTGATTGCTGCTAATTTAAGACATGTGAAAATTACTGATAATCTCTTCAGCATTCTCTGCTTTTTGTTATGTTACTTACTAAAGGTAGAATAGTTATACTTTTCCATACATCATCTTTCTCCCTTCATCTCATTTTCATGTTAGGGACATATGTTCCTTAAAGGACTTCGACTGCTCCTGTTTCTTTTTTTCAGCCCACCACTCTTTGTGAGAACTTAGTCCTTGTGCTTGGGATTCATCAGCTGTGCTATTCTCCTTGCCTGGAGTAATCTGTCTGTTCTGCTTTGCAAGCTGTTGCTCTTTAACCAACCATCACATTCTCTGTGAAATGTTCAGTATCACCAGCCATGAGTGGCCCTTTCTTCTTTGACTCCATGGGCACTGACAGTATTTCCTTTATAGCATCTCATATATCGGGCCCTAGTTCTTTGTGCGTGCGTCTCTGTCTCCATTTACACTGGGAAATCTTTGTTAAAAACTGCCTCCCTCCTTCCCTTTCTTCACTCCAAGTTTGTCAAACATGTATTAAGTGGCAGGCCCTGTGACAGGTCTTGAGGGAAGATCATAACACAGTGTGGGAGCAAGTCAGGAAAGCCAGGTACTGAGCTTAACATGACACAATTCCCTCATTCTGATCCACTAAATGGCCTGAGAGGCACCTGTTATTGTTCTTATTTTACTGTTGAAAAGCATGAGCCAGAAAAGAAACAGAAGTTGCCAAAGAATATAGTTAACTGCAAGCTGCTGCAGATTGGTGTCAGGAGAGGGTCAGGAGACACCCTGGAGGAAGCAATGCCCAGCAAAACAGTGACCCTGAGAAGGATCTGGCCAGGGGAAGGAGCACTGGAGAGAAATTCCAACTGGAGGGAGAAGATTGTACAGGAATCTTACTTATCTCCACCCAGTATTTGCATGGAGTGTGGTGCACAGGACGTGCTTACTAAGTATTTGTTGTAAGAATGTAAGAATGTATTCTTGTTGCTAAAGTCCTTAGGCCTGGTAGTGCAACTCTGGGTGTTCAAGTTCATGACATTTCTCAGGGTCCTTTCAGTAAATTTTCATTTTTGCTGAGGTTCCTGGGGATGCAAGGACCACAGTTCCACCTTGGGAACAGCATGTCCTCAAATTGTTTTCATTCATCCCCCCAGAAATACAGTGCAGAGGTTTCTTCCTCAACCCGTACCCTTAGATGTCCAGAGTGCATGCCCACATTCATGTTAGTAGATTGAGCAAAGTTTTGTGCATAGATATGCAGTTGCTGAGTGGACAGTTGGTAGGCTCCCTTAACTGAGGCCATCCACAGGCCACACAACTCTGCGGTACTTGAAACCTGCCCCTTCCAGATGGAGACCACACTCGGGAAACATGAATCTTAGGGAGTCTGCTTATGGTCTGGCCATACTTCCTAACTCTTTCTTCTCATCATCTCTCCTACCCGTGTCCCTGGGGAATATTGTTCTAGACTAAACAGGGGGTGAGGGAAATGGAGACTCTCTCCTATTCCTCTTGCTTTTGCTCAAGCTACTTCGTCAAGGACAGGCATCTGCTTTCTTTCATAGCATGGAAGTTAATAGCAAGGACTCTGGAGCCAGACTGGTAGAGGTTCACATCCTGGCTATGCTTCTTACCAGCTTTATGACTTTGGGGATGCCTTTAGTCTCCATATGTCAATTTTCCCACTGGTAAAATAGGGTTAGTAACAATACTCATTTCATAGGATTTTACAAGAAAATTTTAAGTAATTAAAGCATCAGGATAGGACAGTGTCTGGCACATTGTCAGTTCAATGTATGTGATACTGCTGCTGCTGACAGTGATGGTGATCAAAATGAAACAAACCACCTCTTCCATTCTGTTTTTTTTTTTTTTTTTTGGTACTAAAAGTTAATGGCCCAAGGCCTTAACTAAATGGAAATTAGTTCTTTCCCTCTAAAACAAGGCAAGCTTAGACTTTTTTATTGTCTAGTGCAATCAACAAGGAAGAAAAAGTATTACATTTCACATCAAAATAAAATAGCATAAATGTTATACCCAGAGTTGTTTGAGTTGATGTGTTACTCAAAACTGGTAGAAATCTAATCTAGTCCATGTACGAAAATTATAATGGATAAACTGAGGCTCAGAAAAAGGAACTGATTATTGCATGGTCCACAGCCATGGGGCTGGAGCTTGAACCCATGTTTCCCGATCCCTGTTTCATGCTCCCTGTATTGCCTGGCAGCCCAGGGAAAGAAATACAGCCATTTTTGGAAGCTTCTCTAATTTCTTCTGTGGTAGTGGTCAAGGAATATTTTTGTGTGTGAAGAGCCTGATGGTAAATGTTTTCTGCTTTGTGAGCCATAAGTCTTTGTTGCGTCTGTGTGTGTGCTAAGCTGCTTCAGTCTTGTCTGACTCTTTGTGACCCCATGGGCTGTAGCCCACCAGGCTCTGTCCATGGGACTCTCCAGGCAAGAATATGGAGTGGGTTGCTGTGCCCTCCTCCGGGGGATCTTCTCAACCCAGGGACTAAATCTCTGGCTCTTAGGTCTCCTGCATTGACAGACGGTTCTTTACCACTAGCGCCTCCTAGGAAACCACATGTCTCTGTCACAACTACTCAACTGCCACTGCAGAGTGGAAGCAGCTGTCGACAGTGTGCAAATGAACTAGATGTGGCTGTGCTTCAGTAAAACCTCATTTATAACAAAGCTGGTGGCCCAGATTTGACCTGTGGCCCAGATTTGTAGATTCTGGCTCTGTGGCATCCCCAGTTGGAATGTTAGACGGGAATNAGTGTGCCGCAACTACTGAACCTCTGCTCTAGAGCCTGTGAGCTGAATCTACCGAAGTCCTCAAGCCCCAGAGCCCGTGCTCTGCAGCACGGGAAGCCACCACAGTAAGCAGCCTGCGCGCTGGAAATAGAGAGTAGCCCCCGCTCCCCGCAACTAGAGAAAGCCCGTGCGCCACCACAAAAACTCAGCACAGCCGAAAATAAATTAACAACAACAACACAACTAAAAAAGCTAAAAAGTACAGTGAAAGTTCTTCCTCCCATTCCTGCATTATACTTTATTTAACCAGTCTACTCTGCATGGACATTGGGTTGTTTCCAACTATTTCTCAGGCTAGACCTACTGCAGTGAATTACCTTATACTTGCATGACATTGCGTATATTTAGGGTAAATTTCCCAGAGTGAAATTGCTGGGTCAAATTGTATGTGCATTTGTGGTTCTGACAGATATTGCCAAGTTGTCCCTCCATGGGGATGATGGTCTTTTGTGTTTTCCATAGCTATGAATGTGAGTGTCTGCTTCCCCAGGAAGAACATTTCAAGTGGAGGCTAACTTTTAGGAGAGAGTAACACTTGCACCTTAGTTTTCTCATCTGTAAAATGGGGCTGTAAGCTAGCTTCTGGTAGCTGGGAAAGTCCTATGAACTAATACACATAAAGCACTGAACATAGTTCTGACATAGTAGCTGCTTAAAAATGCCTCAGTTATTACGTGTGTCAGATAACTAGCTCCACTTAACGATCGTCTCATCTCTGGTTAAGAGGTGACGTGGTAATGTTTATATCATAAAGCCACAAAGGTATTGAGCATCTTCTTGGAGGAAGAGAAATCTTGGTTCTAGGTAAGCAAACATGAGCCCCTCCGTTGGATTTCATTGGAGATGAAGGCACTGGAGCTGGTGAGTGGACGCGAGAGGCAATAAGGCGCTGGAGCAGGAGCAGAGATTCTTCAGTGAGCCTTGCAGATGGAAAGCAAATCCGCGCTTCAGGTGCTCTGGCGCCAAACCCTGTCTCCATGAGGAGGTTCTGAACTGTATGTAACAGGTGCCGAGTGTTCCAGGGCACTGTTTAGCCTGGAGGATAGCCACAGTTGTAGAATCCTGAGTACCAAAGGGTTTGGAGAAGGAGTTACTCTGCTGGGCCAGAGAGAGTTGGCAGTTATAGCTTTATGGTCAAAATCTCTTTCTCTGCAGTCAGCCAGTTCTGGGTTCAAATCTTGCTTCTACCACTTGCTAGCAGGGTGATCTCAGGTGCATCCCCATTTCTGGTCTTCATTCTCTTCAGCTATCATCTGGGTATAGAAGCCACCGCAGAGGCATTTCCGGGCTCGCTTGCATGTTCATAAGGAGGCTATGAGGATTACATGATGTAATAGTTCCAGGGCAAGGGTCATCATGCCTGGCACATGTGAATATCAGCAACTATTAAGAACATTAAATGAATAGGGCTTTACAAGCTCTGTGTCTCTGTGGCAGAAGAGAGACCCTGAGAGGTTGCAAATTCAACTCATTAAATTGGAAAAAGGCCATTTGGATGAATGTACAGTTAGAGAAAAAAAAAATACCTCTTAGCATGCCTGTTATCTGTAACAAAGCAAAGCAAATTTGTAAGCATCTTATTGCAGATGCAGGGGAGGAAGATCCTGAAAAAATTTCCTGCAGTCTTGAGACAGCAAATGGAAAATGAGTTGTATGGTACTGATTGCTGCTAATTTAAGACATGTGAAAATTACTGATAATCTCTTCAGCATTCTCTGCTTTTTGTTATGTTACTTACTAAAGGTAGAATAGTTATACTTTTCCATACATCATCTTTCTCCCTTCATCTCATTTTCACGTTAGGGACATATGTTCCTTAAAGGACTTCGACTGCTCCTGTTTCTTTTTTTCAGCCCACCACTCTTTGTGAGAACTTAGTCCTTGTGCTTGGGATTCATCAGCTGTGCTATTCTCCTTGCCTGGAGTAATCTGTCTGTTCTGCTTTGCAAGCTGTTGCTCTTTAACCAACCATCACATTCTTTGTGAAATGTTCAGTATCACCAGCCATGAGTGGCCCTTTCTTCTTTGACTCCATGGGCACTGACAGTATTTCCTTTATAGCATCTCATATATCGGGCCCTAGTTCTTTGTGCGTGCGTCTCTGTCTCCATTTACACTGGGAAATCTTTGTTAAAAACTGCCTCCCTCCTTCCCTTTCTTCACTCCAAGTTTGTCAAACATGTATTAAGTGGCAGGCCCTGTGACAGGTCTTGAGGGAAGATCATAACACAGTGTGGGAGCAAGTCAGGAAAGCCANAACTGCGTCCCTCCTTCCCTTTCTTCACTCCAAGTTTGTCAAACATGTATTAAGTGGCAGGCCCTGTGACAGGTCTTGAGGGAAGATCATAACACAGTGTGGGAGCAAGTCAGGAAAGCCAGGTACTGAGCTTAACATGACATAATTCCCTCATTCTGATCCACTAAATGGCCTGAGAGGCACCTGTTATTGTTCTTATTTTACTGTTGAAAAGCATGAGCCAGAAAAGAAACAGAAGTTGCCAAAGAATATAGTTAACTGCAAGCTGCTGCAGATTGGTGTCAGGAGAGGGTCAGGAGACACCCTGGAGGAAGCAATGCCCAGCAAAACAGTGACCCTGAGAAGGATCTGGCCAGGGGAAGGAGCACTGGAGAGAAATTCCAACTGGAGGGAGAAGATTGTACAGGAATCTTACTTATCTCCACCCAGTATTTGCATGGAGTGTGGTGCACAGGACGTGCTTACTAAGTATTTGTTGTAAGAATGTAAGAATGTATTCTTGTTGCTAAAGTCCTTAGGCCTGGTAGTGCAACTCTGGGTGTTCAAGTTCATGACATTTCTCAGGGTCCTTTCAGTAAATTTTCATTTTTGCTGAGGTTCCTGGGGATGCAAGGACCACAGTTCCACCTTGGGAACAGCATGTCCTCAAATTGTTTTCATTCATCCCCCCAGAAATACAGTGCAGAGGTTTCTTCCTCAACCCATACCCTTAGATGTCCAGAGTGCATGCCCACATTCACGTTAGTAGATTGAGCAAAGTTTTGTGCATAGATATGCAGTTGCTGAGTGGACAGTTGGTAGGCTCCCTTAACTGAGGCCATCCACAGGCCACACAACTCTGCGGTACTTGAAATCTGCCCCTTCCAGATGGAGACCACACTTGGGAAACATGAATCTTAGGGAGTCTGCTTATTGTCTGGCCATACTTCCTAACTCTTCCTTCTCATCATCTCTCCTACCCGTGTCCCTGGGGAATATTGTTCTAGACTAAACAGGGGGTGAGGGAAATGGAGACTCTCTCCTATTCCTCTTGCTTTTGCTCAAGCTACTTTGTCAAGGACAGGCATCTGCTTTCTTTCATAGCATGGAAGTTAATAGCAAGGACTCTGGAGCCAGACTGGTAGAGGTTCACATCCTGGCTATGCTTCTTACCAGCTTTATGACTTTGGGGATGCCTTTAGTCTCCATATGTCAATTTTCCCACTGGTAAAATAGAGTTAGTAACAATACTCATTTCATAGGATTTTACAAGAAAATTTTAAGTAATTAAAGCATCAGGATAGGACAGTGTCTGGCACATTATCGGTTCAATGTATGTGATACTGCTGCTGCTGACAGTGATGGTGATCAAAATGAAACAAACCACCTCTTCCATTCTGTTTTTTTTTTTTTTTTTTGGTACTAAAAGTTAATGGCCCAAGGCCTTAACTAAATGGAAATTAGTTCTTTCCCTCTAAAACAAGGCAAGCTTAGACTTTTTTATTGTCTAGTGCAATCAACAAGGAAGAAAAAGTATTACATTTCACATCAAAATAAAATAGCATAAATGTTATACCCAGAGTTGTTTGAGTTGATGTGTTACTCAAAACTGGTAGAAATCTAATCTAGTCCATGTACGAAAATTATAATGGATAAACTGAGGCTCAGAAAAAGGAACTGATTATTGCATGGTCCACAGCCATGGGGCTGGAGCTTGAACCCATGTTTCCCGATCCCTGTTTCATGCTCCCTGTATTGCCTGGCAGCCCAGGGAAAGAAATACAGCCATTTTTGGAAGCTTCTCTAATTTCTTCTGTGGTAGTGGTCAAGGAATATTTTTGTGTGTGAAGAGCCTGATGGTAAATGTTTTCTGCTTTGTGAGCCATAAGTCTTTGTTGCGTCTGTGTGTGTGCTAAGCTGCTTCAGTCTTGTCTGACTCTTTGTGACCCCATGGGCTGTAGCCCACCAGGCTCTGTCCATGGGACTCTCCAGGCAAGAATATGGAGTGGGTTGCTGTGCCCTCCTCCGGGGGATCTTCTCAACCCAGGGACTAAATCTCTGGCTCTTAGGTCTCCTGCATTGACAGACGGTTCTTTACCACTAGCGCCTCCTAGGAAACCACATGTCTCTGTCACAACTACTCAACTGCCACTGCAGAGTGGAAGCAGCTGTCTACAGTGTGCAAATGAACTAGATGTGGCTGTGCTTCAGTAAAACCTCATTTATAACAAAGCTGGTGGCCCAGATTTGACCTGTGGCCCAGATTTGTAGATTCTGGCTCTGTGGCATCCCCAGTTGTAATGTTAGATGGGAATAGCAGGGCAATACAAGCTTCTCTATGTGAAACAAGCTGTCAGTCAAATGCTAAACTTGAAGAAATGGGAAGAGGAAAGCGCAGTGGGTGTGTGAAGTCATAGGATAAAGAGGCAAAAACTCAGCTACCTCAGTTTCTTTTTATTTATAATTTTTTTAAAGAGAGAAAATTGAGTTGGCAGATTTTCTACATTAACAAATGAGATTAAGGGAGAGATTCAGTAAAATGGTGTTGGTTACCGTGGCATTACTGGTACAATTTGCCAGAAGCTCTAAATAAAAGGGCAAATTTTATCTGTCAATGTGATTCAAGTAATTAAAAAAGTTTTTTAGATTATTTTTATTGAAGTATAGTTGATCTAACATCTGTTGGAGCATAGAAAAAGCAAGAGAATTCCAGAAAAACACATACTTCTGCTTTATTGATTACGCCAAAGCCTTTGACTGTATAGATCATAACAAACTGTGGAAAATTCCCCAAGAGATAGGAATTTCCTGTCTCCTGAGAAATCTGTATGCAGGTCAAGAAGAAGCAGTTAGAACCAGGCATGGAATAGCAGAATGGTTCCAAATTGGGAAAGGAGCATGTCAAGGCTGTATATTGTCACCTGCTTATTTAACTTACATGCAGAGTACATCATGCAAAATGCCAGGCTGGATGAAGCACAAGCTGGGATCAAGATTGTTGGGAGAAATATCAGTAACCTCAGATACACATATGACACCACCCTTATGACAGAAAGTGAAGAGGAACTAAAGAGCATCTTGACGAAAGAGGAGAGTGAAAAAGTTGACTTGGAATTCAACATTCAAAAAACAAAGATCATGGCATCTGGTCCCATCACTTCATGGCAAATAGATGGGGAAACAATGGAAACAGTGAGAGACTTTATTTGGGGGGGGGGCTCCAAAATCACTGCAGGTGACTGCAGCCATGAAATTAAAAGACACTTGCTATTTGGACGAAAAGCTATGATCAACCTAGACAGTATATTAAAAAACAGAGGCATTACTTTGTTGACAAAGGTCCATCTAGTCAAAACTGGTTTTTCCAGTAGTCAGGCATGGACTTGAGAGTTGCACTATAAAGAAAGCTGAGCACTGAATAATTGATGCTTTTGAACTGTGGAGTTGGAGGACTCTTGAGTCCATTGGACTGCAAAGAGATCTAACCAGTTCATCCTAAAGGAAATCAGTCCTGAATATTCACTGGAAGGATTGATACTGAAGCAGAAACTCCAATACTTTGGCCACCTGATGCGAAGAGTTGACTCACTGGAAAAAGACCTGATTCTAGGAAAGACTGAAGGCAGGAGGAGAAGGGGACGGCAGAGGATGAGATGGTTGGATGGCATCACCAACTCGATGGACACGAGTTTGAGTAAGCTCTGGGAGTTGGTAATGGACAGGGAAGCCTGGTGTGCTNAAGCTCTGGGAGTTGGTAATGGACAGGGAAGTCTGGTGTGCTGCAGTCCATGGGGTTGCAAAGAGTTGGACACGACTGAACGACTGAACTGAACTGTCTTATTTCACTAAGCATAATGCCATCCAAGTCCACTCATGTTGTTGCAATGGCAAATTTCATTCTTGTTTATGACTATGTATTAGTCCATGGGGTCACACAGAGTTGGACATGACTGAAGAGACTTGGTACGCATGTATGTGTATATATAGGCCAAAGTATTGGAGCTTCAGCATCAGTCCTTCCAGTGAATATTCAGAGTTGATTTTCTTTAGGATTTACTGCTTTGATCTCCTTGCAATCCAAGGGATTCTCAAGAGTCTTCTCCAGCACCACAATTCAAAAGCATCAGTTCTTTGGCACTCAGCCTTCTTCATTGTTCAATTGCCATGAAATTAAAAGTTGCTTGCTTCTTGGAAGGGAAGCTATGACAAACCTGCTGCTGCTGCTGCTGCTAAGTCGCTTCAGTCGTGTCCGACTCTGTGCGACCCCATAGACGCAGCCCACCAGGCTCCTCTGTCCCTGGGATTCTCCAGGCAAGAACATTGGAGTGGGTTGCCATTTCCTTCTCCAATGCTGGAAAATGAAAAGTGAAAGTGAAGTCACTCAGTCATGTCCGACTCTTAGCGACCCCATGGACTGCAGACCACCGGCTCCTCTGTCCGTGGGATTTTCCAGGCAAGAGTACTGGAGTGGGGTGCCATTGCCTAGACTGTGTGTTTAAAAGCAAAGACATCACTTTGCCAACAAAGGTTTGTATAGTGAAAGCTATGGTTATTCCAGTAGTCATGTATGCATGTGAGAGTTGGACTATTTATTTATATATATACATCACATCTTTTTAAAAACATTCATTGGTTTAAAAAATTAAAAATTTTTTTACTTATTTTACTGTGCCAGGTCCTAGTTGTGGCACATGGGATTGTCCATCTTTGTTGCAGCATACATGATCTTTAGTTGCAGCATGTGGGATCCAGTTGCGTGTCCAGGGATCTAACCTGGTCCCCCTGCATTGGGATCCCAGAATCTTAGCCACTGCACCACCAGGTAAGTCCCTATCTATTCACCTGTTGATGGACAGTTAAGTTGCTTTCCATATCTTGACTATTGTAAACATGCTGTTATGAACATTGGGGTACATGTATATTTTTAAATCAGTTTCTATTTCCTTTGGATCTACACCCAGGTGTGGAGTTGCTGGATCATGTGGGAGTTCTAGTTTCATTTTTTTTTATTTTTGAGAAACCTCCATGCTGTTTTCCACAGTAGCTGCACCAATTAACATTCCTACTAACGATGTACAAGGGATTCCTTTTTCTCCACATCTTCACAAACATTTGCTTTTTAAAAATGATAGCCATTCTGATAGGTGTTAATTGGTGTCTCATTGTGGTTTTGATTTGCATTTCTTTGATGTTTAGCAGAGTGGAGCCTATTTTCATGTAGGCTTTTGGCTGTCTGCATGTTTTCTTGGAAAAATAGCTATTCAAATCCTTTACCCACTTTCTAATGAAATTTTTTTTTTTTGATATTGAGTTTATGAACTGCTTATGTATGTTGGGTATTAACCCCTGTTGGTCCTGTTATTTGCAAATATTTTCTTCCATTCTGTAGGTTTTTCTTTGCATTTTGTTGATGGCTTGCTTTGCTGTGCAAAAGCTTTTAAGTTAATTAGGTCCAATTTGTGCTTTTGTCTCCTTTGCCTTAGAAGACAGATAAAAAATATTGTTGCAGTTTATGTCAAGAATGTTCTGACTACATGTTCTTCTGAGAGCTTTTTGCTTTCTAGGTTTATATTTAGGTCTTTCACCTATTTTGAACTTATTTTTATATATGGTGTGGGAAAATGTTCTAAATTTCATTCATTTACATGTAGCTATTTAGTTTTCCCAGTACCACTTAAAAAAAAGAGATTGTCTTTTTCACATTGTACATACTTAACTCCTTTGTGAGACCGTAAGTGTGTGAGTTTATTCCTGGGCTCTCTTTTCTGTTATGTTAATCTATGTGTCTGTTTTGGTGCCAGCACCCTGCTGCACTGAGTATTGTAGTTTTGTAGTATAATCTTAAGGTAGGGATCATGATAACCTCCAGATTCATTCTTCTTTCTCAATATTGTTTTGGCTATTTGTGTTTCCATACAAATTTCCCATAAAATGTTTCAAAATTATTTGTTCTAGTTTTCTGACAGACGTTATTGGTATTTTTTTTTTAGTTGTTCCTATGCCAGTTTCTTTATTATTATTTATTATTATTATTATTATTTACTTTATAGGGATTGCATTGAATCTGTAGATTGCCTTGGGTAGTATGGTTATTTTATTAATATTAATTTTTACAATCCATGATCATATATCTTTCCATGTGTCATCTTTGTATCATCTTCAGTTTCTTTCATCAGTGTCATAAGTTTTCTGAGTATAGATATTTTACCTCCTTAAGCAGGCTGATTCCTAGATATTTTATTCTTTTTGATGTGATGGTAAATGGAGCTGTTTCCTTATTTCCTCTTTCTATTTTTAGTATATAGAAATGCAACAGATTTCTATGTATTAATTTTGCATTCTGCATCTTTACTGATTTGTCAGTGAGCTCTAGTAGTATCCTAATGGCATTTTCAGTATCATGTCATCTGCAAACAGAGATAGTTTTATTTCTTTTCCAAATTGGATTCCTTTTATTCCTTTTTCTTATCTGATTGCTGTGGCTAGGACTTTCAATACTATGTTAAATAAAAGTGGTGAGAGCGGACATCCTTGCTTTCTCCCTGATCTTAGAAGAAATGTGTTCAGCTTTTCACTATTGAGTATATTAGCTGTAAACTTGTCAAATATAGCCTTTATTATTTTGAGGTATGTTCCCTTTTTGCCCACTTTCTGGAGAGATTTTTAAATCATAAATAGATGTTGAATTTTGTCAAAAGCTTTTTTTTTTTTGCATCTTTTGAGGTGGTCATATGATTTTTATTCTTCATGTTTTTAACATGGTGTATCACATTCATTGATTTGCAGTTATTGAGCCATCATCCTTGCATCCCTGGGATAAATGCCACTTGACTGTGATATATGATCCTTTTAATATATTGGATTCAGTTTGCTAATATTTTGTTGAGGATTTTTGTGTCTATGTCAGTCAGGGATATTGTAATTTTCTTTTATAGTGATATCTTTGGTTTTGATGTCAGGATGATGTTGGCCTCATAGAATGAGTTCAGAAGTGTTGTTTCCTCTATAATTTTTTTTGGAATAGTTTGAGAAACATAGACATTAACCCTTCTTTAAACATTTGATTTACCTGCAAAGTTGTCTGGTCCCAAACTTTTGTTTGTTGGGAGGTTTTAAACATTGTTTTTTTACTGATTCAATTTCAGTACTGGTAATTGGTCTGTTCAAGTTTTGTATTTTTCCCTGATTCAGTCTTAGGAGGTTGTACCTTTCTAAGAATTTGTCCATTTCTTCTGGGTTGTCTGTCTTATTGGTGTATAGTTATTCACAGTAATCTCTTATGATCCTTTGTATTTCTGTGGAGTTTGTTGTAATTTCTTTTTCATTTCTGATTTTATTGATTTGAGTCCCTTTTTTAAAAAATTGATCATTCTGGCTAATAGTTTATCAATTTTCTTTATCATTTCAAAGAATTAGCTCTTAGTTTCGTTCATCCTTTCTATTTTTTAGTCTCTATTTCATTATTTCTATTCTTATCTTTATGACTTATTTCCTTCTGTGAATTTGGGGTTTTGTTTTTCTTTTTTTTCTAGTTCCTTTAAGTATCAGTTTAGGTTGTCTGAGTTTCTCTTGTTTTCTGAGGCAAGCTTGTATCACTATGCACTTCCCTCTTAGACGTGCTCTTGCTATGCTCCATAGATTTTGGACCACTTCGTTTCATTTTCATTTGTCTCTAGGTATATTTTTATTTCTTCTTTGATTTCTTCAGTGGTCCACTTGCTGTTCAATAGTATACTGTTTAGTCTCCATGTGTTAGTGTTTTTTGCAGTTTTTTCCTTGTAGTTGATTTCTGGTCTCATAACATTGTGGTCAAAAAAGATGCTTAATATGATTTCAGTGTTCTTAATTTAACAAGGCTTATTTTGTGGCCTAGGGTGACTTCCCTGGTGGCTCAGACGGTAAAGCTTCTGCCTACAATGTGGGAGACCCGCATTTGATTCCCGGATTGGGAAGATATCCTGGAGAAGGAAATGGCAACCTACTCCAGTATTCTCACCTGGAAAATCCCATGGACAGAGGAGCCTGTTAGGCTGCAATCCATGGGGTCGCAAAGAGTCAGACACAACTGAGCGACTTCCCTTTCATGTCATCTGTCCTGGAGAATATTCCATATGCACTTGATAAAAATGTGTATTCTTCAGCTTTTGGGTGGAATGTTCTACATATATTAATATATAATATAATATTATATTATAATTATATACAGATGATAATTGTATAGTTATATATTATATATTGTAATTATATCAATATATCTATTAAGCCATTTTATTTAATTTGTTATTTAAGGCCAGTGTCTCCTTTTTGATTTTCTGTCTATATGATCTGTCCATTGATGTGAGTGGGCTGTTAAAGCCCCTACTAATGTTGTTTTACTGTCAGTTTCTTCCTTTTTGTCTGCTAATGTTTTCTTTATGTATTTGGATGATCCTGTGCTGGATGTGTGTGTGTGTATATACATATATATATATATATATATATATGTATGTTTATATGTACATATATCTTCTTCTTCAATTGATCCCTTGGTCATTATGTAATATTCTAATTTGTCTCTTGTAATGGTCTTTGTTTTAAAGCCTGTTCCATCTGCTATAAGTATTGTACTTCGGTTTCTTTTGATTTACACTTGCATGAAATATGTTTTCCACGCTGTCACATTCAGTCTCTGTGTGTCTTTTGATCTGAACTGTGTCTCTTGCGGGCAGCATATTTATAGGTCTTGTTTTTGTATCCATTCAGGCTATCTAATTCTTTTGATTGGAACATTTAGTTCATTTTCAAATAAAGTAGTTATTGATATGTATGTACTTATTGCCATTTTGTTAATCTTTGTGGTTGCTTTTGTAGTTAATTTTTTGTTCCTTTCTTCATCTTTTGTTTGCCTCACTTGTGATTTGATGACTATCTCTAGTGTTATTAATATGTTTGGATTCCATTCTTTTGTGTGTATGTATCTGCTGTAGATTTTTGGTTTGTGGTTACTCTAAGGTGTATATGTAGCAGTATCTCTATGTATGATTATTTCAATTTGCTGATCTCTTGATTTCAAGCACATTTTAACAACTCTGCATTTTCACTCTCTTCTCCTTATGATTTCTGTTTTTGGCATCATATTTTACATTTGTTTTATGTACCCCTTAATGGCTCACTGTGGATATACATGATTTTGCTACTTTTATCCTTTAATCCTCCTACTAGCTTTGTATGTGTTTGATTTACTAGATGTCACATGACTGTATGTTCCTTGGTTCTTTGTCTCATCACAACAAAGATTTGGAGCAACGGACATTAAAGCCCTCGGCGCGTCATAGCTCTCAGGTCTTAAACGAACCGTGTTATAGCNTATGTGGTTGATTTACTAGATGTCACATGACTGTATGTTCCTTGGTTCTTTGTCTCATCACAACAAAGATTTGGAGCAACGGACATTAAAGCCCTCGGCGCGTCATAGCTCTCAGGTCTTAGACGAACCGTGTTATAGCTCTTAGGCAAATCAGTGTTACAGCTTTATTTTATTTAGAAGATAGGAGGAGAATCCATCCTCGGAGCGTGAGGGCATACCAACCCAAAAACTTGAAGAGAAGAGAGTGGAGGAGCATGTGGGGAAGGGAGAGAGAGAGAAAGACCGCACACACGCGGGAGAGAGAGAGAGAAAGCGCTTTGACTCCTCCTTTTATATGTTTTTTCCTCCACCTGGGCCTGCCCTGTGCAAACTGGGCTTAGCCTGGAGTGCTGTTTGTTCTACCTGAAGTCTTCACTCTGGTCCTTGGACCTTCTTTTGTTCTATTTTCGCGGGCTTTTCCCTTCCTTGTCTTTTAGCCACCGCCATTTTGGACTCCTTTTCCCTATTCTACCTACCTAACACTACTTTTACTTACTTTTACTATATATTTGCCTTTACCAAAGGCAAAACTCTGGTTTGTTGGTGCTAAACTCTTTTAGCTTTTGTTGTCTGTAAATGTTTTGATGCCTCCATCAAATCTGAATGAGAACCTTGTCAGACAGTATTCTTGGTTGAAGGTTTTCCCCTATTGTTATTCTAAATATATTGTGCCACTTCCTCTGACCTGCAGAGTTTCTGCTGCAAAGTCAGCTAATGGCCTTATGGGAATCCCTTGTATGTAACTTGTTGCTTTCCCCTTGCTGCTTTAAAATTTCTCTCTTGAGCTTTAATTATTGCCATTTTAATTACAATGTGTCTTGGTGTGGTCCTCTTTGAGTTGATCCTGTTTGAGGCTCTTTGTGCTTCCTGAACTTGCATGTCTTTTTTCCTTCCAGGTTAGGAAAGCTTTCAGCTGTTATGTCTTCAAATATGTTTGAGGCCCCTTTATCTCTCTCTCTTCCTTCTGGGACCCCTATTGTGTGAATATTAGTTTGCTTGTTGTCCTAGAAGTCTCTTCAGTTGCACTCACTTCTTTTCATTCTTTTTTTCCTGTTACTTGTTGGTGATTTCCACCTCTCTATCTTCCAGCTTGCTGATCTACCCCTCTGTATCATTTAGTCTGTTGATTCCTTCAGGCTAACTGTATTTTTTCACTCCAGTTATTGTATTTTTAAATCTCTGTTTGATAGTTCTTTATATTTTCTAACTCTGTTTAAAACTTCTAACTTCTCACTCTGTTTGTCCATTCTTCTGAATCCTTTTTTTTTCTCTTGAATTCTTTGATCATTTTTACAATCATTACCTTCAACTCTTTATTGGGTTGATGACTATCTCCACTTCACTTAGTTATTGTTCTTCTTCTTTTTTTTTTTTTCTTGTTCTTTTCTTTGGGACATAGTCCTCTGTTGTATCATTTTATTTATCTTCCTGTTTTTATTTCTGTGTATTTGGTAGGTTGTTTATGTTTCCTGACCTTGGAGAAGTGGCCTTTTGTAGGAGACATTCTGTGTCCCAGCAGCACATTCCACTCGAGTCACCAGAACTATATGGTCCAAGGGTGTCTTTTTTGTGGACTGTGTGAGTCCTGTTGTGGTGGGCTGACTATTATGGGGAGTCTGGTAGGCATGGGTGGCTCCAAGTCCAGTTGGATGCCAGGCCATGCCTCGTGCAGAGGCTTATGGCTGCTGTTTGGCAAGGCTGAGTCATGAGGCAGCTGGCCATGGAACTCTGGGGGCCCCAGGGCTGGCACTGGTTCTTTGGTGAATGGAGGTGGGGGTGTCTAAGAGATTCCAGAGCTGATGCCTGTCCAAGTTCTGGGGCTGTTGCTGGCCCAATGTCAGGCAGAACCAGGACCTAGGATCTGCCTGCAGGGCCCATGAAGTAACCTTAATCTATTGCATGAGAACTGTTCACATAGTTCGCAAAGAGTGGCTTGCTTTATTAGGAAATAAAATCAGTCCACAGAAGAGGCTACAGGCATGTTAGCAGAGTGAGGTTTAATCATTTCAAGTAAGCATGCATTTAAGAAAATACAAGGAAACATTTTTTTCTATGAATTGCATAGTTCCTGCATCTTTTGAAATAGTTTATGAGGAGGCAGTGTATTAATTATCCATTGTTCCATGATAATCACATCCAAAAACTAACAGCTTTGAACAAGACACACTTATCATCTCACAGCTTCCATGATCAGAAATCCAGGTATGGCTTAGCTGCCTTCCCTACTTTAGGGTCTCTCACAAGCTGCAACCAAGCTGTCAGCCAGGCTGGGGTTTCATCTGAAGATTCAGCTGGGAAAGGACTCACTTCTAAGGTCCTATGGTTGTTCGCAGAACTCATTTCTTTAAGGGTCATTGGATGAAGGGCTTCAGTTCTTAGCTGACAGCTGGCACGCAGTGCCTTGCTGTGAGACACATCCAGTATAGCAACTTGCTTCATCAAAGCATGTAAACCAGGAAGACAGTAGAGCCTCCCAGCAAGTTGGAACTCACAATTTCATATAATCTAATTATGGAAGTGACCTTTGCAGTTTTCTGTTGATTAGAAGTCAGTCACAGGTCTTGCCTGTGCCAAAATGGAGGGATTTTCCCAAGGACATGAGTACCAGGAGGTAGGGATACTTGGAAGTCATCTCAGAGTCTACTTGCTACAGGGACGGAGTAGCAGTGATGTCAACCTATAATGAGTGACACGTTGGGATCTCTTAAGCCATACTTACTCTGAAGGAGGGGTGATTGTTGATGACCGTCATGGGCAGGAAACGGGGTTATATGCACATGATGCCCATTTTCCATCTCAAACTCAGAACTCTGTTTTTTTTCTGGGAAATTTGAACTGAAGGTGGACTATTCAGCCTCATTAAGTCTAAGTGCTGGGTAAGACAGGGACCATGTAAGAGTAAGGACTCTTTATGGCAAGCAAGAGAAACTCTAACACAGGTGTGTAAGAAAGGAGAATGTACGAGAGTAAAACTCAGTTCAGGGCTTAAAGTAAACACTTTATTTCTTTGTTTATATTTCTTATTTTTTTGGA
>SJYW01043379.1:147510-181051 GCA_006410735.1 Raphicerus campestris | reverse complement strand
GTCTAAGAGATTCCAGAGCTGATGCCTGTCCAAGTTCTGGGGCTGTTGCTGGCCCAATGTCAGGCAGAACCAGGACCTAGGATCTGCCTGCAGGGCCCATGAAGTAACCTTAATCTATTGCATGAGAACTGTTCACATAGTTTGCAAAGAGTGGCTTGCTTTATTAGGAAATAAAATCAGTCCACAGAAGAGGCTACAGGCATGTTAGCAGAGTGAGGTTTAATCATTTCAAGTAAGCATGCATTTAAGAAAATACAAGGAAACATTTTTTTCTATGAATTGCATAGTTCCTGCATCTTTTGAAATAGTTTATGAGGAGGCAGTGTATTAATTATCCATTGTTCCATGATAATCACATCCAAAAACTAACAGCTTTGAACAAGACACACTTATCATCTCACAGCTTCCATGATCAGAAATCCAGGTATGGCTTAGCTGCCTTCCCTGCTTTAGGGTCTCTCACAAGCTGCAACCAAGCTGTCAGCCAGGCTGGGGTTTCATCTGAAGATTCAGCTGGGAAACGACTCACTTCTAAGGTCCTATGGTTGTTCGCAGAACTCATTTCTTTAAGGGTCATTGGATGAAGGGCTTCAGTTCTTAGCTGACAGCTGGCACGCAGTGCCTTGCTGTGAGACACATCCAGTATAGCAACTTGCTTCATCAAAGCATGTAAACCAGGAAGACAGTAGAGCCTCCCAGCAAGTTGGAACTCACAATTTCATATAATCTAATTATGGAAGTGACCTTTGCAGTTTTCTGTTGATTAGAAGTCAGTCACAGGTCTTGCCTGTGCCAAAATGGAGGGATTTTCCCAAGGACATGAGTACCAGGAGGTAGGGATACTTGGAAGTCATCTCAGAGTCTACTTGCTACAGGGACGGAGTAGCAGTGATGTCAACCTATAATGAGTGACACGTTGGGATCTCTTAAGCCATACTTACTCTGAAGGAGGGGTGATTGTTGATGACCGTCATGGGCAGGAAACGGGGTTATATGCACATGATGCCCATTTTCCATCTCAAACTCAGAACTCTGTTTTTTTTCTGGGAAATTTGAACTGAAGGTGGACTATTCAGCCTCATTAAGTCTAAGTGCTGGGTAAGACAGGGACCATGTAAGAGTAAGGACTCTTTATGGCAAGCAAGAGAAACTCTAACACAGGTGTGTAAGAAAGGAGAATGTACGAGAGTAAAACTCAGTTCAGGGCTTAAAGTAAACACTTTATTTCTTTGTTTATATTTCTTATTTTTTTGGACTAGGCTTAATGAGCTATAATTACGTGTGGCAAAATCTACCCTTTTAGTGTACAGTTCAGTGGGTTTTGACAAACATATCCAGTTATGTAACCATCACCACAATCAGAGCACGTAGAACATTTCATTCCCATCTTGAAAGAAAGCCCTTCTATCTCTTTGCAGTCAAAGTCTTCTGCTCCTCTCAGCCCCTAGCAACCACTAATATCCTTTTAGTTGTTCTTGTTATCATTGCTCGGTCACTAAGTCATGCCTGACTCTTTGCCACCCCATGGACTGCAGCACACCAGTCTTCCCTATCCTTCTTTATCACTTGAAATTTGCTCAAACTCATGTCCATTGAGTCAGTGATATCATTCAACCATCTCATCCTCTGACATCCCCTTCTCCTGCCCTCATCTTTCCCAGCATCAGCGTCTTTTCCAATGACCAGGCTCTTCACATCAGGTGGCCAAAATATTGGAGCTTCAGGTTCAGTATCGGTCCTTCCAATGAATATTCAGGACTGATTTCCTTTAGGATTGACTTGTTTGATCTCCTTGTTGTCCAAGGGACTCTCCAGAGTCTTCCTCAGCACCAAAATTCGAAAGCATCAATTCTTTGGTGCTCAGACTTCTTTATGGTTCAACTCTCACACCCCTATATGACTACTGGAAAAACCATAGCTTTGACTATATGGACTTTTGTTGGCAAAATGATGTCTCTACTGTTTAATATGCTGTCTAGGTTTGTCATAGCTTCCTTCCAAGAAGCAAGTGTCTTTTCATTTCATGGTTAGAGTCACTATCCATAGTAATTTTGGAGCCTAAGAAAATAAAAATCTGTCACTGCTTTGACTTTTCCCCCTTTTATTTTCCATGAGGTCATGGGACTGGATGCTATGATCTTAGGTTTTGGAATGCTGAGTTTTAAGCCAGCTTTTTACTCTCCTCTTTTATTCTCACCAAGAAACTCTTTAGTTCCTCTTTGTTCTCTTCCATTAGGGTAGTATCATCTGCATATCTGAGGTTGTTGATATTTCTCCTGGCAATCTTGATTCCAGCTTGTGATCCATCCAGCCTGGCATTTCACATGATGTGAAATCACACTGTTCACACTGCATAGAAGTTAATTAAGCAGGGTGACAATATACAGCCTTAATGTGCTCTTTTCCCAATTTTGAACCAGTCAATTGTTCCATGGGATTCCCAGGTGGCTCTGGTGGTAAAGAATCCACCTGCCAATGGAGGAGACATAAAGAGATGCAGATTCGATCCCTGGGTTGGGAAGATCCCCTGGAGAAGGGCATGGCAACCCACTTCAGTATTCTTGCCTAGAGAATCCCATGGGTAGAGGAGCTTGGTTGGCTGGCTACAGTCCATAGGGTTACAGACTTGGACATGACTGAAGCAGCTTAATACACATGCACCCACAGTTGTTATGTTCAGTTCTAACTGAACTTGATTTGTGCTTCTTGATTTGCCTACAAATCAAGAGGTTTCACAGGAGGCTTAATACAGGAGGTTTCACAGGAGACTTAATATTAAGCAGCTTAATACACATACAATACAGGTAAGATGATCTGGTATTCCCATCTTTTAAGGAATTTTCCACACTTTGTTGTGATCCACACAATCAAAGACTTAAGTGTAGTTCACAAAGCAAAAGTAGATATATTTCTGGAATTCTCTTGCTTTCTCTATGATCCAAAGAATGTTGGCAATTTGATTCCTGATTTCTCTGCCTTTTCTAAACTCAGCTTTTACATCTGGAAGTTCTTGGTTCTTGTACTGCCAAGGTTGAAGAAGGCTGAGCATTACCGTGCTAGTATGTGAAATGAGCACAGTTCAAATGAGTAGTTTGAACATTCTTTGGCATTGTCCTTCTTTGGGATTGGAATGAAAACTGATATTTTCCAGGCCTGTGACAACTGCTGAGTTTTTCCAAATTTGCTGGAATACTGAGTCCAGCACTTCCACAGCACCATCTTTTAGGATTTGAAATAGCTCAGCTGACATTCCATCACCCCCAGTAGCTTTGTTCCCAGTAATGCTTCCTAAGGCCTACTTGACTTCACATTCCAGGATGTCTGGCTCTAGGTGAGTGACCACATCCTCTTGGTTTTCTGGTCATTTTTTATAAGCAAAATAATTCCAGTCATATACTCTTTTGTATAGTTCTTCTGTGTATTCTTGCCACCTCTTCTTAATTTCTTCTGCTTCTGTTAGGTCTTTAACATTTCTGGCCTTTACTGTGTCCATCCTCGTGTGAAATGTTCCCTTGATATCTCCAACTTTCTTGAAGAGATCTCTAGTCATTCACATTCTGGTCTTGCTTTTTTCATTATATTTTGAAAATGGAATTATACAGCATGTTGCCTTTTGAGCCTAGTTTGTTTCACTCAGCATAATGCATGTATCAAATCACTTTTAAAAAAANATGGCTGGATGGCATCACCACCTCGATGGACAGGAGTTTGAGTGAACTCTAGGAGCTGGTGATGGACAGGGATGTCTGGCATGCTGCGATTCATGGGGTCGTAAAGAGTCGGACACGACTGAGCGACTGAACTGAACTGAATAGGTGTGCAGTGGTATCTCAAGGTGGTTCTAATTTGCATTTTTCACATAACTAATGATTATCTTTTTATGTGTTTACTTGCCATCTGTGTAACTTCTCTGGTGAAGGGACTGCACATATCTTCTGTCCATTAAAAAGTTGTATTCTTACCTATTTTGAGGGTAAACACAGCTTTAGACAGAATTCTCATAGGTCAAGTTTGAGTGAATGGAACCAACGGCAATAACTATATAAAGAGGCCTATTTTAAAAAATATAAAGTACACAAAAGAACATAGAACTCCAGGGGGCAATAAAATTGCAAAGTGTCATTAAAATTTTTACTATTGTTTTATTATTGAGTTTTCTGTGTGTGTGTGTATGTGTNAAGAGGCCTATTTTAAAAAATATAAAGTACACAAAAGAACATAGAACTCCAGGGGGCAATAAAATTGCAACGTGTCATAAAAATTTTTACTATTGTTTTATTGTTGAGTTTTCTGTGTGTGTGTGTGTGTGTGTATGTGTGTGTGTTTTAACATATTCTGGATGCAAATCCTTTATCAGAAATGTGTTTTGTTTTATCCAAATCTTTGGCTTGCATTTTTATTATCCTAACAGCATCCCATGAAGTTTTAAAAAATTAATGAGGCCTATTTTATCAGTTTTCTGTTTTACAAATCGCATTTTTGGTGTCACGCCTAAGTCATCTTTCCTTTACTCATGATGAAAAATATCCTTCTCTGTTTTCTTCCAAAAGTTTTATAGTCTTAGATCTTACATTTAGGTCTATGATCCATTTTGACTTAGTATTTTATAAACTATGTGTCAAATTTCATTTATTTATTTGTAAATGGCTACCTAATTATTACAGCACATTTTTGTTTTGAAAAAGACTATGATTCCTCAAATTGCCTTCATGCGTTTGTAAAACACAATTGACGAAGCTATTGGTTTCTTTCTGGACTCTCTGTCTTGTCCCTTTAAACAAGACTCTGTGTCTTCAGAGTTGGCTGCAGTATCAGGTAGACACTTTTTTTTTTTTCTCATGGTTTCAGGATGGTTAATAGCTGCTCCTGGAATCCAACTATTCAGCTTTCAGTGTAGTAAAAGACAAGCATTGTTGGCACAGTATTCTCCACAAAATTCCTAAGTCCTGAGTTAGACTGCATCTGATTAGATCAATTTAGGTCTTGTGATACTAACTTAGAACACTGTTGAGAGTACAAGTCACTTCCTCCACCTGTAGGACTAGGAACAGAGCTGCACCCAGACCACACAGACTAAGAGTTAGAGAAGAACGTGTCCTCCAAAGAAAAGCCTGTTAGCATTGAGGAAATGGCAACCCACTCCAGTATTCTTGCCTAGAGAATCCCAGGGACAGTAGAGCCTGGTGGGCTGCCATCTATGGGGTCGCACAGAGTCGGACATGACTGAAGCGACTTAGCAGCAGCAGCAGCAGCATTGTTATAGTGGGGAAAATATATGCTGGATGGCTGAAGAACAACTAAATAAACAATAGCAATCAAACACTCCAACAAATACTCATTACTGCTCCTGACTCAAGGATTTCATAGTGTAACGGGGCATAAGCATGAAAGAAAGCAAAATGTAATATAGTGTGAAAGTATAGCAACTGAAATGAGTCCAAGGTACAGATGAGGGAGTAATTTAATCTGTCTGGGTGTTCTGGGTGGATTTCACGGATAGGATCTATGAAACAGGTTTCTAAAAATGGTTTTAAAATGCTTTAGTCAATGTAATGCTTAAGTAAAATTTGAAGTGCACAAGTTGTAAGTATACAGCTCAATATATTATCAAAATGTGAACTCAAAACATTATCACCCCCAAAGCACCAGTGTCCCCTTCTCTCAAAAAGTAATTTCTATGCTAGTTCTAAACTATAGATCATAAAAATTTACCATTATAAAAATAATATACATGGATTTCCAATGTGAGATTCATCCAGGTAGTTGCATGTAGCTATTTTGCATTACCTAATGACTGATGATGCTGAGCATCTTTCCATCTACCATTGGCCATTTAGATTTTTATTTTCTTGGGGTGAAGAACCAAAGACTTAAGTTTTTTGTCCATTTTTCTATAGAATTGTCATTAATTTAGTATTGGTTTTTAGAAGTTCTTTTATATGCTGGATATGAATATTGCAACTATGTTCTCCCCATAGTGAGGTTTGCTATTTCACTGTCTTAATGGTGTCCTTTTTATGCACTGCGGCTGCTGCTACTGCTGCTGCTGCTGCTAAGTCACTTCAGTCGTGTCCAACTCTGTGCGACCCCATAGATGGCAGCTCACCAAGCTCCCCCGTCTCTGGGATTCTCCAGGCAAGAACACTGGAGTGGGTTGCCATTTCCTTCTCCAATGCATGATAGTGAAAAGTGAAAGTGAAGTCTCTCAGTCGTGTCTGACTCTTAGCGACCCCATGGACTGCAGCCCACCAGGCTCCTCCAGCCATGGGATTTTCCAGGGAAGAGTATCGGAGTGAGGTGCCATTGCCTTCTCCTTTTATGCACAGAGGTTCTTAATTTTAATAAAGTCTAATTTATCAATATTTTCTTCATGGTTAGTGCTTCTGTGGCTTGTCCAATAAACCTTTTCAACTTGAAAATAAACATGACACTTTAGCATTCTCTTTTAGAAGCTTATTATTTTACTTTTTACATTCAGAGCTACAAATTATTTGGGATTTATTTTTATGTATCGTGTGTGGCTAGTCTTAATCCTTAGTATTTACATGTAAATCTTAGAGTTAGTTTCTCAATTTCCATAAAAACACTAACTGGGAATTCAACTGGAATTACATTAAATTTATAAATCAATTGGCAGAATCTTTATATTACTATGGTATGGAGCCCTCCAATCCATAATTATGATTTGTCTCTGCCTTTATTTAGTTGTTTATAATTTTTAATCAGTCTCTTAGAGTTTTCCATGTGCTGGTCTTACACATCTTTTGTTAGATTTATTTCTAGTTATTTGATATTTAACTTATTTCTTTATTTATTATCCTGGCTGGGCTGGGTCTTTGTTGCTGTATGTCGGCTTTATCTAGTTGTAGCGAACAGGGGCTACTCTCTAGTTGCGGTGCGAGGGCTTCTTATTGCAGTGGCTTCTCGTGGAGCACAGGCTCTAGGGCGCACGGGCTAAAGTAGTTACTGCACGAGGGCTCACTAGTTGTGACACACGGGCTTAGTTGCCTCATGCACGACATGTGGAATCTTCCCCGACCAGGGATGGCACTCATATACCCTACACTTACAGGCAGATTTCTTAACCACTGGATCACCATGGAAATTTGGTATTTCATGTTTTCAAATATTATAGGCAGAGTTTTTGTCTAAATATTTTCTGGTAAATAAAAATACATTTGATGATTTTATGTTGATCTGGATAGACTGGGCTTTGAAAGCGTGTTTTCTCATGGGAGGTAGATGCCTCGGTGTCTTCTCTGAGTCCCCCAGATGCACTGCACCTGGGGCTCAGTACTCTTGGGGCAGTGCTCATGCTGTAGTGAAGGAAGGCCACGTTCACACCAAGTAGCATGAGGTTGGTGCCCTATGCACTGTGCAACATTGACTACATTATTAGAAGTAAGGGAAAGGTGGCAGCTGTTGAGAGATTTACCCTTCACTCAATTGGAAAATGCCTCTCTTTAATGGCTAGCCTATTTATTTATTTTTTTAGAACGTGATTTAAAGGTAATTTACTGGCATTCAATTTGCAATGAAGCAGCATTAGCAAGATCCAATTGTCCAGAACAGTGGTGAGTCTTCATGTTGCTCAGCTTCCAAGAGTAGATTCCCATTCAGTAGTTACTGCACTTGGGCTCAACAGATTCCTCTTCTTGGAAGCTGTGCTGCTAGTGCTAAAGGGTGTGCTGTGGCGACATGGGCCAGCAGTGATGTTCTGTGGAGACAGGGGCACTGGGACAGCAGTCCTAGAAGGTGCCCCTTGGTGTAAGCCCTCTCGGAGGTCGCCGTCAACCCTACCATAGGGCCCAAAGGCTCATGACTAGTCTATTCATGACTAAGAGGAAATGATTTTCCTTCCTTCAACCTGTGAATGAGCTCTCTTCACCTCTTCTCCATAGTGTAACTCATATTAAATTTTATTACCAAGGGTGCTTCTCTTTGCTCTGGAATCCAAGCTCTGATTCTTGACTTAGCAGGGAAGAATGGAAAACTAATGTTATGAAACACGGGGGAAGTGGTGAGTGATCTGGATAGGGCTGCTGTGTAGAGTGGTGCAGTTTGGTACTGCACAAAGGCCCTTGGTGAGAGAGATAAGATTGGAAAAAGAGAGCTGATATCCAGTTCTTTTCTAGTCGTCAGGTGGTTTGCCCTGATGTGGGGCTGTATCCATGCACAGGGGACACTTTCTCCTGATCAACCTACCAGGTGGGGCACCATTTTCCATTTTACACAAAAGTAGCTTATAGGCTAGAGGATACCCTGGCTAGGCCTTGAAGGTTGACTCATCTCTACGTTGTCCACCAATGGTTTCACTTATCAGCTTCTCTTGGCACAGATTAGTGATGTTGCCAGGATGCTGACAAAATGTTTCTGGAAAACTCCTTGCCCTCTTTTACCTTTTCTGTTTCCCTTTATTGATTCTTCTCTCCTGCCTTTCTGAGTCTGAGCCAGGAACCCTCCTGTTATTAAAAGCAGTCCCAGTTGCCCGTACCTTTCATTTCCTTTGAATTACATTAATTGCCTGACAGCTAAAAAGTGAGCTGGTATTTTCAGATTTCAGCTGCTGGTCGGCAAGAAATATTTACCAGCTCCTGCAGATTTATAAAGATGCCACAGAGATGCCTGGAGACTAACAATCAGAAAATACAACAGCGAAACAGCACTATTTTTCAAGGTTAAATGCTCAGAATGCTAAAAAGAAATTGTCCATAAAGCAAAATAGGGATTCAGAAGCAGGCAGCCTGCACCCTGGACAAAAGAAAGGAGCTGGGGGTTTAAAATAAGATTTCACAGCTTCACAATAATTATGAATTTAATAAGGGGAGCTTTATTTTTAATTTAGTTCCAGTCTAGCAGCCAGTCTCCTTCCTCCCATCCCCTCTCCACGGCATGGTAATGCTCTTTAATGTGGTCCTAAGGCTGAGGTCGCAGTGAGAGCCGTGAAAGGCCCCCAGCCATAAGACTTTCTGATGAAGCAATAGTAGACAGATAATGTCCCTGCCTCTCTGCAGGCAGATGGGACTAACTCTCATTGGCTTTACTCCCTCCTGGAAATCAGAGATGTGTCTTGCTGTGTAGGAAGACAGTAGGCTCTGAAAATTCCAAGACAGAAAGTTTTTTTCTTTCCCCCTGATTGGACACCAGGCTTTGTCTCCTATTCTCCATGAACAGCCAAGGCCACCAACCATGATCACAGACCCCTAGGCCAGCATCCACTCCAATGCCTACTTTCCCCCCAAATAGAGTAATTTAAATGCGGTTGGCAAAGGACCACAGATTTCCCCAAAATGCTCTTCCATAGACTACATTTTAGTGTGAACTGTTTTCAGGGTCATCCATATTAATTTATTTGTTGTTCATTCATTCAACAAGTATTTGTTGAAGACCTACTTTTTGAGGTGCTCTCTTTTATTGAGGTTAAATTGAATGAGTTTAACACAAAATGAATCAATATAAAGTGAATAAACCAGTGGCAGTTAGTACATTCACAGTGTTGGACAACCTCCATCTCCATCTATTTCCAAGATATATTATCACCCAAAATAAAAACACGTACCTGTTAAACAACTAGTTCCTCCAGCCTCTGATATCTATCAATATGCTCTCTGTCTCTTTTGTGTATCTATTTTTGATATATTATATAAATGAATTCATGTGAGACCACTTATCTCTGATTTCTTATGCTTAGCACAATGTTTCTGAGATTCATCCACATTGTAATATATGCATCATACATCATTTTTATGGCTGGATAATATTCCATTTTATGGATATACCATAATTTGTTTACCGACTCATCCATTGATGGATATTTGAATTGTTTCCATGTTTTGGGCTACTGTGAAATGGGTGCTGTACATTCACATACCATTTGTTTGACTATGTTTTGATCCTTTGGGGAGTAGAATTGTTGGGTCATAGGGTAATTCTATGTAATTCTATGTAATTCTATGTTTGACTTGTTGAGAAACTGCCAAAGTGCTTTCTTCAGGGTTGCACGATTTTACATTCTCATATCAAATACTCTTGTACATGCGTGGAGCCATCAGGAACAAAATTGACCCTTACATTCTAATAGAGAGAGGTGGACAGTTAAATATAAGCATAAGAGATAAGTATGTACAGTGTGGAGGGAGATCTGTCTTAGGCCAAAAAGAGAAAGTAAAGCAGGGTAAGGAAGACTGGAATGTCATAGAGTTGTGGATGACGGATTATAGTTTTAAATAGGGTGGTCATGACAGGCCTCATGGAGAAGGAAGATTGGAAAAAAACTAGAAAGAGGTGAGGGAGTGAGTCAAGTGAATATTGGGGAAGAGAGTCACAGTCAGAGGGAATAGTAAGTGCAAAAGTCCTGGGGACACCTAGCTTGTTTGAAGATCAGTGAAGACTCCAGTGTGGTTGAAACAGAGCGGGCAGGGGCTGGGAAACAGGGTGAGGGAAGAGATCAGAAAAGTAATGAATGGCAAGATCATGTGGAGCATTAACAGCTATTTTAATGACTTTTCTTTTGAACTCAGTGACATGGAAGGCCATGAGAGGGTTTTGATCATAGGACTGATGTTTGAAAAGGAGGCATTGCAATAACGCAGGTAAGACATGATGGTAGGTCATAGCAGAGTTAGAGAGGTGGAGGTGAAGAGAAGTGGTCAGCTTCTGGATATATATCGAAGGTAGAGCCAAAGGAATTTCTCTATAAATTGAATGGGGATTGTGTGTGAGCCTGAAGGGTCTGACATCAGCAACTGGAAGGAAGTATTTGCCATCATCTAGTATGGGTCAAGGTGTGGATGGAATGAGGTCTGGGGTGGGGGGCATGGGGAGAAGATCAATCAGTTTTGGACATGTGTTTGAGATGCTTTGTCAACACTAGATGTCTACTAAACTTTAGTCTCTGGAGCTTGTGTTGGAGAACAATGCTGAGAGAGAGGAGTTGGAATGGCTGGAATTTGGTATGGAAGCAACATAGAAGCGTATATGTTGGCTCTGACATAAGTACTAGCTTTCTCCACTCTGATTTCAGGGTAAGTCCTTTATCTGGGGTCATAGAGAAATTTCTTCAGGATCCAGTTATGTTTGTAGAAAATAATAAATGGTAAAGATGGTGGCAAAATGAAGAACATAGCTCCTAACTTAAGGAATCTCAGTTCCAGTTAATCTTCTCACATGAGGGTACAGGCTTAGTGTTGTTAGATCTTCAGATTTTTCAAGTCTGGACTCTTATGCGGAGTCTCCAAATTAAAAAAAAAATGAATTAGCCGGCATATGTAAGATGTTGCTTTTATCAGCTGGAGAAACTAGAATATGAACTATATGTTACATGAACTGGAATATGAACTGTATGTTACATGGAGTATGAACTATATGTCATAGGTTATTATGGAACTATTGTCCATTTTCTGATGTGTGATAATAGAACTGTGGCTATATTGAAGATGGAGAATGTCATTATTATTAAGAAATTTCCATGGAAATAATCCAGGCTTCCTTAGTGGTTCAGTGGTAAAGAATCCACCCACAATGCAGGAGACACAGGTTCGATCCCTGGGTCGGGAAGATGCCTCTGAAGAAAGAAGTGGCAACCCCCTCTAATATTCTTGCTTAGAGAGTTTCATGGGCAGAGGAGCCTGGCAGGCTACAGTTTAAGGGGGTCACAAAAGTTGGACACAACGGAGCGAGTCAAAAACAACATGGAAGTATTCCAGAGTGAAATTTTCCATTGTCTGCATCTTGTTTTCAAATAGTTCAGGAAAAAATGTGTGTGTGCTAGGGAATCTCTGAATATTATTATACTATTGCTTGAACTTTTCTTTAGATTTGAGAATTTTCAGTATAAAAAGTTAGGTGAGGTATGGGGAGGGAAAGCATAGGTCGAAGAAAAATATCTGCAGGCACAAGGTGACCTATAGGGGTTTTCAGTTTTTAACCTCTTCCCTAATAAAATATTTTTGGGTCTCATTACATTTGTATGGAAAGGTTTTGATATATTTGCACATTCCTTAGGACTATTAGTGTCCTCCAAGTAGGGAAAGTATCTTCTTCCTTGAATAACTTTGACCACCACCAGAATAGAAGAGATCAGAAGCAAATGATGGTTTCTACCGGTGTGTCTACAAATTATGCTGGACCAAGAGGAGAGGAATTCAGTCACTGTGGTTCCTAAAAAATGGTAGGAAGGAGACTAAAATCCTCACTTGCAAGAAAAACACCATCTTGAAAGGTGGCTCTGATGAATTTGTTAGCAGACTCGTGACAGATACAAGACACATGCCTTCCTCTATCTCACTCGCCTTCCTTCTGTCTGCATAACTGACTCCTAAAATCCCTTATACATCTATGCTGTAATTACTCATAGTCTGGGATCCACCTAGTCTGTAAATTCTCCTTGGTGTGTCTGTTTTCAGAACCTAGGACAGTGCTCAGCAACTGGCAGTTGCTCAAAAGTAACTGTTGAAAGAATGAGCACATGTTCACTGTCTCTGATCATTGCTAGACAAAGGATTGTGCATTTTAAAAATATTTATTTGGTCATGCTGAATTTTAGAGCATGCAAGATCTAGTTCCTTGACCAGGGATGGAATCCAGGCCCCATGCATTGGGAGCACAGAGTCTTGGCCACTGGATCACCAGAGAAGGCCTCAGAAATCTGCATTTTACATCATATCTATTATTTGTTGATGTGGGGCCTGTGTGAAATTTCTTATGTGATTCTGGGAAATGCCGAGCGGTTGTATTTTTGGTGTTCAATTTTAGGTTCTTATTCCCACATAGGCACAGGACAGGTCCCTCTTAAGGAGCATAAAGAAACCATGTTCAGATTTCAGGTTGCTCGTAAATCTGCTTCCTGCCTTATCATTTTTTATCTGCCTACTTCTATTTCCCCAGGATTTGAAGGAAGTGCTTTACCTTAGAAATGATTCACTACTCCTGGGCCACCAAGGGCACTTAGAGCCACACAAGAGAAGTTCCACTTCAACCTCCCACCCACCCCCCGTGAATTGTAATCATGGGGGAAAGCTGGGTGTTGTCTTGGGGGTTATCAATGATTTCACAAAATTCAACTTTTGTTCCTCCTGTGTCCAGGTTTCAAAAACTTACTACTCAAATCTCTGAAAGTCATCGCCCCTGAGGAAACATTTATCTTTGACATCTTTTGCACTGTATCCCTTTTCAGTCCTCTTTTCTGACATTGGATAAATGGCTCTGTGGGGTTTTGAATAAAAGTTACATCTTGCAGTATGTTTGTGGGTAGAAACCCTGCTCCCCACTCCCTGTATCCCCAGGTTAGAAGATGAGAGGATAACCAGTGAAGACAAATGGGTTTGGATGATGTTATGGGTTGAATTGTGTAAACTGTATCACTCTTGACACTGTCTGCCAAACCCAGCATAGGCAAGATGCATCTAAGGGGCTAGAAGAAGACGTGAAGAGCTGCAGGAACTGCAGACACGTTTATTCTCTCCTGGCTGGCAGAGCAGTCATGGCAGCAGCCATCACATAACCCAACACAACACAGCCTGTCTCCTGGCTGACACAGCAGCCGTAGAGGTAGACACACTATATTCTCTCCTCTCGTGGCTGACCCAGCGGACACAGCCATGATGCAGCAGAAACACCACTGCTCAAAGGTTGTTGCTGAACCACGAAAGATGCCAGGATTCTTGGCCTCTGGAGGAGAAGAATTCAATCTGGGGCCAGAGGTGAGGCTTGATCGCTCAGAGCTTTTGTGTAATAAAGTTTTATCAAAGTATGAAAGAGGTAGCGAAAGCTTCTGACATAGACATCAGAAAGGGAAAGAAAATCCTCCCTGCACCGCACCCCGCCCCCCCCAACTCCCTGCTAGTGTTAGCAAGGGAGTTATATACTTTTTAAAGTAGTTATTACAATGAATCAAAAGAATGTCTGGAGGTTGTAAAGATCTTACTAGACCCACTCCCATAATTTACATTTTAAGATAACAGGATTAGCCAGAAGGTTTTCAGGAANTCTAGGCCTGACCACTAAATTCTTATGATGGTCTTTATTGTACTTTTTGGAAAAATAAAAATGTTTCTTGTTCCTATTTGAGAAAGGAGTCTGATGTGGAAAACCTCCAATAAGCCAACTTTTATTTTTCATGAGAATTTGCCTTGAAGCTCTATTTGTGTGCTGTAAGTTATTCAAAGTCATTTTTTGCAAAGCCTCTCCTGGTTTCTAGTATCTCTCTCTCAGAACCCATCATCTACACACACTAAGAGTATTGCTTCCAAAAAACCAAATCTGATTTCTACCTCCTTTGCTTAAAAACCTAGATAAAATTCCTACTGCCCTCACGATAAAATCCAAGTTTCGTATTATCCCCTAATGTTGTGACTCTTATTTCTGTGCCTAGTCACATCCCTCCCCACCCCATCCCCCTCTTGAGTCCAGTATTAAGGGTCTTGGTTTTGTGGAGAGACTAAGCCATCCCACCTCCGGACTAACCATGTGCTGTAAATGGAATAGCCTCTCTTCTGTAATTTAAGACTCAACTGACAACAAATCTTCTTAGACTCTTTCCTGCCCTCATAAATCATGTGTAGTGCCTGATGTCAATTTTAGGAAACTGTGAAAGTTATGACCAACCTAGACAGCATATTAAAAAGCAGAGACATTACTTTGCCAACAAAAGTCTGTCTAGTGAAGGCTATGGTTTTTCTGGTGATCATGTATGGATGTGAGAGTTGGANGAAAGTTATGACCAACCTAGACAGCATATTAAAAAGCAGAGACATTACTTTGCCAACAAAAGTCTGTCTAGTGAAGGCTATGGTTTTTCTGGTGATCATGTATGGATGTGAGAGTTGGACTATAAAGAAAGCTGAGCACAGAAGAATTGATGCTTTTGAACTGTGGTGTTGGAGAAGACTCGTGAGAGTCCCTTAGCCTGCAAGGAGATCCAACCAATCTATCCTAAAGGAGGTCGGTCCTGAGTGTTCATTGGAAGGACTGATGTTGAAGCTGAAACTCCAATCCTTTGGCCACCTGATGTGAAGAACTGACTCATTTGAAAAGACCCTGATGCTGGGAAAGATTGAGGGCAGGAGGAGAAGGGGACGAAAGAGAATGAGATGGTTGGATGGCATCACCAACACAATGGACATGGGTTTGAGTGGACTCTGGGAGTTGGTGATGGATAGGGAGGCCTGGCATGCTGTGGTTCATGGGGTTGCAAAGAGCTGGACACAGCTGGGCGATTGAACTGAACTGAAGACTGCATAATCCTTCCCTTCTACAGGACTGCAGGATGGCTTTGAATGTGCTTCACATGGGCAAATGGTGTTCTTCAATTTCTCAACTCTTGTCTTACTGGCTTAGAACTAGGGTCAACAACTATATCAAAACGACTATACTATCCAAGGCAATGTACAGATTCAATGCAATCCCTATCAATTTTCCAATGGCACTTTTTACGGAACTAGAACAAAAAATTTTTAAATTTGTGTGGAAATGCAAAAGAACCTGAATCGCCAAAGAAATCTTGAAAACGAAAACAGAGCTGGAGGAATCAATTGACTTCAGGAATCCTTGACTTCAGACCATATGACAAAGCTACAGTCATCAAAACAGTATGGTACTGGCACAAAAACAGAAATAGAGATCAAAGGAATAGAATTATAAAAGCCAGAGATTAAGCAATTGTCCTCCAATTAAAAATAAAAAAGAAAGTTCAAAGACAAACACTTGCTCTTATGGTCAACTAATTTGTGACAAAGAAGGAAAGAATAGATAATGGAGAAAAGTCTCTTCAATAAGTGGTGCTGGGAAAACTGGACAGCCTCATGTAAAAGAATGAATTTTAAAAATTTCCTAACATCATACACAAAAATAAACTCAAAATGTAATAAAGCCCTAAATGTAACATCAGACATGATAAAACTCCTAGGCAAAAATGTAGGCAGAACACACTTTGACATACATTTTAGCAATATCTTTTTGAATCTGTCTTCAAGAGTAATGGAAACAAGAACAAAAATAAACAAATAGGATCTAGTTAAACTTAAAAACTTTTGCACAGCAAAGGAAACCATAAACAAAATGAAGAGACAACCCACAGCTTGGGAGAAAATGTTTGCAAATAATGTGACCAACAAGGATTAGTCTCCAAAATATACAAACAACTCATCAGTTCAGTTCTGTTGCTCATTCGTGTCCAACTCTTTGAGACCCCATGAATCACAGCACACCAGGCCTCCCTGTCCATCATCATCTCCCGGAGTTCACTCAGACTCACACCCACTGAGTCAGTGATGCCATCCAGCCATCTCATCCTCTGTCGTCCCCTTCTGCTCCTGCCCCCAATCCCTCCCAGCACCAGAGTCTTTTCCAATGAGTCAACTCTTCTCATGAGGTGCAGCCCAATAAAAAAAACCCAACCCAATCAAAAAATGAGTAGAATATCTAAATAGACATTTCTCCAAAGAAGATATACAGATGACCAAAAGGCACATGAAAAGATGCTCAGCATTCCTTATCACCAGCGATATGCAAATCAAAACTACAGTGTGCACCTCACACCAGTCAGAGTAGCCATCATCATCAAAANAAAAAAAAACCCAACCCAATCAAAAAATGAGCAGAATATCTAAATAGACATTTCTCCAAAGAAGATATACAGATGACCAAAAGGCACATGAAAAGATGCTCAGCATTCCTTATTACCAGCAATATGCAAATCAAAACTACAGTGTATCACCTCACACCAGTCAGAGTAGCCATCATCATCAAAAGGTCTGCAAATAATAGATGCTGGAGAGGTTGCAGAGAAAAAGGAACTTTCCTAAACTGTTGGTGGGAAATTGGTGCAGCCATTATGGAGAATAATATAGAAGTTCCTTAGAAACTAAAAAAGAGCTACCATATGATCCTGCAGTCCCATTTCTAGTCATGTATGTGGAGAAGACCATAATTCAAAAAGATACACGCACCTAGTCATAGCAGCACTATTTGCAGAAGCCGAGACTTGGAAACAACCTGAATGTCCATTGACAGGTGAATGGGTAAAGAGGAGGTGGTCTGTATACACAGTGCAATATTACTCACTGATAAAATAATGAAATATTTCCATTTGCAATAACGTGGATGGACGTAGAGATTATCATACTAAGTGAAGTAGGCAGACATAGAAAGACAAATGTCACATGACATTGTTTGTATGTGATATCTAAAAATATGATGCAAATAAACTCATTTACAAAACAGAAACATACCCACAGACATAGAAAACAAACTTAGGGTTACTAAAGAGGAAAGGAAAGGAAGGGACAAATTAGGAGCTTAAGATTAATGTAAAAACATTGCCATATATAAAATAACCAAGGACCTACTCTATAGCACAGGGAACTATACTCAATATTTTGTAATAACCCATAAGGGAAAATATTCTGAAAATTAGATATGTATGTATATGTAACTGAACTGCTTTGCTATACACCTGAAACTAACACAGCATTGGAAATCAACTATATTTCAATTAAAAAACAAACAAGAACAAAGACAAAAAGGCACCAAAACCTATGGCCTCTATGTATGTGTTTATATATTTATATTTTTTAATTGAGGGGAAATTCATACAAATTTAATGTTTTAAAGTGTACCATGCCATTTAGTACATTCACAGTAGCAACTACTACTTCTATCTAGCTCCAAAACATTTGATTAATCCAAAAGGAAACCCCTCAAGAGTGAATCAGACACCCCCCATTCCATTATCCTTAGCCCTTGTCNACAAAAAGGCACCAAAACCTATGGCCTCTATGTATGTGTTTATATATTTATATTTTTTAATTGAGGGGAAATTCACACAAATTTAATTGTTTTAAAGTGTACCATGCCGTTTAGTACATTCACAGTAGCAACTACTACTTCTATCTAGCTCCAAAACTTTTGATTAATCCAAAAGGAAACTCCTCAAGAGTGAATCAGACACCCCCCGTTCCATTATCCTTAGCCCTTGTTGCAAGAAAATCTATTTTCTGTCTCTGTGAATTTTCCTATCCTGGACATGTCACATTGATGGGATAATATAATATGAAACCTTTTGTCACTTATTCACTTTTGCCACTTATTCCTCTTAGAATAATGCTTTTAGCTTCATCCACATTGTAGCATGATTCAGTAATTTAGTCCTTTTTATGGCTGAATACTATTCCATCGTAGGGATATACTACATTTTGCTTATCCATTCCTTAGCTGACTAATATTATGCTGCCATTATGAATAGGGCTGCTATGAATATTTGTGTGTAACTTTTTATTTGAACACTTGCTTTTATTCTTCTGGGCAATTTTGTAGGGGTAGAAGTTCATAGGTGTGTAATTTTTGAGGAACTGCCAAACCTACCACTTGTTTTGTAAATATTTACTGGAGCACAGCCACAATCATTCATTAACATACCGTGTATGACTGCTTCTGTGCCACAATGGCAGAGTCTGTGTGACCCACCAAGCCTCAAATATTAGCCATCCAGAACTTTGCAGAAGTTTGATGAACCCTGACTTAGAACNGTAGAAGTTCATAGGTGTGTAATTTTTGAGGAACTGCCAAACCTACCACTTGTTTTGTAAATATTTACTGGAGCACAGCCATAATCATTCATTAACATACCGTGTATGACTGCTTCTGTGCCACAATAGCAGAGTCTGTGTGACCCACCAAGCTTCAAATATTAGCCATCCAGAACTTTGCAGAAGTTTGATGAACCCTGACTTAGAACATCTGTTTTGAACAATATTGCCTGCAGGCCTTGAGGCTAGTCATAGCCCTTCTTTAAAGAAGGATGGGTGCTGCTGCTGCTGCTAAGTTGTGTCACTCGAGTCTGACTCTGTGTGACCCCACAGATAGCAGCCCACCAGGCTCCTCTGTCCCTGGGATTCTCCAGGCAAGAACACTGGAGTGGGTTGCCATTTCCTTCTCCAATGCATGAACATGAAAAGTGAATGTGAAGTTGCTCAGTCATGTCCAACTCTTTGCAACCCAATGGACTGCAGCCTACCAGGCTCCTCCATCCATGGGATTTTCCAGGCAAGAGTACTGCAGTAGGGTACCATTGCCTTCTCTGAATGGGATGAGTATACAAAGACAAATTATTTTTCTTAAATTGGCACAGAAACTCGACATTTAGGATGTTTGGGGTTGATCTGTAGTTCTGAGGAATCTATTTTGAATACCAAAGAGTGTATATGTAAAACACAAGGTCTTGTATAAAATGTGGTCCAGAAAATTGGGTAACAAGAGTAACATCATCAACATGGCTGAATAAGAGGCCTTCATTGTATCTTTCTCAGCAGCAACAATTTGACATCCTCCACAGACACAATTTCTTTCCCAAGAGCTGAGAGACCCAGGACCATATGTAAGGAGAAACGAGAAGACAGTTGACTGTGGGCGCTATAGTGACTTGTGAACTGGCTGCAGCCTTTCTCAGCCAGAATCCAGGTACTCCTGGAGAATAATGATATAGACATTCATTCATGTATGGGAGGGTCTTTGTGGAAGTCCAGTTTTCCAGTGAAGAAGTTCCAGTGCATAACTGGAGCAAAAAAATATGAGTTTAGACACATTGGAAAGGGTAAGAGGAAGAGCTTGATTTTAGCTGCAGCACCCCTCTTCTAAGGTGACACAGCCCAGGTTCAAGTGAAACCTTCTTGGCTTGTGATTTCTCCTGTGGGGTAAAATGAGTGTGTGAGTGAGCATCAGCTGTTTGAGACATTGTCAAAGAGATTCTTCCCCATCTGAAGTACTGAGTTGTGGGCTGTATGACTTGGAGTGGAAAGAGGCTGGAAGAGTAGCAAACAGGACTCTGGGGGGCATTAAAGGAATGCAGATCTTGCTGTGTTGTGGACTCTATCAAGAAGCCCACCAATGAGCTTGCCCATAGGTTCCCCCAGCTGGCTTACAGGTACCATTAGGCCTCTGCTTGCCTCACCCGCACTCCCCCACATCCTGTGGCAGGCTTTCTGTGTGTGCTCCTTCCTGATGATAGCAAGAGCAAGCTTTGACAGATGGTTAGTGAACACGTACAGAAAGGAAGCCAGAGTCTGTAGACCAGAGAGACCAAAAACGTGAGCTTCCATTGCACACTTGGGAAAGCAAAAGAGAGGTTGTTAGCACCCAGCCTGGTGCTTTGTAGAACTGAGGTAAGAATTCTGCCACAAGAGGGAGCAAGAAGCATGGAGCAGGTGAATCCAGAGAAAATCTAAGAAAGTCTTGGAATCCCTAGCAAGGGTGATGGAAGGTTATTTCTCCCATGAGTCCAGTTAGACTGGAGGAGGTAACTGCTACTGCAGGTGTGAAGATAGCAATATAAGTCTTCAAAGAACATGAAAAATCAGAGGAAGAATGACAACATTGAAGGATCGCAATAATCTTCCAGTAACTGACCACAAAGACGTGGAGATATGTAACTTACCCAGTAAAGAATTCCGTTTTTCAGTCTGTTTGGTGGCCTCTGTGCTCTACAAACTTGGATATCAAAATGTCTCTCCAGATTTGGGAACTTCTCAGCTATTAATTCTTCAGATGAACTTTCTGCTCCATTCTTCTTCTCTTCTCCTTCTGGGACTCCAGTAATTCACATATTGGTTCTTTTGATGGTATCCATAGGTGGNACTGAAATAAAAACTTACCTTTTCCAGTTCTATGGCCACTGCTGAGTTTTCCAGATTTTCTGACATATTGAGTGCAGGTTATTAACAGCATATCTTTTTGGCTTTTAAATAGCTCAGCTGGAATTCTATCACTTCCACTAACTTTGTTCATAACAATGCTTCCTAAGGTACTTGACTTTACCCTCCAGGATGTCCAGCTCTAGGTGAATGACACACCATCTGGTTATCCAGGTCATTAAGGCCTTTCTTGTATAGTTCTTTTGTTTATTCTTGCCAACTCTTATTAATCTCTTATACTTCTGTTAGGTCCATACCATTTCTGTCCTTTATTGTGCCTATCCTTGCATGAAATATTCCCTTGATATCTCCAATTTTCTTAAAGTGATCTCTAGTCTTTCCCATTCTATTTTCCCCTCTTTTTCTTCTCATTGTTCATTTAACAAGGCCTTCTTATCTCTCCCTGTTATTCTCTAGAAGTCTGCATTCAGTTGGCTATACCTTTCCCTTTCTCCCTTGCTTTTCACTTCTCTTCTTTCTTCAGTTATTTGTAAAATCTCCTCAGACAACTGCTTTGCCTTCTTGTATTTCTTTTTCTTTGGGATATACAATGTTATGAACTTAGGTTCGTAGTTTGTCATGTACTCTATCAGATCTAGTCCCTTGAATTTGTTTGGTACCTTCACTGTATAATCATAAGGGATATGACTTAGATCATACCTGAAGACTTAGTGATTTTCCTTACTTTCTTCAATTTGAGCCTGAACTTTGCAATAAGGAGCTCATGATCTTAGCCACAGTCAGCTCCAAGCCTTGTTTTTGCCGACTGTACAGTGCTTGTTTATCTTCAGCTTTGCTCTTGTGCTGTGCTGTGCTTAGTCTCTCAGTCAAGTCCAACTCTTTGCAACCCCATGGACTGTAGCTCACCAGGGTCCTCTGTCCATGGGGATTCTCCAGGCAAGAATACTGGAGTGGGTTGCCATGCCCTCCTCTAGGGGATCTTCCCAACCCAGGGATTGAACCCTGGTCTCCTGCATTGCAGGCAAATTCTTTACCATCAGAGCCACCAGGAAAGCCCAATCTGTGGCTACAAAGAACATAATCAATCTGATTTTCATATTGACCATCTGGTGATGTCCATGTGTAGTCGTCTCTCAGGTTGTTGGAAGACGGTGTTTGCTATGACCAATGTGTTCTCTTGACAAAACTCTGTTAGCCTTTGCCCTGTTTAATTTTGAATTCCAAGTTCAAATTTGTCTGTTATTCTGGGTATCTCTTGACTTCTAACTTTTGCATTCTAATCCCCTATGATGAGAAGGTCATTTTTTTTTTTTTTTTGTGTTAGTTCTAAAAGGTGTTGTAGGTCTTCATAGAACCGATAAACTTCTTCAGCTTCTATGATATCAGTGGTTGGGTACTCAGTTGGGTACATAGTAATCAGTACTTTTATTACTATGATGTTGAATGGTTTGCCTTAGAAAGCAACCAAGATCATCTGTTGTGTTTGATATCACACCCAAGTATTGCATTTTAATTTCCTTTGTTGACTATGAGGTCTACTCCATTTTTTCTAAGGGAGTCTTGTCCACAGTAGTAGGTATAATGGTCATCTGAATTAAATTCACCCATTCCATCCATTTTAATTCACTGAATCATAAAATGTCAGTGTCTACTCTTGTCACCTCCTGCTTGACCACGTCCAGTTGCATAGCTCAGTGAAGCCTTGAGCTGTGCCATGCAGGGCCACCCTAGGTGGATGTGTCATCATGGAGAGTTCTGACCAAACTTGGTTCACTGGAGAAGGAAATGGCAACTCACTCCAGTACTCTTGCTTGGACAATTCCATGGACAGAATGAAAAGGCAAAACTTTAAACACTGAAATATGAGCCCCTCAGGTTGGAAGGTGTCCAGTGTGCTACTGAGAGAGAGCAGAGGTCAGTTATGAATAGCTCCAGAAAGAATGAAACAGCTGAGCCAAAGTGGAAATGATGCTCAGTTGTGGATGTGTCTGGCTGTGAAAATAAAGTCCGATGCTGTGAAGAATAATATTTTGATTGGCACCACATCTTGCCATAGAAGGAACCCAGGCTATTATTTGTACTTTGGTTGGAGATGGATGCTGTATTAGTCATCTATTGCTCTGTAACAAATCATCCCAAATTTAGCAGGTTACAGCAACAAGTATTGATTATCTTATAGCTTCTGTGTGTCAGGGATCTGGGAGCAACTTAGCTGGGTGACTCTGCCTCAGAGCTTCTCAGCAGATGCCTGTCAAGCTGTTGACCAGGGCTGCAGCCCTGTCAAGGCTCCACTGGGGCAGAATCTGCTTCCAATTTCATTCTCGTGGCTGCTGGAGGCCTCAGTTCCTCCCCACGTGGGCCTCTCCCAATGTGGCAACTGGATCCTCTAGAGTGAGTGATTCAAGAGGGACTGTGGGAATGCACCCATATTCTATTTATTACATGGACCAATGCTGGGGAGACATTTCACAGGGGTGTGACTACCTGAGGGTGGGAATCCTTGGGGACCATCTTCAAGGTTGGCTACCACTGATGCCTCATTTTTTCTCCAAATGTCCTCCAACTTTTCCCTCATGGCTTCAGCTTAATTCAGTTCAAGAAGATGTCTCCAGTCACAGACTTAGAGAATGAGCTTATGGCTGTCGGGGGTGGGGATGGAGGGAAGGGATGGGATGGGCTTGTACACACTGCTGTATTTTAAATGGATAACCAACAAGGGTCTACCATATAGCACCTGGCACTTGACTCGGTGTTATGAGGCAGCCTGGATGGGAGGGGAGTCTGGGGGAGAATGGATCTGAATCCCTTCACTGTTCACCTAAACTATCACAATGTTAAATTGACTATACTCCAATACAAAATAAAACAGAGATGCTTTCAGAAAGTAGATTTGTAGTTGCTAAGGGATAGGGAGAGGGAGATTGGAGAGTGACTGCTTATGGATAGGGCTGTTTTATTTTTTCTTCTGGAGTGATGAAAAAGTTCTGAAATTAGATGGTGCTTGTTGTTGTTCAGTAGCCCAGTCATGTCCGACTCTTTGTGACCCCATGGACTGCAGCACATCAGGCCTCTCTGTCCCTCACCATCTACCAATGTTTGCCCAAGTTGATGTCTGTTGCATCGCTGATGCCATCCAGCCATCTCTTCCTCTGATACCCTCTTCTCCTTCTGCCCTCAATCTTTCCCAGCATCAGGGACTTTTCCACTGAGTCATCTGTTCACATCAGTTGACCAAAATACTAGAGTTGGTGCTTATGATTACCTAATTTTGAATATAATAAAACCATGAATTGTACACTGTACAAAAAATAAAAAAAATGGAAGACATATCTCCACTTTCTCTGAATGGTGCTTGAGAGAGACAAACAAGGAATGGGTGTGTGTGTGTGTGAAGCAGGGCCGGGGCGGGGCCTACAGGTGTTGGAGAAGGAGCAAGCTTCATTCTGTCTGTTGACATTTGTCTAGGCCTCTCTGGGGCTGCTTCTGGGAGATTCGGCCTCAGCTGCACTTCCGTGCCCCATCCCCTCCCAGCAGCAAGAGCCTCAGGTCTCTCTGACTGACAGTGACAGATTATCTTATCAAAACAGGGGCCCAGGACTATACCGTGATTGGCTAGGCAGGAACATCGTGGGGCTGGGGCTGGAGAATTCTTCTCAGAGAGAAACGATTATGAGGCATTTTAAGAAAAGCGAGCTGAATGCTACTCACAGCTGGCAGTTCTTGTTTATGACAAGTAATAATTGCTTCAGGTGCCAAGAAAAGGGGGGCAGGCTCAGCGAGTTTATTTTGCGAGGATGTTTCACGCACAAGGGTTGGGCTCTTGACAGAAAGGGGTGAATGGGAATCACTAGGCTTGGGAGGGCCTCAGACTCACTGGATTTGTGGCTGGGGGAGCTTGTGGGTGGCCTAGAGTGAGAGTCTGCTTCCTTATATGCCCCTCGTGATACCTTCTGCCATCCAGCTGGGTAGAAGTGATGACCCGCCGTTGTGGGCCGGCCCAGATGCTGAACAAATGAACCCGAAGCAGTGGGCATCATGTATTTGGGCCCAACCCCTATGAGGGTGATAGACAAGGGTCCCTCATATGAGGTGTTTCTACAGGGGGCACCTTGGGGCTCCCACTGTTTTCATTGTGCTCCCCTAAAGCCTGGTTCTTGGACCAGCAGCATCTGTGCCATAGGGAGCTTGTGAGAAAGGCAGAATCTCAGATCTTACCCCAGAACTACTGAATCACAATAGGCATTTGACGTGATGATTCACAGAAGCACGTTGAAGTGCCTTGCTCTAAAGATGCGGTTAGTATTGGAAAGCCTTTTGGCTGTCTCCTCCCAGATGGAGGTTCTCAACCCTGGCAGCACCGTCAAATCTCCCAAGGAGCTCCAGTCAGTGAAGTCAGGCTCTGGGGTTGGATTCAGGCAGGTGGATCTCTGCAGCGGCTCAGGTGACTCCAGCAGGGCTGGAGGCTGGAGGCCCTGCTGTAACAGCACTTCCTCCAGAGCCCAGGAACACGCCTGGACTGGTACGCACAGGACACGGTCTACCCAGGGTTAGCATGGACCCCAAAGGTTAATGCCTGTACTTCAGGCACTGGTCCAGGCTACTCACACTTCTGCTGGAGTGATCACAGATTTGGGGGTTCCCAAGATCCCCCCTTTTGGGTTCAATAGTTTGCTAGAAAGACTCAGCAGAACTCAGGAAAGCGCTATCCTTACTCTTACAGTTTATTATAGAGGGTACAGATAAAGTATATAGAGCAAGGCCTTGGGGGAGGGGATGCCCAGTGTCGGGAGCTCAGTTTCTGTGGAACAAGTTCACCACCCTCCCCACCTGTGGATGTGTTCACCAACTTGGAAGCCCTTGAACTCCATTATTTCGGGGTTTTAACTAAGATTCTGTTGCAGAGGCATCGCTGATAAATCACCAGCCACTGGGGGTTGAACTCAGCCTCTGGCTCCTCTTCCCTCCCAGGGTCAGAGGTGGGTGTGAAAGTTACAATTCTTTAATCAGATCCTTGGTCTTTCTGAGGACCAGCCCTCATCCTGAAGCTATCAAGGACCCCACCCAGAAGCACTCCACAGTGTAAGTTCAGTTGCAGTCAAAGGAGATACTTACAAATAACAGAAAACACTCCTGTCACTCATGGGTTTTAGGAGCTGTGAGCCAGGAAGCAGGGACAAAGATCAAATAGATGTTTTTTTATGCTACTGTGTGAAGGGTGAACAGGACATAGCAGGGCTGGTCAGGGGTTCTAGGTAGGAGAGCTGAGCACTTTCCTCATCTCAGTGCTGAAAAGAGAGAAGCCCATGGTTTCCAGTTTCCACCTCTGCCTGAACTTCAGATCCGGGGGGACACAGGTCCCTCCTTTTGCTTTCCTTTTATTGATGACAGACCCAGAAAGTGGGCTCCAATGGGGAGAAGTACAGAACTGGCTACTCCCAAGAGTGAATTTTCTGGATGCAAACTAAAACATTTAAAAAAGAACTCAAAAAAGACATGGGTGCTGCAATCAAAAGAAGATGCTGGAATGGATGCTGTGCAGTGAAAAAACCAACAAGTGCTGGTNAGAAATGGGATATACCAAAGGGGCAGTACGAGGGTAGGGGACCAATTCTGTCTTGATCGTGCAGGTGAACACCTGGAGAACTGGCTACTCCCAAGAGTGAGTTTTCTGGATGCAAACTAAAACATTTAAAAAAGACCTCAAAAAAGACATGGGTGCTGCAATCAAAAGAAGATGCTGGAATGGATGCTGTGCAGTGAAAAAACCAACAAGTGCTGGTTATAGAGGGAGCTTCTTTACGTGAGTTTGTGTATGTTTGGTGATTTTCAACCAAAATCTGGAAGTTCCATTTGACTTTGTATTGTCCCTCACTTTTAAAAAATGTATTTTTTATGAAAGTTGGCTGAATTACAATACTGTGTTAATTGCTGCATAGCAAAGTGACTCAGTTTATATATATATATATATATNAAAAAACCAACAAGTGCTGGTTATAGAGGGAGCTTCTTTACGTGAGTTTGTGTATGTTTGGTGATTTTCAACCAAAATCTGGAAGTTCCATTCGACTTTGTATTGTCCCTCACTTTTAAAAAATGTATTTTTTATGGAAGTTGGCTGAATTACAATACTGTGTTAATTGCTGCATAGCAAAGTGACTCAGTTTATATATATATATATATCCCTTTGCTATAAAGTAGGACCTTGTTGTTTATCCATTTTGTGTATACTGTTTGCTAATCCCAAATTCTCAATCCAACCNTATGGAAGTTCCATTTGACTTTGTATTGTCCCTCACTTTTAAAAAATGTATTTTTTATGAAAGTTGGCTGAATTACAATACTGTGTTAATTGCTGCATAGCAAAGTGACTCAGTTTATATATATATATATATATATATCCCTTTGCTATAAAGTAGGACCTTGTTGTTTATCCATTTTGTATATACTGTTTGCTAATCCCAAATTCTCAATCCAACCCTCTCCCTCTTCCTTGGCAATCACTAGCCTATTCTCAAATGTCCCTGCTTCTGTTTCATTCTGTTTCTGCTTCATTTGTGTCATATTTTAGTTTCCACATATAAGTGATATCATATGATATTTGTCCTTCTCTCTCTGATGTACTTAGTATAGTAATCTCTAGCTGCATCCATATTGCTGCAAATGTATTGCTGCCTTTTAATTCATAGTTTGATGCTTCTTCTGTTCTGTTAGGGCCTCTTGGCTCATGAAGACAGAGTGTTGTGGATGGTGACCTCCTAGATCACTCCTTTGACTGAAGGGATCATTCTGTCCCAGACCTGGACTGGTCCCATCAGAGTGATGTGATGTGATGGAGAGTCCATTTGAATCCAGGTTCCAAAATAAGAATCAGGAAGGAAGCCTGAATCCCACCTTAATAAAGGTGGTATTAGAAGCCCCAATTTCATTTTAGAAAACTTGTGACCTAGGCCTGAGAAAGCTATTATGTGTTAGTTGTTTAAGGATACCCTCTTGCTCAAGTTTGATGCATGAAGCAGGTCACTCAAAGCTGGTGCTCTGGGACACCCCAGAGGGATGAGGTAGGGAGGAAGGTGGGAGAGGGGTTCGGGATGGGGGGACACATGTACACCATGGCTGACCCATGTCGATGTATGGCCCAAACACCACAATATTGTGAAATAATTAGCAATTATTATTATTGTGAAATAATTAGCAATAATTAACAATTAAAATAATAAGCTAATTAAAAAAAAAAAGAAATTCCAGAAACTGGCCTGAAGGATTTCAGAAATTTCTACTCTGCAGTTAAAGATAAACCCTACTTTCTATGCATAAGAAGATAATGCTAACCAGACCAAGGCCCGACCAATTTCAAGATGATTATTGGAGCCAAATGTGCTGTTCTACACAAAGCCCTACCTGCATATTCCTGAGACTTCCCAGTTTCCCCTGTAAAACACTTTTTTTCTCTAACCAACAACTCAGAGATGATTTTAGGGATGCTAGTCCACCATCTTCCCAGGTTGCTGCTTTCCTGAATAAGCATCTTCCTGAAAAAGCATCTTTCTTTTTCCACCAACGTTTGCCTCTTGAACATTGACTTTTGAGCAATAAGCAGCAGAAAATGAGTTTGGTTCAGTCTCTGGCCAGTAACACATGGACTTTTGAGGACGATCAAACCAGGTATAAAATTGGACTCCTGCACTCTGCAGCTGTGTGGCACTGGCAAGAGAATGACAGCTTCTGCCCAGCCTGCCTTGTGGAGCTGTTGCAAAGGAGCAAGAGGATTAAGATGCATAATGTGCTCAGCATGGGGCTTGGCGCATTACAGTAAGTGCTGAATATGGACTGGCTATCACTGTTACATTGACCAGTTATTTTATTTTATATTATTTAAAGGATATGCTTTGAGGTGGTGTCATGAGGAAGGATGGGATGATATGGGGAGTTCAAAAAAGGAGTTCCCAGAGGAGGTGGTGATGACAACCAGATCTGTATATCCTTGACGAGGTTTCCATGTGGTTCTTTATTCAGTTCTACTCTTTCCTGGTCTGTAATCAATCTGAAAGACAGCAATCTCTAAGAGCTAAGGTGAGGGTAACACAAGATGTGTGGAAAAGGCTTGAATACTTCAGGAGAAAACAGCCAACACCACTTTGAAAAACCATCCAAACAACCAATCATGGGACCTCAGATAAAGTTTCCTCCTGAGCCTCAGTCTCCCAATCTCCAAAATAAGAAGGTGGATTTCTTTCCCCTCTGAGCCAAGAATGAAACTGAAAAAGAGATACAGACATTTGATAGTCATCAAAAGAAGAACTTTCTTCTGGTGTCTCTGCATTTGGAGAATATGAAATTAGAGCAACAAACCATGAGGTGCTATGAAATAAAAGCGCTGCGACAGCCTGAAGCAAAGCATGAATGAGACGGGGAAGTCAGGGCAAGAACATTTGATCTGGATGAGTAGTTAGACGTGAAAACATTCCAGCAGTGGGATCTGCATGTGCAAAGGCCCTGTGGCAGAGTGGAGAGCTGTGTGCTTGAGGAATTGAAAGAAAGCCAGTGTTGCTGGAAAATAGTGAGTGGCCACCTCAATACACCCTATTAAAGACTGTTCATTTTGTTCTTTGGTTGAAGGGCTTTTTTTTACAAAGCTCACTCTGGCTGCAGTGTGAGAGAATGGATTGGATCTCTCCTTTTTGGAAAGAACTCCATTGTACCCATCCTTCTGCAATTCTTCCCTCCCACTGAGGGCCATTTTTGTTTGTGGGATGGAGAAGAGAAAGAATAGCCTGGTTGTGGGAGGAGGCAAGGAGCAGCTGGAATGGCAGGGCAGAACCTAGTGGAACTAGAACCTAGTGGAAAATGGGTGTAATTAAAAGGAAAAAGTTAGAAAGAGTTGGCTTGGTTCCTCCTGCCAGAAATAATTATACCACACTTTCCTGCTTTACTATTGACCTGGTATGAAAGGTATATTGGTCCCCAGTTTGATTTCTCAGCTCAGGAGCAGCAGAGAATGTAAGAAGCAAATACCCTCTTTGGGAAATAAAATTCTAGTTTCATAGGATTTTCTGTGTTATGTCTCTGTTCCCTTGATGTGAATTGGCTTTATCCAGCTGTCAAACAAAATCCCAATGCAACCGTTACTTTGTAGTGGCCTTGGCGGATGGGTGAAGGTCTTATTTCATAACTTAAAGCCTCAACAGCTATGTTCTTCCTCCTCCAAAATGGCAAGACAACCTGGTCCAATGTGACCTTTGCCAGCTGAGTTGTGCTTGATACTGTTGAGTTGTGCTGAGAAAGGTTCTTAAATTAGAGACAATGATTGTGAAATTTTGTACGGCAAAAGTTCTGCCTTATGTATAGAGAAAGCACACAGAGAGAGTAGAATTGTGTTCTAGTTATGAGTCATTCATCCAATAAACATTTATTGAGCATACTATTGGCTTCCTACCCAGCTCTCACTGAAGAGGCCAAGTCACTCATCCTCTAGCGGCTGTGAGTGTGCTCAGCTGATGATGCTCAGAAATGCCCAGAACGTTATGCCTTGAACCCCTCCCACCCGAGGGTGGCCCACTGCCAATGGAGAGGGCGTACAAGAGGCTGTCTCCAGAGGCAGGTTGGAAAATCATGATGTCATTCATGCTCCAGAGCTCCACAAGGGATCAGAATGAGGCTAGGCTTCCAATGAATCCATATCTTCCTCTTTTGCTCTCCATACCCACCCTCTTTTGCTCTCTTCTCTCGTCTCCCTCCCTCCCTTTCCCTTGAGAGCACTCCATTAATAAAGCACGATATGAGAATCTCTGTTTGAGGCTTGGCTTCTTGGGAACCTGATTTAGCTCAAGTGCTGGCTCTATGCCATAGAGATAGACATTAATCGAGATGGGCAAAAGTCCCTGCCCTAATTAATGCAAGCTTAGTACCTTGTAGTGAGTCTGATTTTCCATATGTATGTCTTGTAATTTTGAGAAGTTGGCTCTGCCAACTTCAAATTTCTCTTCTGTCAAATGATGGTAACAGCACTTGCCCTGTCTGAAAGAACTGAGTAACAACAGCAGAAGGGTGGCTTTAGATCCCTCCAGAGTCCACCAGCTGCCCCTTCCATAACTGTTTCCAGACAGGAGTCCCACCTTCTTCTTCCAGCTCCACTGCTCACATATATAGAAATTCTGGATCCTCCACTGCATCTTTAGAACTAGAGTTGGATGGAATATTGGATTTGATTTTGCTGTGTTCTACTTAGGTGCTTGTTGAATGAATGAATGCTAATATTAATATGAATAGCAACAGTTCTATCATTGAAGTGCTGCATAGCTAGCCCTTATTATGTGCCAGATACTGGGATACACACTTTGTTGCCTCCTTTTTTATAAAGAAGGAAGTGGAGGAATTGAAATACCAAGAAATATTGAAGATGAAAGCAATTGGGAAATAATGTAAAACACATAAACAGAAGTAAAATGTTAAAAGAGAAGGCTTTGGGTGGACAGACTAAGTTACAGCTCTGACTTTTCCCATGAAAATTTCTGGAAGGAATTTTTGTTTGAATGTTTTTCTGTAATTTGTTCCTTTGTTCATTTCATCTGTGGGCAATTCTTTTAACCCATTGTTCAAAGTCATGCATGTTGTTTTTGAACTTTTAAACCAGACAGCAACAGACAATTCCCTTCAGAATGGAAAAAAGAAAACAAGAAGGAAAAAACAAAATCATGACCACCTACTATTATAAAAGGCGTCTTAACGTAGTTTCTTTTCATCATAGAAACTAGTGTTCAGGCCTTAGTGAAGGGAAAATACTGCCCCTGGTTGATAATTTGCTTGGTCACTAAACTTTGAAAGAACTTCAGTATAAAGAATTATATAAATTTACATACACCAGAGTGTCTGAGTTTATGGTTTATTTACCATTGTTACAGGAGAGGAATGTGTTACTTTGGTTAGTTAGTTTAGTGATTTTTCATGCTGTTTCTGGAGTCAAAGACCCTTGGTGGGATTCTTGGCTCTACCGTTTACTGTGTGAAATTGAACAAGTTACAAACCTTTTCGAGATTAGTTTCTTCATCTCTAAAATGGAAATAATCACTACCATCCACAGTTGCTGTGAAGATTGAGATAATGCGCATAAACACGACACAACCACTCCGATGGATTACGTGTGCAATAAAAGGCAGACTCTAACATTCACACCATCTTCTCCAGAAAAGGGCTTGATGATTGTCAAAATGGAATATTCTTCCCTGGGATGGGGCTGCATGGTGATCCCCCCAACACCTCTGTGTGGCTGTCTGTCTGTTTCTTAAGTTGCCTTTTCTTTTGCCTGGTCTTTGTATAGTGATGGAATTTCCCATTGTGAGCCTTAATTCCACCCCACCCCCCTTTGAAACGGTAAAGAAGAAGGCGGACTTTTTGTAAACATGTGAATGAAATTTCTGAAAGAGGTCCAGTTTAGCTGTATTCCCAATCTCAGATACCACCAGGCAGAGGCCATTAAGTCTTGTGTAGCTGGAAACCTGGAATGAGATGATGTTGGTTTAAGTTGGGAAAATGAAACAGAATGAGGTCAATTGAAAGTGATTTCACGTGGTGGGTAGGACTTACCTTGGATTTTTACTCAAACCAGTGGTACACGCTGAATGTGCTCAGTCGCTCAGTCATGTCCAATTCTTTGCAACCCCATGGACTGTAACCCACCAGGCTCCTCTGTCTATGGACTTTTCCAGGCAAGAACACTGCAGTGGGTTGCCATTTCCTATTCCAGGGGATCTTTCTAACCCAGGGGTTGAACCTGTGTCTCTTGTGTCTCCTGTATTGACAGGTGGATTCTTTATTACTAATGCCACCTACTCTGCTTTATTAACTATGCTAAAGCTTTTGACTGTGTGGATCACAACAAACTGTGGAAAATTCTTAAAGAGAAGGGAATACCAGGCCATCTTACCTGCCTCCTGAGAAAACTGTATGTAGGTCAAGAAACAACAGTTAGAACTGGACATGGAACAACAGACTGGTTTCAGATTTGGAAAGGAGTATGTCAAGGCTGTATATTGTCACCTTGCTTACTTAAATTACATGCAGAGTACATCATGAGAAGTGCTGGGCTGGATGAAGCACAAGCTGGAATCAAGATTGCCAGGAGAAATATCAATAACCTCAGACATGCAGGTGACATCACCCTTATGGCAGAAAGCAAAAGGAATTAAAAAGCCTCTGGATGAAAGTGAAAGAGGAAAAACTAAGATCATGGCATCTGGTCCCATCACTTCATGGCAAATAGATGGGGAAACAAAGGAAACAGTGACAGACTTTATTTTCTTGGGCTCCAAAATCGCTGAAGATGGTGACTGCAGGTATGAAATTAAAAGACACTTGCTCCTTGGAAGAAAGCTATGACCAACCTAGACAGTATATTAAAAAGCATAGACATTACTTTACCAACAAAGGTCCATCTAGTTAAAGCTATTGTTTTTCCAGTAGTCATGTATGGATGTGAGAGCTGGACCATAAAGAAAGCTGAGCTCTGAAGAACTGATGCTTTCGAACTCTTGAGAGTCCCTTGTACAGCAAGAAGATCAAACCAGGCAATCTTAAAGGAAATTAGTCCTGAATAGTCATTGGAAGGACCAATGCTGAAGCTCCAATACTTTGGCCACTTGATGCGGAGAACTGCCTCACTGGAAAAGACCCTGATGCTGGAAAAGACTGAAGGCAGGAGGGGGAGAAGACAGAGGATGAGATGGTTGAGTCCATCACCTTCTTGATGGACATGAGTTTGCATAAGCTCAGAGTTGGGGATTGACAGGGAAGCTTGGTGTGCTGCAGTCCACTGGGTCACAAAGAGTTGGACACAACTGAGCAACTGAACTGAACAGAGTGCCACTTGGGAAGCCCTGCAGGCTGAATATGTACATATAAAT
>SJYW01043379.1:124827-145444 GCA_006410735.1 Raphicerus campestris | reverse complement strand
CATGATGTCATTCATGCTCCAGAGCTCCACAAGGGATCAGAATGAGGCTAGGCTTCCAATGAATCCATATCTTCCTCTTTTGCTCTCCATACCCACCCTCTTTTGCTCTCTTCTCTCGTCTCCCTCCCTCCCTTTCCCTTGAGAGCACTCCATTAATAAAGCACGATATGAGAATCTCTGTTTGAGGCTTGGCTTCTTGGGAACCTGATTTAGCTCAAGTGCTGGCTCTATGCCATAGAGATAGACATTAATCGAGATGGGCAAAAGTCCCTGCCCTAATTAATGCAGCTTAGTACCTTGTAGTGAGTCTGATTTTCCATATGTACGTCTTGTAATTTTGAGAAGTTGGCTCTGCCAACTTCAAATTTCTCTTCTGTCAAATGATGGTAACAGCACTTGCCCTGTCTGAAAGAACTGAGTAACAACAGCAGAAGGGTGGCTTTAGATCCCTCCAGAGTCCACCAGCTGCCCCTTCCATAACTGTTTCCAGACAGGAGTCCCACCTTCTTCTTCCAGCTCCACTGCTCACATATATAGAAATTCTGGATCCTCCACTGCATCTTTAGAACTAGAGTTGGATGGAATATTGGATTTGATTTTGCTGTGTTCTACTTAGGTGCTTGTTGAATGAATGAATGCTAATATTAATATGAATAGCAACAGTTCTATCATTGAAGTGCTGCATAGCTAGCCCTTATTATGTGCCAGATACTGGGATACACACTTTGTTGCCTCCTTTTTTATAAAGAAGGAAGTGGAGGAATTGAAATACCAAGAAATATTGAAGATGAAAGCAATTGGGAAATAATGTAAAACACATAAACAGAAGTAAAATGTTAAAAGAGAAGGCTTTGGGTGGACAGACTAAGTTACAGCTCTGACTTTTCCCATGAAAATTTCTGGAAGGAATTTTTGTTTGAATGTTTTTCTGTAATTTGTTCCTTTGTTCATTTCATCTGTGGGCAATTCTTTTAACCCATTGTTCAAAGTCATGCATGTTGTTTTTGAACTTTTAAACCAGACAGCAACAGACAATTCCCTTCAGAATGGAAAAAAGAAAACAAGAAGGAAAAAAGAAAATCATGACCACCTACTATTATAAAAGGCGTCTTAACGTGGTTTCTTTTCATCATAGAAACTAGTGTTCAGGCCTTAGTGAAGGGAAAACACTGCCCCTGGTTGATAATTTGCTTGGTCACTAAACTTTGAAAGAACTTCAGTATAAAGAATTATATAAATTTACATACACCAGAGTGTCTGAGTTTATGGTTTATTTACCATTGTTACAGGAGAGGAATGTGTTACTTTGGTTAGTTAGTTTAGTGATTTTTCATGCTGTTTCTGGAGTCAAAGACCCTTGGTGGGATTCTTGGCTCTACCGTTTACTGTGTGAAATTGAACAAGTTACAAACCTTTTCGAGATTAGTTTCTTCATCTCTAAAATGGAAATAATCACTACCATCCACAGTTGCTGTGAAGATTGAGATAATGCACATAAACACGACACAACCACTCCAATGGATTACGTGTGCAATAAAAGGCAGACTCTAACATTCACACCATCTTCTCCAGAAAAGGGCTTGATGATTGTCAAAATGGAATATTCTTCCCTGGGATGGGGCTGCATGGTGATCCCCCTAACACCTCTGTGTGGCTGTCTGTCTGTTTCTTAAGTTGCCTTTTCTTTTGCCTGGTCTTTGTATAGTGATGGAATTTCCCATTGTGAGCCTTAATTCCACCCCACCCCCCTTTGAAACGGTAAAGAAGAAGGCGGACTTTTTGTAAACATGTGAATGAAATTTCTGAAAGAGGTCCAGTTTAGCTGTATTCCCAATCTCAGATACCACCAGGCAGAGGCCATTAAGTCTTGTGTAGCTGGAAACCTGGAATGAGATGATGTTGGTTTAAGTTGGGAAAATGAAACAGAATGAGGTCAATTGAAAGTGATTTCACGTGGTGGGTAGGACTTACCTTGGATTTTTACTCAAACCAGTGGTACACGCTGAATGTGCTCAGTCGCTCAGTCATGTCCAATTCTTTGCAACCCCATGGACTGTAACCCACCAGGCTCCTCTGTCTATGGACTTTTCCAGGCAAGAACACTGCAGTGGGTTGCCATTTCCTATTCCAGGGGATCTTTCTAACCCAGGGGTTGAACCTGTGTCTCTTGTGTCTCCTGTATTGACAGGTGGATTCTTTATTACTAATGCCACCTACTCTGCTTTATTAACTATGCTAAAGCTTTTGACTGTGTGGATCACAACAAACTGTGGAAAATTCTTAAAGAGAAGGGAATACCAGGCCATCTTACCTGCCTCCTGAGAAAACTGTATGTAGGTCAAGAAACAACAGTTAGAACTGGACATGGAACAACAGACTGGTTTCAGATTTGGAAAGGAGTATGTCAAGGCTGTATATTGTCACCTTGCTTACTTAAATTACATGCAGAGTACATCATGAGAAGTGCTGGGCTGGATGAAGCACAAGCTGGAATCAAGATTGCCAGGAGAAATATCAATAACCTCAGACATGCAGGTGACATCACCCTTATGGCAGAAAGCAAAAGGAATTAAAAAGCCTCTGGATGAAAGTGAAAGAGGAAAAACTAAGATCATGGCATCTGGTCCCATCACTTCATGGCAAATAGATGGGGAAACAAAGGAAACAGTGACAGACTTTATTTTCTTGGGCTCCAAAATCGCTGAAGATGGTGACTGCAGGTATGAAATTAAAAGACACTTGCTCCTTGGAAGAAAGCTATGACCAACCTAGACAGTATATTAAAAAGCATAGACATTACTTTACCAACAAAGGTCCATCTAGTTAAAGCTATTGTTTTTCCAGTAGTCATGTATGGATGTGAGAGCTGGACCATAAAGAAAGCTGAGCTCTGAAGAACTGATGCTTTTGAACTCTTGAGAGTCCCTTGTACAGCAAGAAGATCAAACCAGGCAATCTTAAAGGAAATTAGTCCTGAATAGTCATTGGAAGGACCAATGCTGAAGCTCCAATACTTTGGCCACTTGATGCGGAGAACTGCCTCACTGGAAAAGACCCTGATGCTGGAAAAGACTGAAGGCAGGAGGGGGAGAAGACAGAGGATGAGATGGTTGAGTCCATCACCTTCTTGATGGACATGAGTTTGCATAAGCTCAGAGTTGGGGATTGACAGGGAAGCTTGGTGTGCTGCAGTTCACTGGGTCACAAAGAGTTGGACACAACTGAGCAACTGAACTGAACAGAGTGCCACTTGGGAAGCCCTGCAGGCTGAATATGTACATATAAATGAAACTAGGTAAGCTAAAAAATGTTAAATTTTTAGAAAGAGTTATGTGCAAATTTGAGATCTGATTGGGGACAAATTCCCAGTCTATTGATGTCATCTTCCGGAATTGCTTTTTGACAATGTGTTCTTAATTCCTGGGTAAGAGTGTTCTGACCCAATAAAAACCACCCTTCCTGTAACAATGGACATGTTCTATTAATATATACTCACTTTCAGATTGGTAAACACACAGACACATGTGATTACTGAGCACTTTGAATGTGTCTAGTTCAACTGGCAGTTAAAGTTTTATTTTATTTCAACTGCTGCATGTGGCCAGTGGCTATTGTACTGAACAGCACAGTTCTGAATCTCTGGTCTACTCTCCTGCAGCTTTTCTGATGTTTGAAGTTTGGACACTACAGCTACTTAGTGAATCTAAAGATATTTTTAGAAGAATAGGATTAGGCATAACAGAAGTAATGACAATAGCTCTTTTTGCACAGTATTTTGTACCGGGGACTTCCAAATAGCTGATCTTATTTGTGAGGCATTATGGAAATCCTGATCTGCAGGTACAAATATGTAACTATTTTTATTGCTATCTTTTCAAGGCTCTGATAGCGTCAAAGTAGCTTAAGAGCCAAGGGAAATTTCTATGAAAATGTGGCCGTCTCATGGAACTCACAGGCACTAGAGCTCATTGGCAGGCAGGGGCCAAGGCATCTGCTTGCTTCTCTGTCTCTAGGTGAGGTGTTTGCCATCTCTGATTCTGTTTTGCACACCTACTCCATTCTCTCTTGGCAACTTTTTAGATGCATGTGGTTAAAGATGCTCAACTGAGTGGTGATTCCAGATTGTCTGGTCTACCTGGCTATACAGCATATTAAAAAGCAGAGACATTACTTTACTGACAAAGGTCCATCCAGTCAAAGCTATGGCTTTTTCAGTAGTCATGCATGGGTGTAAGAGCTGGACCATAAAGAAGGCTGAGTGCCAAAGAATTGATGCTTTTGAACTGTGGTGCTGGAGAAAACTCTTGAGAGTCCTTTGAACAGCAAGGAGATCAAACCAGTCAATCCTAAAGGAAATCAGTCCTGAATATTCATTTTAAGGACTGGTGCTAATGCTGAAGATTTGATACTTTTGCCACCTGATTTGAAGAGCTGACTCATTAGAAAAGACCCTGATACTGGGAAAGATTGAAGGCAGGAGGAAAAAGAGACATCAGAGGATGAGATGGTTGGATGGCATCACCAACTCAATGGACATGAGCTTGAATAAGCTCTGGGAGATAGTGAAGGACAGGGAAGCCTGGTGTGCTGCAGTCCATGGGGTCACAAAGAGTTGGACATGACTGAGTGAATGAACAGTAACAACTTGGCTAGGGGTTAGTCTCACCTCGGTTCTGGAACACTTGCCTGAGAACAGAGGGGATGGGAGATTGGAAGGCCTTTTCTAACTGAGAGAAAAGAGAACTGAAGCTTAGTGAACAGATAGGCACCCCGTTTCCTCTGAACTCTAGGCTTGCATAGCTGACTGCTCTTTTCTTACAGGCAAACTAAGGTGCTGAGAAGAGAATTATTTCTCTCTTTCAAACCTGTTCATGTTTTATTCCTCTCCATCTCAGCAAATGGCACCACCATTTACAGTTTCTGGATAGAATTCTAGTGTTCACACTGATTCCTCCCCATTTAATTCATCTCTAAAATCCATCATTTCAGCCTCCACAGTACACACAAAACTTACTCATTTGTCTTCTACTTTATTATCATTATCCTGGTCTAAGTCACTGTATTAGTTTACTATTACTGCAAAGCAAATCACCCCCAAATTTAGCAGCTTCAAATGACATAGCTTCTGTGGGTCAAGTTTCTGGGTGCAACTGAGCCTGTGAGAGATGCTTGGACTCAAAGTCTCCCACAGGCCGCAGTCAGGAGTCTGCTAGGTTACAGCTGTCACCAGGAAGGACTTGGGGTGGGGCTTCGAGATCCCGTGATTGTTGGCAGGACTCAGCTCCTTGAGAGTTGTTTTGGCTGAGGGCTTCAGTCCCTAGCTGGCTGTTGGTCAGAAGCTGCTCTCAGCTCCTTGCTGGGTGGCTGCCCCCACACAGCAGCAGACGATATGGTAGCTCTTTCATTAAACTTAAGCTCATGAGTAGGGGTGGTGCTGGTGTGGAGAGACNGAAAGAGACATCAGAGGATGAGATGGTTGGATGGCATCACCAACTCAATGGGCATGAGCTTGAATAAGCTCTGGGAGATAGTGAAGGACAGGGAAGCCTGGTGTGCTGCAGTCCATGGGGTCACAAAGAGCTGGACATGACTGAGTGAATGAACAGTAACAACCTGGCTAGGGGTTAGTCTCACCTCGGTTCTGGAACACTTTCCTGAGAACAGAGGGGATGGGAGATTGGAAGGCCTTTTCTAACTGAGAGAAAAGAGAACTGAGGCTTAGTGAACAGATAGGCACCCCGTTTCCTCTGAACTCTAGGCTTGCATAGCTGACTGCTCTTTTCTTACAGGCAAACTAAGGTGCTGAGAAGAGAATTATTTCTCTCTTTCAAACCTGTTCATGTTTTATTCCTCTTCATCTCAGCAAATGGCACCACCATTTACAGTTTCTGGATAGAATTCTAGTGTTCACACTGATTCCTCCCCATTTAATTCATCTCTAAAATCCATCATTTCAGCCTCCACAGTACACACAAAACTTACTCCTTTGTCTTCTACTTTATTATCATTATCCTGGTCTAAGTCACTGTATTAGTTTACTATTACTGCAAAGCAAATCACCCCCAAATTTAGCAGCTTCAAATGACATAGCTTCTGTGGGTCAAGTTCTGGGTGCAACTGAGCCTGTGAGAGATGCTTGGACTCAAAGTCTCCCACAGGCCGCAGTCAGGAGTCTGCTAGGTTACAGCTGTCACCAGGAAGGACTTGGGGTGGGGCTTCGAGATCCCGTGATTGTTGGCAGGACTCAGCTCCTTGAGAGTTGTTTTGGCTGAGGGCTTCAGTCCCTAGCTGGCTGTTGGTCAGAAGCTGCTCTCAGCTCCTTGCTGGGTGGCTGCCCCCACACAGCAGCAGACGATATGGTAGCTCTTTCATTAAACTTAAGCTCATAAGTAGGGGTGGTGCTGGTGTGGAGAGACAGAGAGAGTAATGTTGAAACTTAGATGAGCACCATCCACAGGTTTAAAACCAATAATTTCCATTTTCTTTCAGCTGACTTGATCAGATTTACGTGTAGCCAAGTACACCCCACCCCAAGCCCCTGCAGTGGCTCCCCATTTTTCCTAAAGTCTATCGTCCTCACATTGGTGTATAAGAGCCTACACATCTTAGCCCCTTTACATCAATGACCTCCCCTCCTATCCTTCCCACCATCACTCACTATGCTCCCACCACACTTGTCTCCTTGCTTTCCCTCAAACATGCCAGTCCCTGATTAATCAGACTTTTTGATTGGGTCCTGATATTTTTAAAAAGTACTCAGTGACTTTAAGTTTCAGCCAGGGCTGAGAACCACCCCTTCAATTTAATAAAGACCATTGAATATTAAGGTAGCTATCGTAAAGAATTTAGTAAATCTATATATAATTTTGTCTCTTGTCAACATAAAGTTAAGCTCCTTACTAATTTTTTAAAAATTGAAATTAGTTGACTTAAAGTGTTGTGTCAATTTCTACTGTACAGCAAAGTGATTCAGTTATACACACTGTTACATACATTCATTTTCTTTTTAATTTTATTTATAAAACAGGAAAGTACTTCTCCATAATGAGTAAAAATTTGTTCTAAGTGTTCTTAGGTTTGTTAACTGACAACCTTGAGATTTAAAAAAATGTGTTAGAAGAAACTATATCTGCTCATTGTAGAAGAGTCCATTTATCCTCCAAGGTCATAAGCTAAATTTGTCACAGAGGGTGATTTTGTTGCTCCAAGCTTGTGATCCTTAACTATCTTTCAACTCTTCCAGTTAAGATACTGAGCCCTTTCTTATTTGGTATTCGAATTGTCTCCTTTACAAAAATGTTATTTTGCAATAACTAAGTGACTCTAATGGATTACCTTTAAAATATCATGCAAAATCTCAATTTTCTACAAATCAACAATTTTAATGAAATTCCCCTACTCATTACATATATGCCAGAAAGAATCTCAGTGTTGATGTTTGATAGCTTTAAAATTTCTGGCTCAAGCTTCTTACGAGGCCAAGTTCTCCTTCCTGACCTGGGCTCCTATGAGATGTCCTTGATCCCTTTAATAAAATTCTTAGTTTTGTTGATGCTGCTTGAGTGGGTTTCTGTTAGAGTCTTTGACCAAGCATTGTTAATTTTGACAACAGTCCTGCAAAGTGAGTCTTCTTTTTCCCATTTTACAGATGCATAATCCCAGTCCCTGAAGGATCAAGAAACCTGTCCAAGTCCCTGGAAACTGGAAATCCCTGGATGGCAACACAGGTTTACTTGACCCCAAGGCTTATAGAATTCCATGGACTGTATAGCTCACGGGGTTGCAAAGAGTCAGACACGACTGAATGACTTTCACTCACTCACAAGGCTTATAAGCCCACACTCTTGCAGAGGTCCCTAGTGCATTGCTTTAAAAAAAAATTTAAATATAATTCATAGCCCATAAAACTCACCATTAAAGAACACAAAATTCAGTGGCTTTAGTGTACTTACAAGATTTTTCTACTCTCTCACCACTGCCTAATTCTAACATACTTAATCACTCCACAAAGAAGCGCTTTACCCATTAAAGTCACTCCTCATCTGCCCCTCCCCTATCCTCTGGTAACCACTGATCTACTCCTTATCTCTATGGATTTGCCCCTCTGAATGTAAATGGAATTATACAATGTGTGACCTTTTGTGTCTTGCTTCTCTCTCTCTTTTTTGAAAAAAATACCTGTTTAGTTGACGGCACTGNAGCTTTGACTAGATGGACCGTTGTCAGCAAAGTAATGTCTATGCTGTCTAGGTTGGTCATAGCTTTTCTTCCAAGGAATAATTGTCTTTTAATCTCTTGGCTGCAGTCACCATCTGCAGTGACTTTGGAGCTCAAGAAAATAAAAGTTCTTACCTGCCCCTAGAGATACTTAAACACCAAGAAATGCACTAAAAAACAAAACAAAAAAATAAAAAACACTCTTTTTTGGATGATTTCAAATAGGTTTGCTGGTAAATATCATTATCCTAAGCTGTAATTTAATAAAGGCACTAGGGCTTATTCAGCTTTTTCAGAGAGACTGTGGGTTTCTGGGAAATGGAAGCTGCTCTCACTCACTAATTTGTGCCTTTCTCCTTCCTCCTCCCATTAAAAAAAAAGGGGGGGGGCATTTCAGCCAGAGATCTTTAGAGAACACTTAACTCAGAAATTTTCATCTTATCCATTCAGTATCATTCAACTCCCATCACATTTCAGGAAGTAGAGTTTCCTGTTTGCAGACTGGTCCATAAACATGCCCTAACAATTGCTGATATTAGGAGGGGAAGAGATGAAACTTAGGGGAATGAGAGAGGTAAGAGTATATTTGGAAGTGGTTGTGGGATATAAGAACGGAGACAGAAAGGCTAGAAAGACAACTACTAAAAGTAAAACAAGAAAACTGTTAAGAAAAACATATTGTCTTCTTCTAGTTTCTAGGTCTGAACCCATGGTTTTTTTCCTCTGAACTACACAAGCTGGCTGTTGAGAGCAATCCAAGAGTTTTCAATGGTCATTTCTCTGTTCTCGCCACTATCTGCCAAGTGCACAACTGATTGTATAAACTGAATGAGAACGGATGTGCTGACAGCATCACAACAAATCATCAGCCACTCTGTTTCTGCTACAAAGCCACAGGTCCTGGATGTTTACTCCTCTGTGCTACAGCCTGCCTTTTCCCACCTTCGGAACATTGCCAGGCCACATTTCTCTCCCTACCCCCACTCCCTGACGCTGTGGCACACACCTTTGTTCAGTCTCTTTGTTTGGTCCTGTTTAGATTATTGAAATGCTCTCCTTTTTGTTGGTCTCCTGACCAACACAATCAAATGACTGCAGCTGGGACAGAACCGACTGCTAAGCCCTCTTGCTGGCACCAGACAAGGAGGGCTGTATAAATTCCCAGTCTGATCAGGCAGGCAATGCTTTCATAACAACTCCAAGGGTTTCTCCTTGTCACAGTTACCCTTCTCTTTTAATTGGGTTCCCTGGGGTCCCTCAATTTTGATAGCTCCTAAACATTCCCCACAGAGGTACCAATCAGCTTCAGACAATAAGTTTCCTTGTTTCTCATTAAAAGCACAGGAAGGGGAAAAAAAAGAAACCCATATATTTTTCAGTCACTGAGTAAGAGTGGGCAAGCTAAGAGCATCAGATTTCTGCAGCTTGCTTATCTCCTCTTTCCACTCGCATATACTCCCTCAAGACAAATATTTAAGCATATACAAATCTGTCATGTGTGTGAATTTTGAGAAGTTTCAATTCATCTCAAAATCACGATTCGATGATTTTCACACATTCCTGCTTCTCACATCTACTTTACTTTGCTAAGCAGAACACACTGATGCTAGGACTAGGAAAACTCAAAGATGAAGATGTACATACACTTAGAAGAGAACTCTGATGAACCTAAAAGAAGCAAGAAGCTATACTTAATGTTAGCTTGTCACTGCTTAGGTGGGTGAGATGGAAGTGGATGGACTGATTTCTTTGGACTTGCCTGAAGGAAAAGATCTAAAAAGAAAGCGACCAGCAACATCCTTAAAACACTTAAGCAGAAAAGTGTTTTCTTCCATGGCACACACCAGTGCCTTCTGGGCCTGACATCCATCACTCAGTTTTCAGGAGCTACCAAAGTTGCCCTGGACAAGAATACCACCTGTAGCTAAGAAGGGCATAGAGTCAAGAAGAGCACAATTTCCAAGAAATTAGGCTGATTCTGCTATGTCAAACCTGGGTCCAGCCCCTTCTTTAAAACAGAAGCTCAAAAAATGGTGAGATGAACAGACCTATGCTACCATCTTGCAATCTCTTCTACAATCCTGCAATGCAACCTTATAGTATTTTCACTTAGACACAAGGTCTTATTGACCACAGCATTAAGATGTTGGCTCACCGACAAAAGGAATGTATCCAATGGCAGTAAAATTAGGATAACAGGTAAAAGACAATCTCCTTTTTCCAAGGAGAGGAGACTTCTGAAGGGACTGTACATACTTCTCTTGGTGAGACACAAAGACACATTCACGGTGTGAAATCCAGGAGATTCTTGATCAGTCTTGCAAGGAATATAATGAAACCAACTCTTCCCGGGGAAACAGAAAATGTAAAAGTATAGAGGAAAGAGAGATAAAATACAGGTTCCAGTGACCCCCTCCACCCCCCACTGCCCTGCCTAGCCAGTCTACTGAGCACAATGGGGTCAGTGAGGAGCTGGTTGGTTCTCACAGTAAACAGCCAGTGAGGCTGGTGCTTTTTATCGATGCGAAAAGAACTCAGACACTTCCTGCTATTTAAACAAGGTCCATTTTTCTTTCAAAGAACAGGAAAAGCCACAAGAGATTCCCACAGCGCCAGCAATAAGCCTTCTCCTTGTGTACTGGGAACTTGGGAGTCAGAATGAAGAAGGGAGAAAGGAGAAATAAGGTGTTATCTTATTTCTTTCAACACCTGTGCCCATCTTCTGCCTGGGACTCTTGTGGTTTCCAAACCTGCTAGATTCTGTTCCTCTATTCCTACTACCATCAAGGCCTGCCTTATACCTGAGTTTCCCCTTATTTTCCAACAACAGACCTGCACCCACTGCTTTCATCTAATTTAAGTCAGATATGAAGTCATATAAATATTGCTCTTGTATATACAAAATGGTATCTTCCAGTTCAAAGCACCCCCAAAGCAACTAACAGGTTGACCCAAAGTCCCTCAACATTTGACAAAGTTAACATTAAATGGAAAAGCCAGGCCTTAAAGCCTAGAACCCAGTTACCTATTAGAAACAGCAGAACCTCTGTTTTGAACACTTAACTCTAGTTTACTTCCTTCATATGCCTGTAAGATGCACACAATCAAAGTGGCAGAGAAGTTGGACAACTGAAACAAACGTGGAAGCTTTAAGCTACTACTTCAGTGTGCCAGCAGGTGTAACAAAGAACATAAGCCTATGAACCCTGTATTCAGTTTCCTTAAAAGTAGTCTGGCTAAAGTGAAGATGAAAACCTAGTTTCCTTTCAACCCTTGACCTTGACCCTAGGAGGTCTGGGAATCCGCTAGCATTTTGGCACAAAACACTGTTTTTCTTCTGGTTATCATTCAGATCTCTAGTGCTTCGTGCAGAACACTGTTTATGCTACTTAAACTAGGCTTTCTGCGAGTGACGACATTCTCATTCATTCCACTGGCAAGGGCACAAGACAACTGTACTCATTCGACCTAAAGCCTTTCTTACCAAATTTATTTTCCTACACTCCCTGCACTGCAGCCCCATCGCCACCCCAACCCCGGTTCTTGGACACCAAAGAGTGGTATTCCTTTCTCTTGTCAAAACAGAGTATTTAGGCAGAAATCTAAAATAGATTTCTCTCTCCAGTCAAGTCACAAGTTACTTCAGTATTCTTACCTATAGTCATTAAAAGAGGAAATAGAAACACCAAGAACTCTTGAATTCCAAATATTTGAAATCATTGCATGAAGTTAACTCCCTGGTTCTTCCCTTGCCAAAGAATGAACATACGCCAAGAGAAAGGAGAAGTCACCTGGAATTCTGATGAAAGACCAGCCATTCTGAGGCCTAATGCTCCACAGTCCTCCAGCTGGTTCTGGGAAGAACTGGGACCGTCGATTCAGCCAGTCTGCTGCCAGTTCAGGGGCCCCATTCAACAAACACTGCTTGGCTGCCAGACTCCCTCCTTCCTTCAGCACTCGCCGCTCATATTCTGCACTTCGGTCATTGCAGTAAGAATCCAATGGCACTGCGGTGACCTGCAGGGAAAGATTCACGTGAGATGGTTCTTTCACATTTTCCACAATGGAACTTTGACTTTGAAATGAGACTTATGTGGATAATTCTTAGGTAGTGATTTTAACTTCCCTGCTCTGACAAACTTAATAATAACTGACTTAGTGAGGTCCCCAGATAAAAGACCAATCTCCATAACATGAACTTGCAACAAACTAAGGATCCAGAGACTGCTGGAGTTTGCAGATAACTGGGATGCTAAAGTGAAAGTGAAAGTGAAGTCGCTCAGTCGTGTCTGACTCTTAGCGACCCCATGGACTATGGCCCACCAGGCTCCTCCATCCATGGGATTTTCCAGGCAAGAGTACTGGAGTGGGGGTGCCATTGCCTTCTCTGGTTATATTCACTAGTTAGCTGTATTTCCTGGATTCCACATATAAGTGATATCCTACAGTATTTGTCTGTCTCTGTCTGACTTATTTCACTTAGTGTAAGGGTTCACTGTCTGTTGATTAAACTTCTGTCTTAAGAGTCTTGTAGATGTGTATAAGAGACAGGTACAGCAAAGTGATTCAGTTATACACACTGTTACATACATTCATTTTCTTTTTAATTTTATTTATAAAACAGGAAAGTACTTCTCCATAATGAGTAAAAATTTGTTCTAAGTGTTCTTAGGTTTGTTAACTGACAACCTTGAGATTTAAAAAAATGTGTTAGAAGAAACTATATCTGCTCATTGTAGAACAGTCCATTTATCCTCCAAGGTCATAAGCTAAATTTGTCACAGAGGGTGATTTTGTTGCTCCAAGCTTGTGATCCTTAACTATCTTTCAACTCTTCCAGTTAAGATACTGAGACCTTTCTTATTTGGTATTCGAATTGTCTCCTTTACAAAAATGTTATTTTGCAATAACTAAGTGACTCTAATGGATTACCTTTAAAATATCATGCAAAATCTCAATTTTCTACAAATCAACAATTTTAATGAAATTCCCCTACTCATTACATATATGCCAGAAAGAATCTCAGTGTTGATGTTTGATAGCTTTAAAATTTCTGGCTCAAGCTTCTTACGAGGCCAAGTTCTCCTTCCTGACCTGGGCTCCTATGAGATGTCCTTGATCCCTTTAATAAAATTCTTAGTTTTGTTGATGCTGCTTGAGTGGGTTTCTGTTAGAGTCTTTGACCAAGCATTGTTAATTTTGACAACAGTCCTGCAAAGTGAGTCTTCTTTTTCCCATTTTACAGATGCATAATCCCAGTCCCTGAAGGATCAAGAAACCTGTCCAAGTCCCTGGAAACTGGAAATCCCTGGATGGCAACACAGGTTTACTTGACCCCAAGGCTTATAGAATTCCATGGACTGTATAGCTCACGGGGTTGCAAAGAGTCAGACACGACTGAATGACTTTCACTCACTCACAAGGCTTATAAGCCCACACTCTTGCAGAGGTCCCTAGTGCATTGCTTTAAAAAAAAATTTAAATATAATTCATAGCCCATAAAACTCACCATTAAAGAACACAAAATTCAGTGGCTTTAGTGTACTTACAAGATTTTTCTACTCTCTCACCACTGCCTAATTCTAACATACTTAATCACTCCACAAAGAAGGCTTTACCCATTAAAGTCACTCCTCATCTGCCCCTCCCCTATCCTCTGGTAACCACTGATCTACTCCTCATCTCTATGGATTTGCCCCTCTGAATGTAAATGGAATTATACGATGTGTGACCTTTTGTGTCTTGCTTCTCTCTCTCTTTTTTGAAAAAAATACCTGTTTAGTTGACGGCACTGGGTCTTAGTTGCAACAGGAGGGATCATCATGGTGACACACAGGATCTATAGTTGCAGCATATGGGATCTAGTTCCTTGACCAGGGCTCGAACTCAAGGCCCCTGCCATGGACACATGACGTCTTAGCCACTAGACCACCAGGAAAGTCCCTAGCTTCTCTCTTCAACATAATGTTTTCCAGGTTCATTCATGTTGTAGCAGGTATCAGAATGTTGTTCCTTTTTATTGCTGAGTGATAGACCTTTGTATGGCTCCACCCCATTTTGGTTTTCCACTGTGCGTCGGCTGATGAATATCTGGATTATTTGCACATTTTGGCTATTATGAGGCACATTGTCTTTTATTAAGTTTCATTTTTAACACAATTTTCAAAGGTTACAAAATACTTACAGTTATTACAAAATATTGCCTATACTCCCCATATTGTATAATACATCTCTAGCGTATCTTGCACCCAATAGCTTGTACTTCTCAGTCCCTGACATCTATATTGCTTCTTCCCCCTCTCCCTACTGGTAACCACTAACTTTGAGTTAGCTTTGTTGTTGTTGTTGTTGTATTCACTGCTGCTGCTGCTGCTAAGTCGCTTCAGTCGTGTCCGACACTGTGCGACCCCATAGATGGCAGCCCACGAGGCTCCCCTGTCCCTGGGTTTCTCCAGGCAAGAACACTGGAGTGGGTTGCCATTTCCTTCTCCAATGCATGAAAGTGAAAAGTGAAAGTGAAGTCGCTCAGTCGTGTCCGACTCTTAGCGACCCCATGGACTATGGCCCACCAGGCTCCTCCGTCCATGGGATTTTCCAGGCAAGAGTACTGGAGTGGGGGTGCCATTGCCTTCTCTGGTTATATTCACTAGTTAGCTGTATTTCCTGGATTCCACATATAAGTGATATCCTACAGTATTTGTCTGTCTCTGTCTGACTTATTTCACTTAGTGTAAGGGTTCACTGTCTGTTGATTAAACTTCTGTCTTAAGAGTCTTGTTTTTCAAAGTAGACAGAAGGGCAGATGCTGTTTCATATACTTAAAAAATTACTCATGTTGGGGCTCTTCCAGTTACCATTTCTATGTAACAAATAACACTGATGTTTAGGGACAATACAAACAATTTTTATTTTTCTCCTGGATCCCTGGGTTGCAAATTCTACTTCATGATGTCTAGGAACTCGATTGGGAAAGGTCAAAAGATGAGGGTGACTTGATGGCCAGGAGTTGGAGCCATGTGGGGGCACCTTTTGTTACATGTCTGTGTTTCATGCTGACTATTCGCTGGGACTTCAGCTGGTCAGTTATTAAAAACATTTACATGTGGCCTCTCCATCTGCTGTTCCCTTGTGGGCTGGTTGACTTCCTTACAACATGGTGACTGGGATCCTAGAGTGAGCATCCTAAGAGAGGAAAGAGGACGTGCAGAGTTTTTATGCTCTATCTCTAGAAGTCAGATAATATCTTTTCTGCTATATCCTATTGACTGAGGTAGTTGAGGTTCAAGATCCAAGGGAAAGGGATCATGGACTCCATCATTCAGCGCAAAGACTATCAAGTTCTTCTTCGAAGATCATGTGGCACGGGAACTACTGTCTTGACCATCTTTGGAAACAACAATCTACAACAGGAGATTTGCACTGTGTTGGGTCCATGGTGGATACCCAGAGATCTTTATTAAACTGAATGGAATTCATGTATATCAATGAATTATACCTGGGTCTTCTGTTCCTCTGATGTAGTCTTTAATTTGCCTCTTCCCTCAGAAGTAACTCTTTTCTGGGGATTATTCTAAAGCTTTGCTTTCTTAACTCTAATTTTAAACCTCCCTTTTGGTAATTTCTGGCTGTGTAGTCTTGCACAAGTTACTGTACCTCTCTGAGACACAATTGTCTTATAAAATTGTCTTTATAAAAAACAAAGGAACAATTTATTCCCACTACACAAAATTATGTTGGGAAATCAGTGGGATAAAACATCAAAGAGGTCTTAAGAGCCTGGCTGGAGCCTATCACTACGTGATAGCTATTTTTATTGCTGTTGTGATTACCCAAATGTCATCCCCACTTACTTATGCTCTCTAGGATCCAGTCTGAACCTTAAGCATTAGGGACAAATCCTGTTTGAAAAATTGGAACTCCTTTGCTTTTATTTCCCATTTCATTCTGTTTCTTTTATTAATATTTCCTGTCCTGCAAATGATTTCCTGTTGACTCATACAAATCATAGTGGATGCTATTGACTTAATAAAAATAATAAAGCTCCAATTTCAGGGAAGTGTCTATGGTCCTAAAGTCAAAACTTCCAATCTTGCCCAGTCCTGGAATTATCCTCAGTTAGAACATTTAGTCTCCCTGCTGCTTTGCTTGTTGCTGTAATTATTCTGTCATCTTTAATTCAATGAAGCCTATTAACCCACATCAAATAGTATATTTATCTACAACGTGTGTTACCTTCTCCTCTAGACAAGACAGTTGTCATATTTCAGGCCTGCTGTCTCTTTGCTGAGGTCCAATATTTTCAGTTTGCAAGTGTTTTATAAATAGTATAGAATCTTCACTAATGGTGATCTTGTAACTTCCCAAAGACCAGGCAACTTGCTGGCCCAGCAAGGCCCCATGCTGGAGGGATGGTCAGATGCTCCACCCCACTGCTGTGAGGGGACCTTCTTCCCTCTTTCTTCTCTCACTCTCTCTATCCATCCTTCCCTCCAGGGGTTGAGCTCATGGGCTCTGGAACCAGACTGCCTGTGTTTGAATCTTGGCTCTTCCTGGTGACTGTGGGCAGGTCACTTTGTCTCTCCCCAGCCTCTCCTTCCTCATCCGTAAAATGTTGGTAATTACAGTACCCATTTGTTGTGAGGATTAGATGTGTTAGTATGTGCGAAGCACTTACACTACTCTCTGCCATGTTTTTTGTTTAGCATTTCCTTCCCTTTCTTCCCTCCTATCTTAGAGTGCTATAAAAAATACTACAGAATAAGTACAGTGAGCAATGCACGTTTATTTCTCACAGTTCTGGTGCCTGGAGGTCTGTCCTCAGGGTGCCAGCATGGTTGGGTCCTGGGAGGCCTCTTCCAGGCTGCAGATGGCCATTTTCTCCTGTGTCCTCACATGGTGGGGAGAGAGCAAGCTAGCTCTCTGGGGCCTCATTTACATAAGGGCACTAATCCCATTCATGAGGGCTGCACCCTCATGACCTGATTATCTTCCAAGGCCCCACCTCTTTGTACCATCACAGGAGGGTTAGGATTTCAACTTACAAATATTGAGGGGACCCAGACATTCCATTCATAACAACTCCCCCTTCAAAGGAAAAAGCCCTCTGATACACTCATATCTTATGTGGCATATGTTTACCTTGGTGCTGGGGACCCACTAGTAAACCAGCCCCTTGTGGCACCTCTGGTGAGGGAGACAGATATTAAAGAGTGACAAAGGGACATTAATTGTGATAAATGCCACAAGGTACTGGGAATGGGTATAACAAAGAGAGCTCACATTCTGTGGTGGAGGCGGGGCTGGTCAGGAACAACTTCCTGGAAGAAGTGACATCTGAGCAGAATTCTTGAAGAAGAACAAGGTATTTCCAGGAGGAGATTTTGTGGGTGTATGTGGATGTGCATGTAAGTTAAAGGTAAAGCATCTCTTTCTTAAAACAGAAAGAAGACTATATAGAAAGTTCTGAAGTAGAAAAGAGGCTCCATTAGTTTTTTGAGTGGGTTGGTGATGGACAGGGAAGCCTGGTGTGTTGCAATTCATGGGGTTGCAAAGAATCGGACATGACTGAGTGACTGAACTGAAAGTTTTCTCACGGTTAAGACTTCAAAACACACAAAGGGATAAACAATGAAAAGTCTCCCACTCTTCAATTTACCGTGTCCCCTGCCCTCAGGACAACAGATGAACCATTCTAGAAATATGTATACACTACCAAACTGTATATATAAACATACATATACATATATGTATGTACACATGTGTGTACATATGTTCTCTCCTTTTTTTTTTTTAACCATAAAAGGTGCCCACTTTCCTGCTATTTGCTTCCCTCCCACTTTCTCTTAAATATATATCTTAGAGCTGTTTCCATCCTCAGTATACGGAGAATTTTCTGATTTCTTTTCTTGCAACTGCAGAGTACGCTGCACAGGAGGCTATAGCTCAGGTTGTTTCCACTCTTTTGCTATTATAAACAAGCTGCAGTCAATAATCTGATACTTGTGTAATTTGGTCATGGGTGACTACATTGTGGAATAAATGTATGAAAGTGGAATAGGTGGGCAAATGATATACTTTTTAAAAATAGAATTTGTCAAATTGTCTTCCACAGAGGCTGTACCAATTTACACCCCATCCCCAGTGATCACTGAGAGTGTCTATTTCCCTACAGTTGCACCAACCAATGTTGATTATCAGGTTCTTTTTAATTTGGGGAATCTGACAGGTGAAAATTGACATCTCAACACAGTTTTAATTTGAGTTTCTTTTATTGTGAAGACATAGAGCAGTTTTTCATTTGTATGAGAATCATTTGTATTTCTGTTCTTATAAATTATCCTTATCTTTTGCGCATTTTTCTATTGGTCTGCTTTTTTTCTTACTGATTTTACATACCTTTTTCTATGCTAAGCTTCACAAACATTATTTCCTGATTCGTTATGTGTATTTTGATTTTTCATGGTGATCTGTAGCCTGTAGACTTTGTGAAAGTGAAAGTTAATTGCTCCGTTGTGTCTGACTCTTTGCAATCCCACAGACAGTACCTGGCTGGCTCCTCTGTCCCTGGAATTCTCCAGGCAAGAATACTGGAGTGGGTTGCCATTTCCTCCTCCAGGAGATCTTCCCTACCCAGGGACTGAACCTGGGTTCCCTGCATTGCAGGCAGATTCTTTACCAACTGAGCCACTGGGGAAGCCACAGACTGACTTCTCAGAAAAACTTTAAACTGGAAATAAAACTGCCATACTATGCAGCAATCTCACTGCTGGGCATACACACCAAGGAAACCAGAACTGAAAGAGACACATGTACCCCAGTGTTCATCACAGCTCTGTTTACAATAGCCAGAACATGGAAGCAACCTAGATGTCCATCAGCAGATGAATGGATAAGAAAGCTGTGGTACATATACACAATGGACTATTACTCAGCCATTAGAAAGAATGCATTTGAATCAGTTCTAATGCGGTGGTTGAAACTGGAGCCTATTATACAGAGTGAAGTAAGCCAGAAAGAAAAACACCGATACAGTATCCTAACACATATATATGGAATTTAGAAAGATGGTAACAATAACCCTGTATGCGAGACAGCAAAAGAGACACAGATGTAGAGAACAGTCTTTTGGACTCTGTGGAAGAGGGCGAGGATGGGATGATTTGGGAGAATGGCATTGAAACATGCATATTATCATATATGAAATGAATCACCAGTCCAGGTTCGATGCATGAGACAGGGTGCTCGGTGCTGGTGCCCTGGGATGACCCAGAGGGATGGGATAGGGAGGGAGGTAGGAGGGGGGTTCAGGGTGGGGAACACATGTACACTGGTGGCGAATTCATGTCAATGTATGGCAAAACCAATACAATATTGTGAAGTAATTAGCCTCCTTTAAAATAAATAAGTTTATATTAAAAAAAGAAAAACTCTAATCAAATGTATGAATGTATTTTTTTGACAGCTCCTGGATTTGTGACATATTAAAGAAAATCTTGCTCATTTCATGATCATAAGATGACTCCACTCTTTAAAAAAAATCTTCAGGAAAGGTGATTCCAGATGCTCTTCTAATTATACTTTCCTGTGTTTAATGCCCATTATGGTAGAAATACTTTCCTTATATCCAAATGAAGCCCCTCATGCTGTAGCTTAAACACATACCAGAAATATTTTTTCACCTCTTCAATAAAATATTTTCTGAGCATCTTGTATGCATTAGTGTAGAACTGAGTGGCATTGGAACTACAAAGATTAATAAAGAAGCCAATTAAAAAGAGTTAAAATTCCACTACCCAGAAATAACCTCCATAAATACTTGGTATTTATCATTAAAGATTTTTTTAAAAGTCTATTGTATTAGTCAAGGCTTGCTAGAGAAACAGAACCATTAAGATTATACCAGAGGAAATTTATTATAGTTACTGGCTCACATGGTTATGGAGTCTGAGAAGTCCCATGATCTGCAGTCAGCCAGGTAGAGAAGCAGAAATTATGACTGATTAATGAACCAGAATGTCTGAGANCCATTAAGATTATACCAGCGGAAATTTATTATAGTTACTGGCTCACATGGTTATGGAGTCTGAGAAGTCCCATGATCTGCAGTCAGCCAGGTAGAGAAGCAGAAATTATGACTGATTAATGAACCAGAATGTCTGAGAATCAGAGGGTCGATGGTGTAAGTTCAAATGCCCAAGAGTCAAGTGTGCCAGTGTCCAAAGTCAGGAGATGATGTTTGATCTAACTCAAGCAGGGAGAATGAATTCTCTCTTCCTCTACTTTCTTGTTCTGTTCAGGCTTTCAAATATTGGATGATGCCTACCTGAGTTGGTGAGAGCAATCTTTATTCAGTCTACTGATTCAAATGCTAATCTCTTCTGGCAACACCTTCACAGAGATC
>SJYW01043379.1:61355-95385 GCA_006410735.1 Raphicerus campestris | reverse complement strand
CCCCCCTCCCACCTTCCTCCCCATCCCATCCCTCAGGGTCATCCCAGTGCACTGGCCCTGAGCACCCTGTCTTGTGTATCGAACTTGGACTGGCGATCTATTTCACATATAAACCCCCACTCTTTGTCTCAGACAACCACTGATGGATTTCTATCATGAGACATTACATTTTCTTGCCTGGGGTCGCCTGTAAATGCACTTATACAGAATGTACACTTGTGTTAGGAGTCTTTCATTCAAAATGATGCTCTGGCTTTTCATCTGGGTAGTTAGGTGTATCTGTACTTCTTTTCTGGTTTTAAACTTTGGCTGAGTAGTATTTGATTTTATAAGTATAAAAGAGTATGTTTATCCATTCTTCCACTGAAGAAGATTTTAATTGGGAATATGTTTATGTCACCGAAAGTTTGAAAACTACATTTTCACCTTGATTCCATATTCTTGAGAATGATTGAGAACTCAATTTTCAACATCATTTTCAGTGAGAAAGCAGGTCATACGTTAAGAGATTAGGTGACAGGATGACTGAAGGTTTCATGATCTTACTAAATACACCATGTGGCAGGCGCCTAGCTATCCTTACATTATGGTATTCATGTCCTTGTATAATATCCTCCGCTTTAGGATGGGCTGGACTTACTTTCTGCTAATGAATTGAATATGGCCAAAGTGATGGGCTGTCACCTCTGAGTGTGTGTCCTCAGTCACTTCAGTCGTGTCCGACTCTTTGTGACCCTGTGGACCATGCCTGCCAGGCTCCTCTCGCCATGGGGTTTTCCAGTAAAGAATACTACAGTGAGTTGCCATGCCCTCCTCCAGGGGATCTTCCCAACCCAGGGATCGAACCGGTGTCTCCTGTATCTCCTGCATTGCAGGCAGATTTTTTACCACTGCACCACTGGGGAAGACCATCACTTCTGAGATTAAGTTATTAAAAAAAACCCTATTACTTCTGTCTTGGGTGCTCTTTCTTGGGTTGCTGGTCTCATGGGAAGGCAGCTACTATACCATGAATCAATCCTGTGGAGAGATCCATGCAGCGAGGGGTCAGTGCCCACCAACCACCACATAAATGTGCTTGGAAGGAGATCCTCAGGTGAACCTTCAAATGGAATCACAGTATCTGATGACTAATTGTAATTTCATGAGAGATCTTGTGCCAGGAGCATCCAGATAAACTAAACCCAGATTCCTGATCCATGTAAGCTGTGAGATAATAACTGTTTATTGTTTTAAGTTGGTAAGTTTTGGGGCCATTTGTTAGATACCTGAAGCTTCCTTGGTGGCTCAGATGGAAAAGAATCTGCCTGCAATGCAGAAGCTGCTACTGCTACTGCTGTTAAGTCACTTCAGTTATGTCTGACTCTGTGCAACCCCATAAAAGGCAGCCCACCAGGCTCCCCTGTCCCTGGGATTCTCCAGGCAAGAACACTGGAGTGGGTTGCCATTTCCTTCTCCAATGCATGAAAGTGAAAAGTGAAAATGAAGTCACTCAGTCATGTCCGACTCTTCAAGACCTCATGGACTGCAGCCTACCAGGTTCCTATGTCCATGGGATTTTCCAGGCAAGAGTACTGGAGTGGGGTGCCATTGCCTTCTCCAGCAATGCAGAAGACCTGGGTTCAATCCCTGGGTTGGGAAGATCCCTTGGAGAAGAGAATGGCTACTCACTGCAGTATTCTTGCCTGAAGAATTCCATGGACAGAGGAGCCTGGTAGGCTATAGTCCATACAGTCACAAAGAGTTGGACACAACTGAGTGACTAACACTTTCACTCCAATAGATAACTAATACATACTGCTGCTGCTGCTAAGTCACTTCAGTCGTGTCTGACTCTGTGCGACCCCATAGACAGCAGCCCAATCAGGCAAGAACACTGGAGTGGGTTGCCATTTCCTTCTCCAATGCGTGAAAGTGAAAAGTGAAAGTGAAGTCACTCAGTCGGGTCCGACTCCTAGCGACCCCATGGACTGCAGCCCACCAGGCTCCTCCATCCATGGGAGTCTCCAGGCAAGAGGACTGGAGTGGGTCACCAGTGCCTTCTCTGAATACGTACTAGAATAAGTTATTATTGTTATTATTATTCCTATTACTACCATAGGCCTTACTCTCCTTGTTTCTATTCCAGATTTAGCAGAGCCCAGATTATGATACAGGAATAATCTCTGTGTAGCTGAGTGGGGAGTCAGACTCCCTGCCAAGTACTTACTCTCATTTTCTCAATTGACACTCACAACAACTGTGAGAGGGAATGGTACTTGTCCCTCTTCTCCTGACCAGGAAAGTAAACCTCAGAGAGGAAAAGGGCTTGAGATAGAGTCATATGGAAGAGGCTGGGGTTTGCATCAGGCACTCTGAGCCCAGTTTCCCAGGTTTTACCATCGTGATACTTCGGAGACCTGTCTCTGCCCACCCCCAATCCTCAGCCACGGTCATGGCACCACCCTTCTCCTCGGTTCCATTCCTGCCTCTTCTTACCTGTATCCCCCACTTCTGACCCTGTGTCACATCCAGCCTGTGCCTAGTTCAGCCATGCCCCAACTGACTTCCTATCAAAGATGTTAGACCCACTGCCTATGTTGAGATGCTATATACTTTCTCACCTTGTCTCACTGATCCCCTCCCTTCCTGATTTCCTCTCTATCCCAGCAACTATTATTCTCCTTTAGTCACACGGAAATAGAAAGATTTTCTTTCTAAAAATCCCCAAATACAGTGAATGTGAATTTATATTTGAAGAGTAAATAAAATGGTGACTACTGAATCACCCAGTTGTAAAGAGAGGCGCCCAGCGACCAGAAATGAGCTTGTTCTTTGGCTTCAAACCTGCATTAGAATTTTAGCACTGCTGCTCCTTGACTGATATCCTGGCCATGTGACTTCACTTCTCTGTACCATTGATTTCTCATCTTTAAAATGGGGATGATAATTCTTTTGTCAGAAGATTGAAAAAGAAAGGGAAGAAAGTGAAGTTGTTCAGTCATGTCTGACTCTTCGTGACCCCATGGACTGTAGCCTACCAGGCTCCTCCATCCATGGAATTTTCCAGGCAAGTGTACTGGAGTGGGTTGCCATTTCCTTCTCCAGGGCATCTTCCCTACCCAGGGATCGAACCCGGGTCTCCCGCATTGTAGGCAGACACTTTACCATCTGAGCTACCAGGGAAATCAGAGGATTAACTGAGATAATATATGTAACAGCCTAGTGCCTGGCACAATGTAATTACTCCATTTATTATTGTTGTTGTTGCTTAATTCTTATTTACAGATTCTCCAATGTCTTTCCCCAAAGTTCAGGAGCTCTTCAGTGAAAAATATGGTCTCCACCAGCAGTGTCCTCCTCTGGGTACTCTTGAAGATAAAAGATTCTCTGATAAGATCTGGCATACTCTTTCTTTGGGATGGTACACAGGTCTAGGCGTATGGCCTATGTAGTGAGAAAAACTTGTTTCCCAACTCTAGTTCTTCTGCTTGTTCACCTAGTGACCTTAGGCAACTTAGGAGTATCACCAGGCCTATTGGTAAAATTGGTAAAATGGGGATAATCTTAGCTCCAGCCTGATGGCACTCTGGTGAAAGTTGTTCAGTCATGTTATTGCTGTTCAGTTGTTAAGTCATGTCTGACTCTTTGTGGAAGTTGTGCAGTTGTGTCTGACTTTGCAATCCCATGGATTGTAGCCTGCCAGGCTCCTCTTTTCATGAAATTCTCCAGGCAAGAATATTGGAGTGGGTAGCTGTTCCCTTCTCCAGGGAATCTTCCCAACCCAAGGACTGAACCTAGATTTCCTGCATTGCAGGTGGATTCTTTACCATCTGAGACACCAGAGAAGCCCAAGAATACTGGAGTGGGTAGCTTATTCCTTTTCTAGGGGGTATTCCTGACCCAGGAATCAAACCAGGGTCTCCTGCATTACAGGCAGATTCTTTACCAACTGAGATGCAGGGAAGACCCAGTGAAGGTTAGTAGAGATAATTAATGCATGTAAGGTGCTTAATGTGGTGCTGCTGGAACACAGTGATAACCCAGCAAATGCAAGCTCTTCTTCTTCTTCTAGGAATTGATGGAGAATGCTGAGGCCAGAGGTCAGCCCTCCTTCAGATTTCAAAATCCGGGTATTTAGTCTTAAACATTTTGGAAGCACCTGTCCGGATTCCTATCTCATGCTGTACGATGGACAGCTGTGGCCCATTTGAATCAGTGTAAAGCTCCCTTCCCCTTGTTCTTCCTACCCTGGGGGTTTTCTTTTCCACTTGTTGGACTTCTATTCATGGATCATCTGCCAGAGACATGGACCAAGAATTCTTACTCTTAACAGATTTTCTTCCCTTAATGGTCCTGTTCTGTGCTGTCATCCAGACACCCTCTCTCCCCTTCAGCCCTCAGCAGCTGGCAGGAAATGTTTATAGAAGAAGCTTTTCTTTCTCTTTTTAATAGCCTCCTAGGCTGCAACCTCCCAAATGAGAACCTTGTTAACCAGAAGGACTCTAGGCTACTGATTTATATTCCAGTCATATTGAGAGGAAAAAAAAATTACAAAGGGATAAAGAAAATGCCAGTGGGTCCATGGACTAGTTCCAACACCCTCTCTGATGAGGAGTGTATATTTCTATTTATGCCCTGGTGCTAAGGGATTCCTTCCAGATTTTAGTATTTGACCTGTTATCCTTGGATCATGTAGATTCTTGTGGGTTTTCTGGAAACTAGAGTAAAAGTTCCATTCTTCTGCTGTTTAAACCTGAGATTTGTTACTTTCAAATAGCAAAGTCACTCATTTCAACAGAAACGTCAGTATCTTAGTAAAGATGGACCCAAGGCTCATGGAGGCTTCAGAGGATGGCTAAGGGCTCACTTTCTATCATCCTGTACAGAGAGGGATGGACCAGCATCTGTCTAGGTAGTTAAAAGCCTAAAACATACAAGTAAAAGCCTTTTGTGGTCAGAATGCTAGTTTGATGATTCAAGGAAGGGCTTCTAGGAGGAGAAAGTACGTTTGGAACTGAGCTAGAAAAATTGGTGTCATAGAAAATGCAGGCTGTCTCCCAATATTTATTCCCATCTACCTCTATAGTAATAGAATGCCTAGTTTTTAGCTGTGTCCTCACCCCCTGCCACACACACAGAATAAAGACTACAGTTCTTTGGAAAATTGCTTGCACCAATGGTCACAACTCTTCCTCTTCTATAGGCAGATCCTTTTGCATGTAACTAAGTTTCATCGAATGACACACACATCAGTGAAATGGTGTGTGTGTGTGTGTGTGTGTGTGTGTGTTATTTTCGGAGAGTCCCCTTATAAGGAGGAGACAGGCTCTTCTTCCATGTTCCTTCCTTCCTCATGACTAGAATGAGAATGTAATAGCTGGAGCTTCAGCAGCCATCCTGGACGATGAAGTAAAGTTGGGAATGGAAGAAGCCCATGGCAGAACAATAAACTAGGAGTGGAGTGTCTCATTTCTATGAAGCCATAGATTACTTTTGCAATCTTATTCTGACTACCTCTAAATGTATTAAACGAAAGAGTTAAATAAACTCTTATCTTGTTCAGGCCCCTGTTGTTCTGAGTTTTACATAGCTGAACCTAATTAAAAATAATACAGATGGTCAGAATTTAGCTGAGCAGAGATGGCAGAGAAGAACACTTATGTCAGAGGGAACATCATGAATAATATCACAGAAGAGCTAGAAGAGTGGGTAGGGGGTGGGTAATGAATTCCACGGTACTGCTGATGTGGAGCAATGACTGATGGGACTAAGAATGGTCTGGGGCCAGGTTTTGAAAGGCCTTGAAGGGCAAGCTAATAGAATTTGGAGAGTGTGGTAAAACAGATGTCTGAATGTCGTGCAAATCAGAGTAAGAAAGTCATATAGTCTTTCTCTCTCTTTTTCATCCCTTGAGTAATTTCCTCTGAAGTTTATATTCTGGTGAGGGAGACACGATAACAACTTCATAGAGCACCTACAGGTTGTGACTAATGGTCTGAAGTAAACTACGACGTGGTAGAGATTAACTGTTGGGTAAAGGTGGCTACTTCAGAAAAGGAGTTTTTGAGCTCTTAAATTCTGTTCCAGGCATGGTGCTGAAGTCTAAGGACACAGGGATGGATAACACATAGTTCTTGTCATTGAGATCACTGTCTACAGCGGGGTGAAGTTAATCAGGAACAGTCTCCTAGAAGAGATGACAGAGAGCCAAAGGAAGTAATTTAGTTTTCCCATGTGTATCAGGCAGATAGAGCTGCAATAAAACTGTGTAATGTGCATCCCTCCAAATCTTTTTCAGGCAAGAATGGTTTTTCTCACCTCTCACTCACTGATTTGCTTGTAGGATCTGGTTCAGCTGGGCTCTGTTAGATTGGCCGGGCTTGATTCCAGGCTATGGGTTGGTTCAGGTATGCTTTATATATCCCCTTGTTTTAGGGCCAGTGGCTAGTCAGGATTTAATCTTTTCTTGGTGGATGGCAGTTGTGCAGGAGATCAAGCTAAATCCTAGAGGCACAGTTAAAGCCTTTGCTTATGTCACACCCACTAATGCTACCAGTCAGAGCAAGTCACATGGCCAAGACTAACATCAGTGCCTCAGGAAGAACACTCCACCCACAGCGGGAAGATTATAAAGACACAAGGATGTTTCATTCTATTAACAGAGGGAGTGAAGAGTTGGGGATGATAATTCAACCTATCACAACCTATCATACTGCCCAAAGAAGCAGTGTTGCTGCTGCTGCTAAGTCGCTTCAGTCACGTCTGACACTGTGCGACCCCATAGACGGCAGCCCACCAGGCTCCGCCGTCCCTGGGATTCTCCAGGCAAGAACACTGGAGCGGGTTGCCATTTCCTTCTCCAATGCATGAAAGTGAAATGTGAAAGTGAAGTCACTCAGTCATGTCCAACTCTTTGAGGTCCCATGGACTGCAGCCCACCAGGCTCCTCCATCCATGGGATTTTCCAGGCAAGATACTGGCCCAAGAAGCAGTGTACATTTTCATAAATGTCTGATAGTTTTACTATTTTTTCCCAAGGAATCTTTTATATTTCTTATTAGATTTCTTGCAAGTCACCATACTTCTTTTTGTTTAAAATTTTACTTAAAAATAATCACAAGACTTCCCTGGTGGCTCAGTGGTAAAGAATCCACCTGCCAATGCAGGAGACATGGGTTTGATCCTTGATGTGGGACGATCCCCTATGCTGCAAAGAAACGAAGCCCCATGCACCACAACTGTTGAGCCTGGGCTTTAGAACCCAGGAACTGCAACTGTTGAGCCCACACGCTGCAACTACTGAAGCCCACATGCCCTAGAGACGGTGCTCCACAAGAGAAGCCAATGCAATGAGAAGCATGCACACTGCAATGAAGAGTAGCCCTCGCTCTCTGCAAACAGAGAAAAAAGAACTCAGAATGTAAAAGAAAAAGTAGAGCTAAAGAGTAGTGCCAGAAGATATAACAGTGGAAACAAGGCTGGTTCCCTATTTCCCTCTATAGAGGCAAATACTACCCACTCCCCACACCAGAGGTATTCTTTCTGTGTGTATAACCAAATATTTGCATACATTTAAAAAATACAAAATGGCATTCTACTATATATGTTCTTCTGTGCTTTCCTTTTTTCTTCCTGTTTAACAGCGTATCTTAGAGGTAGTTCCATTTCAGTTTAACTAAACCCATCTCATTCTGTTAAATGGTAGCATTGTTTTCTACTGTGAGGCTGTGACATAATTTATTTAATGAGACCCACATTGAAAGACATTTGGATTGTTTCCAATCTCTTGCTGCTATAACCAAGGCTGCATTAAATATCTTGGAACATCTAGCTTTATGCACATGTGTGAGTGTATCAGTAGGTTAAATCTCTAAACAGAATATTTGCTAGATCAAGGGATATTCATCTAAAAGTTTGGTGGATATAGATAGACCCTTTGTTTCTAAAAAGAAAGGATTCCTTCCAGCATGGCTACATATCTTTGTTTCTCCCTTCTTCTTCTGGTTCTTGTCCCATGGTATTATTTGGGGCTGGAGCAATGGAATAAAGTAACTCAAAACATTCCTACATGCTCTCTGGGAAAACTTTGAGGAGTATGCTTTGAATTTCGGCATGTGGCCCCTAATTTGAAGATGAGAAGAACTCAGCACTACTCTTGTAGCCCAAACCATCACATTAATGAGGGTGTTGGGGGAACATCAGATGATGGTTTCACAAATATGTTTACTGAAGAGCTCTGTGGTGCAAGTGGAGTGATTAACACCCCCGGGAGATCTTGGTAAAAAATGTGCACAATACTCTTTAATTTGATCTGCTTTCCCTGTAGCACCTACATATTTAGGGCAAACAGAAAATAGTTCTGATTTACAATCTCTATAAAAAATTTAAACAACATAATAGGACATTTGATCGTGAAACTGCCTGAAATAATGTTGGCACTAGTCAGCTATATTTCTTCGAAATGGCCTGTAACTTCAGAGCAAACCCCCAAACATGGATTTTTTTCCCCCTGCTAATAACAGTCTTATTAATAAAAGAATGATTTTCTTTACTGATTCTTGGCAGCTGTGTTTCAGTGTCTTTGTTCAATAAAGGTAGAGATAATAACTGTCAGTGGAAGGAAGATGTGCAGAGGTTCCCATGAGAAGTGGTAGGAACAAATCTTTTATTAAATCATATCAAATTGTGTCTCTTGTTTCCTTTTTTTTAATTTTGTAAGTCACAGTCATATCTGCTAGTCTTTATAAACCTTGCCTCCCATTTGTCAAAAAAGACTTGGAGTCTTGGTGTTCTTGAGGTTAAATGCTGTGTGATCAATCAGGGTGATACATTTCATATAATTAACTCCATAATGGCATTCCTGAGTCTGTCTTGCATTTTACCCCCTGCTGCCATCATCTGAGATTGGTTAACTTCTGAATGCATTCTCAGATTTTATGAATGCCTAGAGAAAGAGCAGTGGAAAGGTGTAGTGGATATCTGGGCTTTTTAACCTGTCCACAGATTCATGCCCCTCCTTGAGCAATACCACCTCTATTTCCCTTTGAGGGCAGGTGGCTCAGACAGGCCTATCTATTTCTAGTGTTATAGGTGGGCATATGACCCAGGCCTGGCCAACCAAAACATCATCACTCAAGTTGGCCTAATAAGAACCAGAGCAAATCCTGGGACTTTTACTACAACTATTGGGAAAGGGAACTTTTTTTTAATTGGAATTCTTTAANTCAGTCATGTCCAACTCTTTGAGGTCCCATGGACTGCAGCCCACCAGGCTCCTCCATCCATGGGATTTTCCAGGCAAGATACTGGCCCAAGAAGCAGTGTACATTTTCATAAATGTCTGATAGTTTTACTATTTTTTCCCAAGGAATCTTTTATATTTCTTATTAGATTTCTTGCAAGTCACCATACTTCTTTTTGTTTAAAATTTTACTTAAAAATAATCACAAGACTTCCCTGGTGGCTCAGTGGTAAAGAATCCACCTGCCAATGCAGGAGACATGGGTTTGATCCTTGATGTGGGACGATCCCCTATGCTGCAAAGAAACGAAGCCCCATGCACCACAACTGTTGAGCCTGGGCTTTAGAACCCAGGAACTGCAACTGTTGAGCCCACACGCTGCAACTACTGAAGCCCACATGCCCTAGAGACGGTGCTCCACAAGAGAAGCCAATGCAATGAGAAGCATGCACACTGCAATGAAGAGTAGCCCTCGCTCTCTGCAAACAGAGAAAAAAGAACTCAGAATGTAAAAGAAAAAGTAGAGCTAAAGAGTAGTGCCAGAAGATATAACAGTGGAAACAAGGCTGGTTCCCTATTTCCCTCTATAGAGGCAAATACTACCCACTCCCCACACCAGAGGTATTCTTTCTGTGTGTATAACCAAATATTTGCATACATTTAAAAAATACAAAATGGCATTCTACTATATATGTTCTTCTGTGCTTTCCTTTTTTCTTCCTGTTTAACAGCGTATCTTAGAGGTAGTTCCATTTCAGTTTAACTAAACCCATCTCATTCTGTTAAATGGTAGCATTGTTTTCTACTGTGAGGCTGTGACATAATTTATTTAATGAGACCCACATTGAAAGACATTTGGATTGTTTCCAATCTCTTGCTGCTATAACCAAGGCTGCATTAAATATCTTGGAACATCTAGCTTTATGCACATGTGTGAGTGTATCAGTAGGTTAAATCTCTAAACAGAATATTTGCTAGATCAAGGGATATTCATCTAAAAGTTTGGTGGATATAGATAGACCCTTTGTTTCTAAAAAGAAAGGATTCCTTCCAGCATGGCTACATATCTTTGTTTCTCCCTTCTTCTTCTGGTTCTTGTCCCATGGTATTATTTGGGGCTGGAGCAATGGAATAAAGTAACTCAAAACATTCCTACATGCTCTCTGGGAAAACTTTGAGGAGTATGCTTTGAATTTCGGCATGTGGCCCCTAATTTGAAGATGAGAAGAACTCAGCACTACTCTTGTAGCCCAAACCATCACATTAATGAGGGTGTTGGGGGAACATCAGATGATGGTTTCACAAATATGTTTACTGAAGAGCTCTGTGGTGCAAGTGGAGTGATTAACACCCCCGGGAGATCTTGGTAAAAAATGTGCACAATACTCTTTAATTTGATCTGCTTTCCCTGTAGCACCTACATATTTAGGGCAAACAGAAAATAGTTCTGATTTACAATCTCTATAAAAAATTTAAACAACATAATAGGACATTTGATCGTGAAACTGCCTGAAATAATGTTGGCACTAGTCAGCTGTATTTCTTCGAAATGGCCTGTAACTTCAGAGCAAACCCCCAAACATGGATTTTTTTCCCCCTGCTAATAACAGTCTTATTAATAAAAGAATGATTTTCTTTACTGATCCTTGGCAGCTGTGTTTCAGTGTCTTTGTTCAATAAAGGTAGAGATAATAACTGTCAGTGGAAGGAAGATGTGCAGAGGTTCCCATGAGAAGTGGTAGGAACAAATCTTTTATTAAATCATATCAAATTGTGTCTCTTGTTTCCTTTTTTTTAATTTTGTAAGTCACAGTCATATCTGCTAGTCTTTATAAACCTTGCCTCCCATTTGTCAAAAAAGACTTGGAGTCTTGGTGTTCTTGAGGTTAAATGCTGTGTGATCAATCAGGGTGATACATTTCATATAATTAACTCCATAATGGCATTCCTGAGTCTGTCTTGCATTTTACCCCCTGCTGCCATCATCTGAGATTGGTTAACTTCTGAATGCATTCTCAGATTTTATGAATGCCTAGAGAAAGAGCAGTGGAAAGGTGTAGTGGATATCTGGGCTTTTTAACCTGTCCACAGATTCATGCCCCTCCTTGAGCAATACCACCTCTATTTCCCTTTGAGGGCAGGTGGCTCAGACAGGCCTATCTATTTCTAGTGCTATAGGTGGGCATATGACCCAGGCCTGGCCAATCAAAACATCATCACTCAAGTTGGCCTAATAAGAACCAGAGCAAATCCTGGGACTTTTACTACAACTATTGGGAAAGGGAACTTTTTTTTAATTGGAATTCTTTAAAGAGCAAGACACACACCAAACCTACTTTTGGTTATCTTTCCTTTCCATGGGAAGAACACTCTTGGAAAAAGGACAAAACAGAGAAAAACAGCCAAGAAATGAAGGAAGACAGATTCTTGATGCAGAAGATAGCTAACGCTCTCACTCTAATGCTTGAATCTAACTATGCCTAAAGTCTCATCCATCAATTAGGCAAGCAAATGTGTTTCATTTATTTATATTTTGCTTAAATCAATTAGAGTTGGGTTTCTGCCTCTTGCCTCCAGCAGAGTACTAAACACACGTGTCTTCCAACTTTCAGTAGAGTCTCATGCACAGGAGCGTGTGTTCGGCACCAGCATTGCTCATGTCCATAACAGTAGTATGATATCAGCTCTCATTTCTTCTGTTGTCTGTAGTTACCACTGGATGACGGACTGTCTTCAGGCTGGAGCAACTGTTCCACTTCATCAGAGTGTCTTGGCTTAGTCTAGCTCCTGTCTTCCCAAGAATTCTCATTGCTTGAATGCGTGATGGTTGTCCTACGTCCATGCTCTCAGATAGGGTATCAGCCTGTGCTATGCCCTGTCTTTCCCTGCCTTGGGCCAGCAGTTCAGGGGCTCCTTCTGAATACAGTTATACTGCTTTCTGCCCCAGGGAGCATTCAACCTGAGAATCCCAGGCAGCCAGCTACTGGGCTTTTCTCGAAGCTTGGCACCTCTAAGATCTTCAGTCCATTTCTAGTTCTTCTTTCGCCTTGCTCAAATTAGGCAATGACCTTATTTGTGGGAGAAGAGGTGAGATAGACAGGAGTATGGATGAACATTTATAGTGAGCCTTCTGCATATCAAATGCTTCACTTATGTGTACTCACATCAATTTGTGTTTCTATTTGTACTTAATGAATTTGTATACTTAATACTTTTTATAGTCTGGACACTGATCCAAGTGTCATCAAGTAGCATGAATTTAATCCTTAGAAAATCAGGAGAGAGGCATTGTTGTCTCCGTGGATAAGCTGGGGCTCAGGAAGGTTAAGTAGTTTTCCCAGTGTTTTACAATGAGGACTTGGTGGAAGCCAGATTTCAGCTCAGCCTGAATGACTCTGAATTTTGTTTTCTTCCTTCCTACACTGACACTTGTATTATTAGTGTGAGTCTGTACATCTCTCTCACCTGTGAACTTCCTGACCCCATTACTCTGTATTTTCTTTCGTCTCCAGTACCCACTCCAGAGCCTTTCATGGAGTAGGTTCTCAAAAACTATTTCCTGAATCTTCACAACATGTAAGAAAACTATTTTCTTTCCATTTACAAAGGAGCAAATTTAAGCTGAGGGTGGTTAAGGAAATTTTCTGAAGCCAGGAACAAGCATTTCTAAAATATAATCCTATAATTCTGAAATTTCCTCCTTCAATTGAGAATTCACAAAGATATATATGTTAAAGAGAGGAGTCTACAGTCTTTTTGTCCTTGTCAATATAGGTAAATGAAGGCTCTATTCAGCTGAGTTAACATGAAAAAAAAAAAACAAAACAACAACAGCATAGCTGTTTTTGTAGAAGAAAGCTGCATCTGTGTTGCTGAATCTGTACTTGAACCTCTTATAACTTGTGAGCAGGCAAAACATTGTTTGATGGTGCTGGATAAAGCTCAAGTGAAAAATGACTCCGGTGGGGAAATCTTTTATAGAAATGGAAGTGATTGTTTCAGGAATCTGAATTGTAATTTTTTACTTCTAAGTCTGTTGTCTCTTAAACCCTGATCTACAACCTGGACACATCTGACCTGGAATCCTGGTGACTTTAGCTGTGTAAGGAGCACTGTAAAGAAAAGTGCTCAAGCTCAGAGCGTGGAGGGAAGCATGAGTTTGGTCTATAGCAGCAGAAGCTGGGGCTCTTTTTAGATGGAACCAACAGCTCTGAAGGACAGCTCAAGGAAAAGACATCTCCCTGGGCATTTAAGAACACAAGACCTGAGCCCAGGGTCTGCTGCAGCTCTCTGTTTGAAAGCGCTGCTGTTCTGTTAAGCTAATGATGAGTTTCCTCTTCATCTTTTCCCCCTACACTAAGACTAGGCAGAAATGCAAGGGAATAAAAAACAAGAAGCAATTTCCAGAGTCTTCAGGGTCCCTAGGATGGTTTTTGAACTAAGTCACACTGCTGTCATCCTCCAGGCTGCTTGTACTTTTGGAGTAGTCATTGGCAGATTAATGAGTTTTCTGAAAGTTAAGAGAAAACACTAGCTTAAAATAGCACTAAGATTTTCAAGGACAATTTTTTCTTAAAAATTTCAGAAGAGAGTGAAATACTGTAATCACTGTGATGTACTCACAGGTTCTGTCATTAGTTAAAACTTCCAGCCATGGAGTCAAGATGCATATAATTTACTCACTCACTCACTCACCCTCCATCCATTCATCATCCACCCAACCAACCATCCATCCATCCAGCCAGCCAGCCAGCCAGAAAACCAGCCATCTTCCACCCATCTAGCCACTCGTTTTACCCACTACTCAACATTCATCAAGCATAGACAATGTGACACATATCATCTAAGGCTATTAATACTTGGTTCTCAGGGAGTTTCAAGATTTCCTTTTTCTGCTATACTATAATTTTGCAAGGTAAATTTGCTCTTGGAGTTTCCGTTAAAGTGAAACAAAATGTTGTATTGAGTTCATGTAGGTTTTGACTCTTATGTAACTGTATACGTGGTATTGAAAATCTTATGCAACTTATTTGGGAAATGATGGTCTATGGTACAAGTTGCTACATCATGCAAAAAGATGGGACACAAGAACCAGTTTTCAGTTAGGCTTTTTCATTAGAAGCTGTGAAGTTGTTGAGCTCAAGTTGTTGTCTGGCTTAGTCGGGTGTTGCTAAATCCACTAAAAATAAGCCTGTATCAGGGAATGTCTTAGATTCAGATGTAAGTGAAATAATTCAGCACACTTGCGTTTTATTATGTTCTACTATGTTGAACTCTAGCAGAGGGCGTTTCTGAACACAGGTGGTAGAATGTGATGCTAAGAATGCAGGATCTGGAGGCTTGCGGCCCTATTTCAGACCCATCTCCTACCATTTACTTGCTCCCTGGCTTTGGGCAAACTCCTTAATCTCACTGAGACTTATTTTTCTTTCTCTTTTTTTTTTTTGAGGCTTATTTTTCAAAACAAAAATGGGACAAACAGTGCTACTTACCTCTTAGCATTTTTGGTGAGGGTTAAATGAAGAAATGCACACCACGCAGTCTCCCCACCACCTTGGTGAGCAGTGCTGGTGCTGCAGGGGCATGGACTAGATTTATTCTCATTTACTGGTTCAGAGCAAGTCCCTCAAGTTCTTATTTCCTTCTATTACATGTTCTCCTCAACCTCCAAGTCTCCTTAAACTCCCCTCCCAAGCCACAGGCACTCATTCTGGTATCCAGAATACCTACTTTCCCAGTTCCCCATTTATATGTTACTGTATAATAGATATATGTACATAACTGATAAAATATATAGAGTTGTCTTTGTCTTTGTATGTTTTGGTTAGTTTACATAAATGGTTTGGGGTTCTAAACTTCACTCTCCTCCACTAAATGTTATATTTTTGACATCTCTTCATTTGTTCTATGTAAAGCTAATTCATTAAATTCTGAGTGTTGCCTGGGAGTCAACTTATGCACAGCCCACAGTGCATACTTCTAGAGAAGAAGATAAGGGACATCAAAGTCTTTGCTGTCACAAAGAAATCTACAGTGAACAGCCTTATGCCTGCATCTTTGTAGTTCTGTGGGCATTTCTCTGGGGCACTTGCCCAGGCAGGGGATTGTTGGGCAGATGAATGGTTAATTGCACTGAATACTGAGAGATTGCTATTTGGAGTAGTTGCTTAGTTTATACTTCTCCCTGGCACTTGATGTTCTCCAACTTTGTAATTTTTGCTGATCTGATTGGGTGTAAAGTGGTATATCATTGTTGGTTTAATATGCTTCTCTCTGATTACTAACAAGGTTGAGTATCTCTTCATATACTTATTATCCATTAGTGTTTCCTCTTCTGTTAATATTCTTTTCGTAGACATTGCCCATTTTTCTATTGAGTTTCCTAAAATTTTCTTGCCTTTTCTTTTTTTGAATAAGAGTTTCTCTAGATATCAATGTCAGCCCAGTTTTAAATATCCTTTCACAGTCTACAAGCTGTGAAATCTGTGGGTGATGTCCTTTTCTGAGCATAAATCTTAATTTTAATATAGGCAAACACATTATGTTTTCCCCTTATGGATGACCCTTTTTAGAAATTGCTTAGCAACCTCCCACTTCTAAAGTCACAAAGATATTTCCTCCTTTTTTTTTTTGATAACTTTTATAATTTGTCTTTCACTTTCAGATGTGAAGTTCCAATTTTATTTTTTTCATACAGTGAACCAATTTTCCCACGAAAATCTACCAAATCATTCATTCTTTCCTAATTGGGCTATGAGACCAAATCTCTTACATATGTAAGAATGTTTCTGGAATCTCTACCACACTTAAAAAATTACTGTGATTTAGTAATATGCCTTAATATTTAGTAAAATAAATCTTTACTCTCATTTTCTAAAATTACCTTAGATATTCATGCCTTTTAAATTTCCACATATACTTTAGAATCAGCTTTTCAGATTCCTCAAAAACTTCTGCTGGAATTTTCATTAGAACAGCATTAAATCCATGGATTAATGTTGGGAGAAAATTAATATCCTTACAATATTAAATTATTATTTGATATCATATTCACAAACATGATATTCATCCTACATCATTCAGGTTTCTTTTTAGTGGTCTTTATAAGCATTTTACTTTTTTCTACGAAGCCCTAGAATGCAAAATGAAGTGCATTCATTTTGGGGGGCTGGAGGGATTAAATACACATGTTGACCTAAAACAATAAAATAGCCAGCTGTTTTATCAGGAAAATTGGTTTATTGAAGAATAGCAAAGAACTGTGATTTAATGCATGCAAAGAATGGCTACTACAGGAAAGCCCAGAGAACAAAGGAGAGACTGTTATTTCCTACAGTAGAAGGGGTAGCTGGGAGGGGCTATCAGAAACAGAGTCTATTGAAAGAAACTGGGAGTTTGAGTTATGGGGGCTTTTCTTTCTTTTTTTTAACGTAATTTTATTTATTTATTTTTGGCTGTGCTGGATCTTTGTGGCTGTACAGGTTTTTCTCTAGTTGCAGCGCACGGGCTTCTCACTATGTGGCTTCTCTTGTTGCGGAGCACAGGCTCTAGGGCTCGTGGGCTTCAGTAGCTGTGGTGCACAGGCTTCGTTTCCCCAATGGCACGTGGCTCTTCCTGCATCAGGGACTGAATCCTTGCCTCCTGTACTGGCAGGCAGATTCTTTATCACCGAGCCACCAGGGAAGCCCTATAAAGGGACTTTTCATTAGCTGCATTGTGCAGTCTCTCATTGGCTGGACTGTTACTGGGCAAGGAGAAATTCTTCCTTCCCTCTGGCACGTAGTAAAGTGGAAACCTTTTCATATTGGAGATGTCAGTTTGTCTCTTCCTATTGGGTCACTGATTGAGGTTGAGTTGCAGGGTGTGAGAGCTCCCCCCTCAGGTCCCCTGACACCATTTAAAAATGAGGTTTCTTTTTACTAATATTCACAAATTATATTTTTGGTTGCTATCATGTTTCAAATATTCTGTACATTACCTGGAACATGGTGAGTGCTCAACAAATTGTATTTATTGCTGTAGCTATTATAAAACGGGGTGGGGGGTGGGGAGTTGTGAAGGGAAGGTCTCCAACTGTCTTTAGGAATCATCAAGATGTGATGGAAATAACATGGATGTGGAGTCAGACGTACTGGGGCTGTGTGACCTTGAACACACTTCTTGACCCTCTGGGCCTCTGTTTCTTCTACAGTGGGAATAATGTGCACCTTACCAATATCCTCAGTAGAGTGTGAGGATAAAATGAGATTGCAAACTACAGATACAGCTCCTGGAACATGAAAGCCCAGAAAAGGATTCTTTTTCTTCTCTAGGGAAGTGATAAAACTTTGTCACAGCTGTACCATTTTCCCATCAAACAAATGTCTTTTCTTCATCTGAAGTCAACTTCCAGACTTTGTCTTTTCTAACCTACAAGATGAAGCAGGGCAAAGGCTAACAGAGTTTTGCCAAGGGAACATACTGGTCACAGAAAACACCCTCTTCTAAGAACACAAGAGAAAACTCTACTCATGGACATCACCAGATGGTCAATACCAAAATCAGATTAATTATATTCTTCACAGCCAAAGATGGAGAAGCTCTATACAGTCAGCAAGAACAAGACCGAGAGCTGACTGTGGCTCAGATCGTGAACACTTTATTGCCAAATTCAGACTTAAATTGAAGAAAGTAGGGAAAACCACTAGACCATTCAGGTATGACCTAAATAAAATCCCCGGCAATTATACAGTGAAAGTGAAAAATAGATTCAAGGGATTAGATCTGATAGAGTGCCTGAAGAACTATGGACAAAGGTTCATGACATTGTACAGGAGGCAGTGATCAAAACCATCCCCGAGAAAAAGAAATGCAAAAAGGCAAAATGGTGGTCTGAGGAGGCCTTACAAATAGCTGAGAAAGGAAGAGAAGCTAAAGGCAAAGCAGTAAAGGAAAGACATCGATATGAATGCAGAGTTCCAAAGAATAGCAAGGAGAGATAAGAAAGCCTTCCTCAATGATCAATGCAAAGAGATAGAAGAAAACAATAGAATGGGAAAAACTAAAGATCACTTCAAGAAAATTAGATATACCAAGGGAATATTTTATGCAAAGATGGGCACAATAAAAGACAGAAATGGTCTGGACCTAACAGAAGCAGAAGATACTAAGAAGAGGTGGCAAGAATACACAGAAGAACTATATGAAAAAGATCTTCATGACCCAGATAACCATGACGGTGTGATCACTTACCTAGAGCCAGACATCCTGGAATGTGATGTCAAGTGGGCATTAGGAAGCATTACTATGAACAAAGCTAGTAGAGGTGATGGAATTCCAGTTGAACTATTTCAAATCCTAAAAGATAATGCTGTGAAAGTGCTGCACTCAATGTGTCAGCAAATTTGGAAAACTCAGCAGTGGCCACAGGACTGGAAAAGATCAGTTTTTATTCCAATCCCAAAGAAAGGCAATGCCAAAGAATGTTCAAACTACTGCACAATTGCACTCATCTCACACACTGTCCAAGTAACTCTCAAAATTCTCCAAGCCAGTCTTCAGCAGTACATGAACTGTGAGCTTCCAGACATTCAAGCTGGATTTAGGAAAGCCAGAGGAACCAGAAATCAAATTGCCAACATCCATTGGATCATCAAAAAGGCAAACGAGTTCCAGAAAAATGTCTACTTTTGCTTTATTGACTATGCCAAAGCCTTCGACTGTGTGGATCACAACAAACTGTGGAAAATTCTGAAAGAGATGGTAACACCAGACCACCTGACCCGCTTCTTGAGAAATCTGTATGCAGGTCAGGAAGCAACAGTTAGAACTGGACATGGAACAACAGACTGGTTCCAAATGGGAAAGGAGTATGTCAAGGCTGTATATTGTCACCCTGCTTATTTAACTTATATGCAGAGTACATCATGCAAAATGCCTTGATGAAGCACAAGCTGGAATCAAAATTGCTGAGAGAATAATCAATAACCTCAGATACACAGATGACACCACCTTTATGGCAGAAAGCAAAGAACTAAAGAGTCTCTTGATGAAAGTAAAAAAGGAGAGTGAAAAAGTTGGCTTAAAAATCAACATTCAGAAAATGAAGATCATGTGTCCAACCCCATCACCTCTTGGCAAATAAATGAGGAAACAATGGAAACAGTGACAGACTTTAGTTTTTGTGGTTCTAAATCACTGCAGATGGTGACTGCAGCCATGAAATCAGAAGATGCTTTCACCTTGGAAGAAAAGTTATGAACAACCTAGACAGCATATTAAAAACCAGATACATTACTTTGCCAACAAAAGTCTGTCTAGTCAATGCTACGGTTTTTCTAGTAAAGTCATGTATGGATGTGAGAGTTGAACTATAAAGAAGGCTGAGCTCCAAAGAATTGATGCTTTTGAGCTGTGGTGTTGGAGAAGACTCTTGAGAGTTGCTTGGACTGCAAGTAAATCAAACCAGTCCCTTCTAAAGGAAATCAGTCCTGAATATTCATTGGAAGGATTGATGCTGAAGCTGAAACTCCAATCCTTTGGCCACCTTATGCGAAGAGCTGACTCATTGGAAAAGACCCTGATGCTGGCCAAGACTGAAGGCAGGAGGAGTAGGAGATGATAGAGCATGAGTGGTTGGATGGCATCACCAACTCGATGGACATAAGTTTGAGCTAGCTCTAGGAGTTGTTGATGGACAGGGAAGCCTGGTGCCCTGCAGTTCATGGGGTTACAAAGAGTCAGACATGACTGATGACTGAATTGAACTGAACTGAACCAGATGGCTACAGAGTATATATACATGAGGAAAAGGGGAAAAATTAAAAAGAAAAACCTACCCTCCCAAGATCCCCTTTTCAAAGGTATCTTTGTTTTTTCATCTTTAGAATACATACTCCTTAAAGACAAGAAACACAGCAAGAACTGTAGTGGACCCCACACTTGGTGGTTTATCCAACCACCGTGAGTCTATTTCTCTTCCCAGGGTTTGACTTGAGGATGGGCGGGTCCATGCCAATCTGGGCCAATGAGATGCTAGGAGGGGCTTTTTGAGGGCTTCTGGGAAAGGAAAGCCCATTTTCCTCCTCCAGCTTACTTGAATTAAAGAAACCCAGTGCCCAGTTTCCGCAGCCAATCCTGTCAGTGAGGCAAGCCATACAGCAGATGAGCTCACATGGTGGAATGGGACAGGGGTACAGTGTTCAGAGAAGGTCTGGGTTCCTAATGTCAGAGTTGGCCTCCTGCATCAGCTAACCTTGACGGCTTCTTCTCTTGTTCATTTCCTCTTATGTCATGGAAAGTAACACCCCCGTTGATTTAGTCAGTTTGAAGAGTGCTGTGCACTGAATTGTGTTCCCTCTCTGTTTTTGGAGTTGGGGCCTTTGAAGAGGCAGTTAAAGCTGAAAGATCATAAGGTGGTGGTGGTGGGGGCTCGTCTAGTGGACTGTTGTCCTTGTAACGAGGAAGAGACACCAAGCTTGCTTGCACACAGAGAAAAGGCCATGCGAGGACACAGCAGGAAGACGTCACCTACAAGCCAAGCAGAGAGGTCTCACTGGAAACCAACCTGGATCCTGAACTTCCAGGCTCCAGAATGGTGAGAAAATAAATTTCTGTTGTTCAAGCCACCCAGCCTGTGGCATTTTATTATATGGCCTTAGCAGAACAAAACAAATGAGAATCTCTTTATTTGAAGTCGAAAACACTATAGCGAATTCAAATCTTAAGTCTTCAGCATGAGCCTGTGAATAATTGATGCTCAAGAAATGTCTGGTAATCATCATGAATGTGAGAATCATACTGAATTTATGGATTTCTGTGAAATACACAATTCTACGTGCTTTAGGTAGTTTGAACTTCCTAATGGCCATTGGTATAGGTGTCGATTTACTATTATCTGCATCTTTTATTTATTTTATTATGCTATTTATTTTAATTGGAGGTTAATTACTTTTCAATATTGTATTGGTCTTGCCATACATCAATATGAATCCGCCACAGGTATACACGTGTTCCCCATCCTGAAACCCCCTCCCTCCCCCCTCCATGTACCTCCCCTCTGGGTCATCCCAGTGCACCAGCCCCAAGCATCCAGTATCATGCATCGAACCTGGACTGGCGATTCATTTCATATATGAAAACTGAGAATCAAAGAGGGTGAGTGACATGCTTGTGTTTAAATAGATAAGTGGTCCAGATAGGTAAGAACCTTAGGCCTTTTCACTCCTATTTTAGTACATTTTCTAACATGCTCAATTTCCACTTGTCTATGAGAAACATTGAAGGTAGGAGGTACAGCTTTTATGTTTTTGTTACCAAACACAGAAATGAATGGCTTTGTTATATCTTGAAACCAGCTCTTAGGGAAAGATGGGGGAAGTGATAGCTGTTTCTGAAGTATTTTAACCATGTCCAGCACTGGCTGTGTTCACCTCATGAGTGTGCTTCCACCTCTGATATAACTTTACGTCCAGCTGTCAGCACAGATGAAACAAGCAATGATGACCTTGCAAAGGTCGCACTGCCTAGAGAACTGTTTCACACATAAACGAAGGAGTCAAGAAGCAAAGACACAAGGGGTAGTTTAGACCTCATTGTGGGTGCTGCTGGGAGCAATTTGCACTCAAAATATAAATCAGGTTCAAGGTCTCTCTAGTTAATGCAAAGCCTTTAGTGCCATTAGATTCTTCAGAGTATTAAATTATGACACATGGACATTGGGTTTATCAATAACATGCCCCATAAATCCAGTTACCATTTTCTTCCAGATGTTGCACCTTGGGAAGCTGCTTGAGTATCTTGAAGGTCCTACCCAGCTCTGGCCTTGAAACTCAAGGAGGGTCTGACACATGTCAGACTCTTAACTGGTGTAACATTATCTGTGTTATTTTTATTACAGGCCTCTGTGCTTGTCTGGAAGCTCTTCTAATGCTAGAGCTTAAAGATTAGATGAGGACCTCCCCTCCGACGAGGTTCTGCCACTTTCAGAAGGAGCTCTGGTGCTATGGGAGTGGCTCTGTGCATCACCGGTTCTGCTTCTGTTTGCTCAGTGTCCCTTTCCTTGGGGCACGCCTCTGTGTGTGTTGCAGGGCTCTGAAATGACTGTCAAACATGGAACTCCCCCATCCTTCCGCTGCTTGGCTAGAGGGCTGGGTCTGTGACCCTTACTGGTCCATCCAAGCTCTCTTTTCTGGGAACTTGAGTCTTGAGTCAAGACACACAGGGGTTGGGAGCTGATAAAAACAAAATTATTTAATTTTGAGGTTGTTGATGAGTTTCTGCTCCCTCTCATTTCTTTAAAAAAAAATTCAGCTTTATTGAGATATACTTAACAAGTGAAATTGTAAGATATTTAAAGTGTNTGGGAGAGGATAAAAACAAAATTATTTAATTTTGAGGTTGTTGATGAGTTTCTGCTCCCTCTCATTTCTTTAAAACAAAATTCAGCTTTATTGAGATATACTTAACAAGTGAAATTGTAAGATATTTAAAGTGTACACTGTGATGATTTGATTCACATATACAATGTAAAAGGAGTCCTTTATCTGGTTAACACATCCATCAACATCTCTGTCTCTATACCTGTATCTGTCTTAGCTGTGTGTTCAGTTGCTTAGTCGTGTCTGAGTCTTTGCAACCCCACAGACTGTAGCTGATCAGGCTCCTCTGTCCATGGGATTTTCCAGGCAAGAATACTGGAGTGGTTGCCACTTCTTACTCCAGGGGATCTTCCTGACTCAGGCATCGAACCTGAGTCTCCTGAATTGGCAGGCAGATTCTTTACCACCAATCCACCTGGGAAGCCCAAGTATCTGTCTTACTGGCTAAATTATTATTGTTTTGTCCTGTTGTTCTTTGCTTCTACATTTTCTCACTTATTTTTGGCTAAATTTTTTCCTTCGGCAAAAGACAGACTGAGGACATGGTTGGTGGGGGGAAGACCATGGGGTCCTGCTCCATTTCAAATCTGTGTATTTATATCTTCCCTTCATTTCTTTGGTCTTCCAAATATCTTTTCAATAAATATTAATTCTTTTTTGAGTGGGTTTGGGTAAGTGTCTATTGCTTGCTTTTAAATACCTGTAGGTGATACAGACGTAAAAAACACAAGATAGTTCATTTTGTTATTTTTATTTTCCAAAATGAAAATGTCTTTGTTGAATCTTCTAATAATGATAATGATGATAAAAATATGCAGGTGGTGCTAGTGGTAAAAAACCCACCTGCCAGTATAAGAGATACAGGAGATGCAGATTGGATGCCTGAGTTGGGAAGATCCTCTGGAGGAGGGCATGGCAACCCACTCCAGTATTCTTACCTGGAGAATCCCATGGACAGAGGAGCCTGGTGGGCTACAGTCCATGAGGTCACAGAGTCAGACACTACTCTGTGACTTAGCATGGGTACACTATTAATATCTTCATCTTAATACAGAGAAATAGCAATAACAGCTGATGTGTTTGAAAGCTTCCTGCTTGCTGAACTCAGAGTTAGGAGGCAATATAGGAGCCAAGAGCATGGACTTTGCTTGGGTTCAAATTTAGGCTCTGTCAATTCCTGTCTGTGTGACCTTGTTGTTGTTCATTCACTAAGACATGTCTGACATTTTGTGACCCTATGGACTGCAGCATGACAAGCTTTCCTGTCCTTCACCATCTCCCAGAGTTTGCTCAAACTCATGGCCATTGCATTGGTGATGCCATCCAACCATCTCATCCTCTGTCATCCCCTTTTCCTCATGTCCTCAATCTTTGCCAGCATCAGGGTCTTTTTCAGTGAGTCAGCTCTTCTGGTCAGGTGGCCAAAGTATTGGAGCTTCAGCTTCAGCATCAGTCCTTCCAATGAATATTCAGGGTTGATTTCCTTTAGGATGGACTGGTTTGATCTCCTTGCTGTCCACTTCATGGAAATAGGGAAAAGGTGGAAACAGTGTGACCTTGGGCAAGGTAGTTAACCTTTCTGAATCTTAGTAATCTCGTTCATAAAATAGAAATAATAATTGTACTTCATACAGATATTATGAAGCTTAAATGAGTTAATACATGTTTAAAAATGCTTGGTATATGGTAAACAATTCATGTTATTGTCTTAATTTAGATGTTTTGGCTGAGAAAAAGAGGGTCTCATCGAGCTGCTGTAATATGCCCAAGGCCACACAGGAAGGCACAGGGTGATCTGGGATTAAATAAAGTCTTGCTCCTGAGTGCCTAGCATGGAGAGAGGGAATGCTCTCTAAACTGTAGCTGCTATTACTCTTTTAAATGGTTTATCAGACTAGATTTAAAAGGGAAGTGTGTGAAAATCATGCCCCAGGAAAAACTGAAAGCAGAAGTTAGGCACCTTCTCCTCTCTCTGCTGTTACCTGATATGCCTTTCTTTCCTTTCTCCCTCCAGAATCCCTATCAAGCCCCATTTCAGATAATCCCTGCTTCTGGGCTAAGTGACAGCTCAGTACCTATTAGCTGGTGTTTAAGATAAAGCCCTTCTTATTCCATCTGCATTTCAGAGGGGAATTCCTGAGACCTTGGTAGCTTCTACATCCAAAGCATTTAGGGGGCATTGGTCTCTTCCTCTGGGACGAATCTGGAGATGTCTATTTGGAAGAGATACTCATCTCTGCTAGGGTCTCATTAATGAACATCTTGCTTCAGGAGGGTCGGTATGCCTGAACAATGCTTTCTACTGATCATTTCTAGTGTGGTTTATAAGAGATGTATGAGTTCTACAGAAGGGGAGAGCAAGGGCAGGGCCTTATGAAATTAGAATATTGGAATACAGGTGTGTGTGTGTGTATGTGTGTATGTGTGCATGTGTACTGTAAATATTTAGTGCTGTTAGTGCTATGCAATATTACAGTAACACATATTTAATTCTGTTCTCAGAAATCCTGAGAGTTTGGTACATTTTTCCCATTGTGTAGACTAGGAGATTGGGGCTGTGCAGTGGTCATCTGCTGTCTCTTCTTTTCCAGCATTTACCCCCTCTTTTGCTCTTAGTCCTCAGCTCAAGTAGAACTGACCCTCTCTTGGCTCCTTGTGCCTGAGAACTGGCCAGTCTGAATGTCCTACGACTCTGGCCCCTGTGATTGGTTCAGGAGTGGATGTATGAGACCAGTGGGAGCTGATGCGGGACTTTAGTTGGAGGCTTAGAGAACTTGCTGTTATGTTTCTTGGCTTGAGTGGCTCGGGTTGTAGAATGTGAGCACAGAGGAGATGGGGCATCTTGGTCTACCAGAGGATAAAGCCAACATAAAAGAATTGGGAGAATGGTCCTGGTTGTCATCATCTGAGTCCTGACATGCCTCAAGCCAGAATGTCTCAGGACTTATCTATTTGTGAAGCAATAAAATCACTTCTATGCCTAATCTAGTTTTGCTCTGGGTTTTCTGTCACTTGCAATGGAGGAAATTCTTATGAAGACAGGCTCAGAGTTGTGCACTGAATGTTCATGTCCCCATGTTCATATGTTGAAGCCTCAACCCCTATGGTGTTTGGAGGTAGAGCCTTGGGAGGTGATCTGGTTTAAGTGAGATCATGAGGGTGGGGCCTCCCTGATGGAATTAGTGTCCTTATAAGAAGAAGAAGAGGCCAGAGCTCTCTCTCTGTTTACTATCTGAGGACACAGAAAGAAGGCTGCTGCTGCTGCTGCTAAGTCACTTCAGTCGTGTCTGACTCTGTGCCACCCCTTGGACAGCAGCCCACCAGGCTCCTCTGTCCATGGAATTTTCTAGGCAAGAGTACCGGAGTGGGTTGTCATTTCCTTCTCCAAGAGAGAAGGCAGCTGTCTGTAGGAGAGAGACTCCCCAGGAACTAAGTGGGCTGTTATCTTGATCTTGGACTTCCCAACCTCCAGAAGCATGAGAAACAGATGTCTCTCAGTCTGTGGTGTTTTATTATGGCAACCTGAGCCTTGCGTCATGCCACAAAGCTAATGAGTGGCAGAGTTTGCATTTGAACTCAGATTTCACTGACTCTAAAGGCCCTGATAGCCAGTGAAAATACAAACTCTGACCGCAGAGAACAGATGGAGCAGATCCTGACTTTGGTTTCAGCCTGAAGAAGAAAGGTTGAGTCCTTGGGAGTTCTGTGATGGGACCAGGGCTGTGAGGAAACACGGAGCCCTCAAAATATATCCAAATTCACTTCATTGCTTCACTAAGTCCATTGTTGCTTGAACTTCAGTTGCCAAACTAACTAAAAATGGTAATTTTAAAAAAGTGCTTACTATGTGGGAAGTGCTGTGCTAATCCCTTTACAAGCATCACCTCATTCAATCATAAAGCCACATTATAAACTAGTACTCTTATCTCCACTTGTTAGGATGAGGAACATGAAGCCCAGAGAGGCTGATTCACTCTCCCAGTTTCAAAATATTGAAACTCCAATATTTTGGCCACCTCATGTGCAGAGCTGACTCATTGGAAAAGACTCTGATGCTGGGAGGGATTGGGGGCAGGAGGATTGGGGGCACAGTCAGGTGGAGCTGGGATGGGACTTTTTACAAACAGAAGTGTGTCGCTAGTAAAGTAATGCTCAAAATTCTCCAAGCCAGGCTTCAGCAATATGTGAACCGTGAACTCCCTGATGTTCAAGCTGGTTTTAGAAAAGGCAGAGGAACCAGAGATCAAATTGCCAATATCCGCTGGATCATTGAAAAAGCAAGAGAGTTCCAGAAAAACTTCTATTTCTGCTTTATTGACTATGCCAAAGCCTTTGTGTGGATCATAATAAACTGTGGAAAATTCTGAAAGAGATGGGAATACCAGAGCACCTGACCTGCCTCTTGAGAAACCTATATGCAGGTCAGGAAGCAACAGTTAGAACTGGGCATGGAACAACAGACTGGTTCCAAATAAGAAAAGGAGTATGTCAAGGCTGTATACTGTCACCCTGCTTATTTAACTTCTATGCAGAGTACATCATGAGAAACGCTGGGCTGGAAGAAGCACAAGCTGGAATCAAGATTGCTGGGAGAAATATCAATAACCTCAGATATGCACATGACACCACCCTTATGGCAGAAANTTTCTATGCATATTTTGATTTCTTTTTTGATTTCTTCTGTGATTTGTTGATTATTCAGAAGGGTGTTGTTCAGCCTCCAGATGTTGGAATTTTTAGTAGTTTTTCTCCTGTAGTTGAGATCTAACCTTAGTGCATTATGGTCAGAGAAGATGCTTGGAATAATTTTGAGTTTTTTGAATTTATCCAGGTTTGCTTTATGACCCAGGATGTGATCTATCCTGGAAAAGGTTCCATGTGCACTTGAGAAAAAGGTGAAATTCATTGTTTTGGGGTGAAATGTCCTATAGATATCAATTAGGTCTAACTGGTCTATTGTATCATTTAAAGTTTGCGTTTCTTTGTTAATTTTCTGTTTAGTTGATCTGTCCATAGGTGTGAGTGGGGTATTAAAGTCTCCCACTCTTATTGTGTTATTATTGATTTCCCCTTTCATGCTTGTTACCATTTGTCTTATATATTGCAGTGCTCCTATGTTGGGTGCATATATATTTATAATTGTTATATCTTCTTCTTGGATTGATCCTTTAATCATTATGTAGTGGCCTTCTTTGTCTCTTTTCACAGCCTTTGTTTTAAAGTCTATTTTATCGGATATGAGTATTGCTACTCCTGCTTTCTTTTGGTCTCTATTTGCATGGAATATCTTTTTCCAGACCTTCACTTTCAGTCTGTATGTGTCTGTAGTTTTGAGGTGGGTCTCTTGTAGGCAGCATATATAGGGATCTTGTTTTTGTATCCATTCAGCCAGTCTTTGCCTTTTGGTTGGGGCATTCAACCCATTTACATTTAAGGTATTATTGATAAGTATGCTCCTGTTGCCATTTACTTTGTTGTTTTGGGTATGGCCTTTTTGTTTCCTGTCTAAATCCTATCCTTTCGCATTTATTGGAGAGCTGGTTTGGTGGTGCTGAATTCTCTCAGCTTTTGCTTGTCTGTAAAGCTTTTGATTTCTCCATCATGTTTGAATGAGATCCTTGCTGGGTACAGTAGTCTTGGCTGTAGGTTATTATCTTTCATCCCTTTATGTATGTCTTGCCGTTCCCTCCTGGCCCAAAGAGTTTCTATTGAAAGATCTGCTGTTATTATTATGGGGATCCCCTTGTGTGTTATTTGTTGTTTTTCCCTTGTTGCTTTTAATATTTGTTCTTTGTGTTTGTTCTTTGTTAATTTGATTAATATATGTCTTGGGGTGTTTCACCTTGGGTTTATCCTGTTTGGCACTCTCTGGGTTCCTTGAACTTGGGTGATTATTTCCTTCCCCATTTTAGGGAAGTTTTCAGCTATTATCTCCTCAAGTATTTTCTCATGGTCTTTCTTTTTGTCTTCTTCTACTGGGACTCCTATAATTTGAATGTTGGAGCGTTTCATGTTGTCCTGGAGGTAATTCATTTTTCTTTTTTCCTTGCTGATTCATTTATTTCTACCATTCTATCTTCTATTTCACTAATCCTATCTTCTGCCTCCATTATTCTACTATTTGTTGCCTCCAGAGTGTTTCTGATCTCATTTATTGCATTATTCATTAAATGTTGACTCTTTTTAATTTCTTTTAGGTTCTTGTTGAACCTTACTTGCATCTTCTCAATCCTTGACTCCAGGCTATTTATCTGTGATTCCATTTTGATTTCAAGATTTTGGATCATTTTCACTATCAATATTCAGAATTCTTTCTCAGGTAGATTCCCTATCTCTTCCTCTTTTGTTTNTCTACATTTTCTCACTTATTTTTGGCTAAATTTTTTCCTTCGGCAAAAGACAGACTGAGGACATGGTTGGTGGGGGGAAGACCATGGGGTCCTGCTCCATTTCAAATCTGTGTATTTATATCTTCCCTTCATTTCTTTGGTCTTCCAAATATCTTTTCAATAAATATTAATTCTTTTTTGAGTGGGTTTGGGTAAGTGTCTATTGCTTGCTTTTAAATACCTGTAGGTGATACAGACGTAAAAAACACAAGATAGTTCATTTTGTTATTTTTATTTTCCAAAATGAAAATGTCTTTGTTGAATCTTCTAATAATGATAATGATGATAAAAATATGCAGGTGGTGCTAGTGGTAAAAAACCCACCTGCCAGTATAAGAGATACAGGAGATGCAGATTGGATGCCTGAGTTGGGAAGATCCTCTGGAGGAGGGCATGGCAACCCACTCCAGTATTCTTACCTGGAGAATCCCATGGACAGAGGAGCCTGGTGGGCTACAGTCCATGAGGTCACAGAGTCAGACACTACTCTGTGACTTAGCATGGGTACACTATTAATATCTTCATCTTAATACAGAGAAATAGCAATAACAGCTGATGTGTTTGAAAGCTTCCTGCTTGCTGAACTCAGAGTTAGGAGGCAATATAGGAGCCAAGAGCATGGACTTTGCTTGGGTTCAAATTTAGGCTCTGTCAATTCCTGTCTGTGTGACCTTGTTGTTGTTCATTCACTAAGACATGTCTGACATTTTGTGACCCTATGGACTGCAGCATGACAAGCTTTCCTGTCCTTCACCATCTCCCAGAGTTTGCTCAAACTCATGGCCATTGCATTGGTGNCTGATGTTTTAAAACTGTGGTTTTGGAGAAGACTCTTGAGAGTCCCTTGGAGAGCAAGAAGATCAAACCAGTCAATCCTAAAGGAAATCAGTCCTGACTGTTCATTGGAAGGACTGATGCTGAAGCTGAAGCTCCAATACTTTGGCCACCTTATGCAAAGAACTGACTCAATGGAAAAGACACTAATGCTGGGAAAGATTGAAGGCAGGAGGAAAAGGGGATGACAGAAGATGAGATGGTTGGATGGCATCACCGACTTGATGCACATGAGTTTGAGAAAGCTCTGGGAGTTGGTAATGCACAGGGAAGCCTGGCATGCTGCAGTCCATGGGAATTGCAAAGAGTCAGATATGACTGAGTGACTGAACTGACTGAGCTGCAGCACACAGGATCTTTGATCTTTGTTGTAGCATGCAGAATCNATGCACAGGGAAGCCTGGCATGCTGCAGTCCATGGGAATTGCAAAGAGTCAGATATGACTGAGTGACTGAACTGACTGAGCTGCAGCACACAGGATCTTTGATCTTTGTTGTAGCATGCAGAATCTTTAGTTGTAGTGTATGAGATCTTTAACTGCGGCACATGAACTCTTAGTTGAAGCATGTGGGATCTAGTGCCCTGACTACGGGTCAAACCTGGGCCTCCTGCCTTGGGAGCTCAGAGCCTGGCTAAGGCTGGACCACCAGGGAAGTCCCTCATGTCACATTTTCAATGAGCGTCAGGCTCCCGGTGGCTGCCTGACTCCCACAACAGAGTAAGGGGCCTCACACCAGCAATTATATGCACAAATGGGGAAATGATAAGTAACATTTCTACTCAAAGCCCATTGGTGGGAATCTCAGCCGGCTCAGGCTGCTAAAACAAAATACCATAGACTGGATGGCTTAAACAACAGTCATTTAAGAACAAACAAAGGAAAGCATCCAATCAGAATGAGAAGTTGTGGACACTCCTGGCTGTGCCAGGTTTGGGTACTTTCCTTTATAATATGTAGGAATTAGAAGCAGGTGTGGGCTTCCCAGGTGGGACTCATAGTGAAGAATCCGCCTGTCAATGCAGGAGATGCCAAGAGATGCAGGTTCAGTTCCTGGGTCGGGAAGATCCCCTGGAGTAGGAAAGGACAACCTACTCCAGTATTCTTTCTACTCCTGGAGAATTCCATGGGCAGAGGAGCCTGGTGGGCTACAGTCTGTGGGACTGCAAAGAGTGGGACATGACTGAGCACATATCACAGCCTACAGAAGCTTGAGGAGCCAGAATGATAGGGGGTGATCTTAGGAGATCAGGCAAGTAACTCTCACCAGTAGGATAATTATTTAAATATTTTAACAGCTCGTGTGGTTATATAGAGAGGTGCTGGTTGACCTTCAGTCCAAGGTGAAGCTAGGCCTTGACTGAGTGTGGCTGTCCCAGAGCCTTGTTAAAAACATTTGCTAAAGAGCCTCATTTTACAGAGAAGAGATGAAGAGCCAGAGAGGGCAAAGTCATTCCATCAGGTCACACAGCAGATTGGTGAGAGAGAAATAGAAAGACCAAGAAATACAGAGACACGGGGCTTCAGAGGGAACTGGGCAACAGAGCTAGAGGTGAGACAGAGAAGTGGAGAGCTAGAGGAAAACAGAGAGAGAAGCAGAGTTCAGGAGGGAAGAAGAGAGGAACAGGAGAGGTGGAGGAGAGAGCAAGTGGGACACAGAGATAGAGAAGCAGAAGGAATGGGAGAAAGGCCGAGAGAGACAGGGAGGTGGGGGACACAGGACAGGCTCTGTACGGTGCCATCAAACTCACGATGTCGGGGTGATGGGGTGATGGGCCAGTGACTTGCTGCTTCCTGTTTATGGATTGAGCTGCAAAGGGCCAGTGGAGTACAAAGAACAGTTAGGGGAAAGGCTGCTGGGACGGAGAGGGCTGGGCCGGGCTGGTTGGGGGAGGCAGAAGAACCAAGCACAGCAGAGTCTTTTCATGGCCTGTGTGTATCTGTTTGTTACTGCGGGAGCAGACAGGCAGACTGGGGCCCCCCACTGCAACCCACTCGTTCCCACCAGCCTGCTGCTCTGCCAGACGGCTGCCCTACCAGGTCATTGCCTCTGAGCCTTATTTATTGCTCCAAAATCTGGGGCCAGGAGGAGTCCCTGCTGGCAAGCTCAGGCGGAAGCTTCCATCTAAATCCCGGACTTGGCCTCAGCCACTGCCGCTGAACAGGAGGAACAGTGGGAGGACCGACCTTGATTTGTACCAGGGCGGCTTTTTAACATGTGGAAGACGGTGTTTTCTATGGCACGGAGAGTTCTGCCTGCTGCCTAGAGATTTAAGTCGTGGCCTTATTCTTTCCCACTAGAGAAACACTTTTTAAAACCCACACACATTTCCTAATTCAGCTCTGGCTGTTTTAACCAGAGTTAAAGAGTTCAGTGAAGAGGTAGCTCCCAATGATCAAGAATTTACAGTCAGTCTACATCAGCTATACTTAAATAATAATAAATACAAAAAGAAAATGATCAATCTATTAAAAGAATTTACAGCATGAGGAATACTGCAAGGGTTATGTCATTGGATCCTTGTATAAAGTTTCGAGGGAGGCACTATAACTTCCCACTTTACAGGTGAGATCACTGAGGCTCAGGGAGAGAAGAAACGTGCCCAGCATCCCATTTCTGTCTGTGCCAGAGCCAATCTGCTTGCATTTCCCCATCACTGAGCTGTCCTGCCTGCTCTGCGCCCACGATACAGATGAAGACGTCAAGGCTTATCAGGTCTCACAACTTGTCCAAAGGCCCATCATAGACAGTGGCAGAATGAGGATCTGCACTTGGGTCTGCTTATCTTCGAGCCTCTGCTCTCACCTCCTGTGCATTGGGTTGGGGTCTTTAAGAAACAGAGACTCCCTCCTTCCAGATGTTTCTGTGCTTCATGAAGAAAGTAAGGAAACTGAAAGCTCCCATAGAGCTGTGCGTGCCCTAAAAATGGGCAAGATGGCAAACTTCGCATTATGTGTATCTTACTGCAATTAAAACTTTTAAAAAGGAAATAAAAAGCCCTGATAGCCACCCTCTTGGCTGTGGATAACGTGCTATTTGTTTAGAGGATAATTGCTTTACAATGTTGTATTGGCTTCTGCTGTACAGCAACACGAATCAGCTGTAAGCATATATATATATATATATATATGTATATGTATATATCCCCTCCCTCTTGGGCTTCCTTCCCACCCCTCTAGGTTGTCCACCAACGTTGCTTTTCCTCTAACTCATGGAGTCTGCATATTCTTAGGCTTTATTGCCTTGTGTCTTCTGCTGCCTCATTGCCTTGTGCTTTCTGAGTTCTCTGTGTGCCTCTGGTCTTCTACCCCATCCCTATCTATCTGTCTTGTTCTTGCATAGTTACTAAGTCATGTTTGACTTTTTGCGACCCCATGGACTGTAGCTAACCAGCTCCTTCTGTCCATGGGATTTCCCAGGCAAGAATACTGGAGTGGATTGCCATTTCCTTCTCCAGTGGAATCTTCCTGACCCAGATTGCATCCCCTGCCTGCATCTCCTGCTTCGCAGGCAGATTCTTTATCACTGAGCCACCTGGGAAGCCCCAGCTAACTATCATTTATCTATCTTTCAAGTCAACCTTCCCAAAACAGAAGATCAGATTGGATGGCCTCTTCGATCTGCTTCCCTGGAAAATGGGCTTTCAGATGGAGATTTGCTTGATGGAATTTTCAGGGAGAACATTTAAGATTAGCATCACAGAGGATCTAAGAAAAGAGGACAGGACAGAGGAGAAGTTGAACTGTAGTGCAGTCTTAATGTAATGGAGCAGGACCCTATGGGAACTTCCTGGGACAGACCCCTCCCACATATCATCCGCTTTAGCTCCTCTCTGATGTCCCTAGATAACAGAATCTGCTACACATCCTGAGTTGTTTTACAGATATGAAACAAATGGATGATGTTAGCTACTTAATGAACATGGGTGCATAGCCCCCAGGTGTATTGGAGCCTAAGGATTGGTAGTGCTAACCCCTGTGACACTCCCTGTGACCTCACCATCAACCAATCAGAGACTTGTTCTTGAGCTGATCACACACCTGTGATCCTCTCTCCCTCACTTGGCCTTTAAAAATGCTTTATAGAATTGCAAATAGAACTGCCTTATGACCCAGCAATCCCACTGCTGGGCATACACACTGAGGAAACCTGAATTGAAAGAGACACATGTACCCCAATGTTCATTGCAGCATTGTTTATAATTGCCAGGACATGGAAACAACCCA
>SJYW01043379.1:43735-58606 GCA_006410735.1 Raphicerus campestris | reverse complement strand
GAATTTTCTCAGAGACATAATTGCAGTTTAAGTTTCTGTTCTTCTGTTAGATTATTTAATTACATCTGCCTAAACACCCTTCCCTGCACAGACTGAATTCCATGAGGTCAGGGTCAACTCTGTCTATCTTCTTCACCTTGCTCCTGATTGGCACTCCACAAATATTTATTGAATGAATGAATAAAAGAAGGAATGATTTCCCATAGAGGATTACTGAGATTGTATATAAAAACCTGTGTCTGGTATGTAGTAAGAACTGAGTAAATGTAACCTCCCACAAAGAAAAACACCAACAAATAACCTTCAAAACAAAACAAATCCCCCAACAACCAAATCACATATCATGCAAGAAATAAAATATTAATATGTTGTTGTCATCATTAAATGCTGATTTTTTAAGTTGACTTACGCTCCTGGAATAAACAACCCTTGATTTCAGTTATTTAAAACAACAAAAGTTTATTTTTCGCTCATGTGACATTTTCTTCTTTAAATATTTATATTTATTTATTTGGGTATGCCAGGTCTTAGTTGTGGCACTAAGTTAGGAACTTAGTTATGGCACTATTAAAAAGCAGACATTACTTTGCCAACAAAGGTCTATCTAGTCAAAGCTATAGTTTTTCCAGTAGGCATGTATGCATGTGAGAGCTAGACTATAAAGAAGGCTGAGCTCTGAAGAACTGATGTTTTAAAACTGTGGTTTTGGAGAAGACTCTTGAGAGTCCCTTGGAGAGCAAGAAGATCAAATCAGTCCATCCTGAAGGAAATCAGTCCTGACTATTCATTGGAAGGACTGATGCTGAAGCTGAAGCTCCAATACTTTGGCCACCTTATGCAAAGAACTGACTCAATGGAAAAGACACTAATGCTGGGAAAGATTGAAGGCAGGAGGAAAAGGGGATGACAGAAGATGAGATGGTTGGATGGCATCACCGACTTGATGCACATGAGTTTGAGAAAGCTCTGGGAGTTGGTAATGCACAGGGAAGCCTGGCATGCTGCAGTCCATGGGAATTGCAAAGAGTCAGATATGACTGAGTGACTGAACTGACTGAGCTGCAGCACACAGGATCTTTGATCTTTGTTGTAGCATGCAGAATCTTTAGTTGTAGTGTATGAGATCTTTAACTGCGGCACATGAACTCTTAGTTGAAGCATGTGGGATCTAGTGCCCTGACTACGGGTCAAACCTGGGCCTCCTGCCTTGGGAGCTCGGAGCCTGGCTAAGGCTGGACCACCAGGGAAGTCCCTCATGTCACATTTTCAATGAGCGTCAGGCTCCCGGTGGCTGCCTGACTCCCACAACAGAGTAAGGGGCCTCACACCAGCAATTATATGCACAAATGGGGAAATGATAAGTAACATTTCTACTCAAAGCCCATTGGTGGGAATCTCAGCCGGCTCAGGCTGCTAAAACAAAATACCATAGACTGGATGGCTTAAACAACAGTCATTTAAGAACAAACAAAGGAAAGCATCCAATCAGAATGAGAAGTTGTGGACACTCCTGGCTGTGCCAGGTTTGGGTACTTTCCTTTATAATATGTAGGAATTAGAAGCAGGTGTGGGCTTCCCAGGTGGGACTCATAGTGAAGAATCCGCCTGTCAATGCAGGAGATGCCAAGAGATGCAGGTTCAGTTCCTGGGTCGGGAAGATCCCCTGGAGTAGGAAAGGACAACCTACTCCAGTATTCTTTCTACTCCTGGAGAATTCCATGGGCAGAGGAGCCTGGTGGGCTACAGTCTGTGGGACTGCAAAGAGTGGGACATGACTGAGCACATATCACAGCCTACAGAAGCTTGAGGAGCCAGAATGATAGGGGGTGATCTTAGGAGATCAGGCAAGTAACTCTCACCAGTAGGATAATTATTTAAATATTTTAACAGCTCGTGTGGTTATATAGAGAGGTGCTGGTTGACCTTCAGTCCAAGGTGAAGCTAGGCCTTGACTGAGTGTGGCTGTCCCAGAGCCTTGTTAAAAACATTTGCTAAAGAGCCTCATTTTACAGAGAAGAGATGAAGAGCCAGAGAGGGCAAAGTCATTCCATCAGGTCACACAGCAGATTGGTGAGAGGGAAATAGAAAGACCAAGAAATACAGAGACACGGGGCTTCAGAGGGAACTGGGCAACAGAGCTAGAGGTGAGACAGAGAAGTGGAGAGCTAGAGGAAAACAGAGAGAGAAGCAGAGTTCAGGAGGGAAGAAGAGAGGAACAGGAGAGGTGGAGGAGAGAGCAAGTGGGACACAGAGATAGAGAAGCAGAAGGAATGGGAGAAAGGCCGAGAGAGACAGGGAGGTGGGGGACACAGGACAGGCTCTGTACAGTGCCATCAAACTCACGATGTCGGGGTGATGGAGTGATGGGCCAGTGACTTGCTGCTTCCTGTTTACGGATTGAGCTGCAAAGGGCCAGTGGAGTACAAAGAACAGTTAGGGGAAAGGCTGCTGGGACGGAGAGGGCTGGGCCGGGCTGGTTGGGGGAGGCAGAAGAACCAAGCACAGCAGAGTCTTTTCATGGCCTGTGTGTATCTGTTTGTTACTGCAGGAGCAGACAGGCAGACTGGGGCCCCCCACTGCAACCCACTCGTTCCCACCAGCCTGCTGCTCTGCCAGACGGCTGCCCTACCAGGTCATTGCCTCTGAGCCTTATTTATTGCTCCAAAATCTGGGGCCAGGAGGAGTCCCTGCTGGCAAGCTCAGGCGGAAGCTTCCATCTAAATCCCGGACTTGGCCTCAGCCACTGCCGCTGAACAGGAGGAACAGTGGGAGGACCGACCTTGATTTGTACCAGGGCGGCTTTTTAACATGTGGAAGACGGTGTTTTCTATGGCACGGAGAGTTCTGCCTGCTGCCTAGAGATTTAAGTCGTGGCCTTATTCTTTCCCACTAGAGAAACACTTTTTAAAACCCACACACATTTCCTAATTCAGCTCTGGCTGTTTTAACCAGAGTTAAAGAGTTCAGTGAAGAGGTAGCTCCCAATGATCAAGAATTTACAGTCAGTCTACATCAGCTATACTTAAATAATAATAAATACAAAAAGAAAATGATCAATCTATTAAAAGAATTTACAGCATGAGGAATACTGCAAGGGTTATGTCATTGGATCCTTGTATAAAGTTTCGAGGGAGGCACTATAACTTCCCACTTTACAGGTGAGATCACTGAGGCTCAGGGAGAGAAGAAACGTGCCCAGCATCCCATTTCTGTCTGTGCCAGAGCCAATCTGCTTGCATTTCCCCATCACTGAGCTGTCCTGCCTGCTCTGCGCCCACGATACAGATGAAGACGTCAAGGCTTATCAGGTCTCACAACTTGTCCAAAGGCCCATCATAGACAGTGGCAGAATGAGGATCTGCACTTGGGTCTGCTTATCTTCGAGCCTCTGCTCTCACCTCCTGTGCATTGGGTTGGGGTCTTTAAGAAACAGAGACTCCCTCCTTCCAGATGTTTCTGTGCTTCATGAAGAAAGTAAGGAAACTGAAAGCTCCCATAGAGCTGTGCGTGCCCTAAAAATGGGCAAGATGGCAAACTTCGCATTATGTGTATCTTACTGCAATTAAAACTTTTAAAAAGGAAATAAAAAGCCCTGATAGCCACCCTCTTGGCTGTGGATAACGTGCTATTTGTTTAGAGGATAATTGCTTTACAATGTTGTATTGGCTTCTGCTGTACAGCAACACGAATCAGCTGTAAGCATATATATATATATATATATATGTATATGTATATATCCCCTCCCTCTTGGGCTTCCTTCCCACCCCTCTAGGTTGTCCACCAACGTTGCTTTTCCTCTAACTCATGGAGTCTGCATATTCTTAGGCTTTATTGCCTTGTGTCTTCTGCTGCCTCATTGCCTTGTGCTTTCTGAGTTCTCTGTGTGCCTCTGGTCTTCTACCCCATCCCTATCTATCTGTCTTGTTCTTGCATAGTTACTAAGTCATGTTTGACTTTTTGCGACCCCATGGACTGTAGCTAACCAGCTCCTTCTGTCCATGGGATTTCCCAGGCAAGAATACTGGAGTGGATTGCCATTTCCTTCTCCAGTGGAATCTTCCTGACCCAGATTGCATCCCCTGCCTGCATCTCCTGCTTCGCAGGCAGATTCTTTATCACTGAGCCACCTGGGAAGCCCTAGCTAACTATCATTTATCTATCTTTCAAGTCAACCTTCCCAAAACAGAAGATCAGATTGGATGGCCTCTTCGATCTGCTTACCTGGAAAATGGGCTTTCAGATGGAGATTTGCTTGATGGAATTTTCAGGGAGAACATTTAAGATTAGCATCACAGAGGATCTAAGAAAAGAGGACAGGACAGAGGAGAAGTTGAACTGTAGTGCAGTCTTAATGTAATGGAGCAGGACCCTATGGGAACTTCCTGGGACAGACCCCTCCCACATATCATCCGCTTTAGCTCCTCTCTGATGTCCCTAGATAACAGAATCTGCTACACATCCTGAGTTGTTTTACAGATATGAAACAAATGGATGATGTTAGCTACTTAATGAACATGGGTGCATAGCCCCCAGGTGTATTGGAGCCTAAGGATTGGTAGTGCTAACCCCTGTGACACTCCCTGTGACCTTACCATCAACCAATCAGAGACTTGTGCTTGAGCTGATCACACACCTGTGATCCTCTCTCCCTCACTTGGCCTTTAAAAATGCTTTATAGAATTGCAAATAGAACTGCCTTATGACCCAGCAATCCCACTGCTGGGCATACACACTGAGGAAACCTGAATTGAAAGAGACACATGTACCCCAATGTTCATTGCAACATTGTTTATAATTGCCAGGACATCGAAACAACCCAAATGTCCATCAGCAGATGAATGGATAAGAAAGCTGTGGTACACACACACAATGAAGTATTACTCAGCCCTTAAAAAGAATAAGTTTGATGCAGTTCTAATGAGATGGATGACACTGGAGCCGATTATACAGAGTGAAGTAAGCCAGAAAGAAAAACACCAATACAGTATACTGACACATATATATGGAATTTAGAAAGATAGTAATGATGACCCTGTAAGTGAGACAATATAAGAGACACAGAGGTATAGAACAGACTTTTGGCTTCTGAGGGAGAGGGAGAGGGTGGGATGATCTGGGAGAATGGCACTGAAACATGTATACTATCATATAAGAAATGAAGCGCCAGTCTATGTTCAATACAGGATACAGAATGCTTGGGGCTGGTGTACGGGATGATCTGGGGAGATGGGGTGGGAAGGGAGGTGGGAGGGGGCTTCAGTATTGGAAGATCGTGTACAACTGTGGCTGATTCATGTCAATGTATGGCAAAACCAATATAGTATTGTAAAGTAGAATAAAGTATTAAATAAAAAAAATAAAAATGTTTTATAATAGACAACTAGAATAGAACAACAAGGAGAGATAAGAAAGCCATCCTCAGTGATCAGTGCAAAGAAATAGAGGAAAACAATAGAATGGGAAAGACTAGAGAGCTCTTCAAGAAAATTAGAGATACCAGGGGAACATTTCATGCAAACCTGGGCACAATAAAGGACAGAAATGGTATGGACCTAACAGAAGCAGAAGATATTAAGAAGAGATAGCAAGAATACACATAAGAACTATTCAAAAAAGATCTTCATGACCCAGATAACCATGATGGTGTGATCACTCACCTAGAGCCAGACATCCTGGAGTGCAAAGTCAAATGAGCCTTAGGAAGCATCATGACGAACAAAGCTAGTAGATGTGATAGAATTCCAACTGAACTGTTTCAAATCCTAAAAGATGATGGTGTGAAAGTGCTACACTCAATATGCCAGCAAATTTGGAAAACTCAGCAGTGGCCACAGGACTGGAAAAGGTCAGTTTTCATTCCAATCCCAAAGAAAGGCAATGCCAAAGAATGCTCAAACTACCGCACAACTGCACTCATCTCACATGCCAGCAAAGTAATTCTCAAAGTTCTCCAAACCAGGCTTAAACAGTATGCGAACCGTGAACTTCCAGATGTTCAAGCTGGATTTAGAAAAGCCAGAGGAACCAAAGATCAAATTGCCAACCTTCACTGGATCATTGAAAAAGCAAGAGAGTTCCAGAGAAACATCTATTTCTGCTTTATTGACTATGCCAAAGCCTTTGACTGTGTGGATCACAACAAACTGTGGAAAATTCTGAAAGAGGTGGGAATACCAGACCACCTGCCCTGCCTTCTGAGAAATCTGTATTCAGGTCAGGAAGTGACAGTTAGAACTGGTCATGGAACGACAGACTGATTCCAAATAGAGAAAGGAGTAAGCCAAGGCTGTATGTTGTTACCCTGATTATTTAACTTATATGTAGAATACATCATGTGAAATACCAGGCTGGATGAAGCACAAGCTGGAATCAAGATTGCTGAGAGAAATATCAATAATCTCAGATACACAGATGACACCACTCTTATGGGAGAAAGCAAAGAAGAACTAAAGAGCCTCTTGATGAAAGTGAAAGAGAGTGAAAAAGTTGGCTTAAAACTCAACATTCAGAAAATGAAGATCATGGCATCCGGTCCTATCACTTCATGGCAAATAGATGGGGAAACATTGGAAACAGTAAGAGACTTTTTTTCTTGGGCTTCAAAATCACTACAGATGGTGACTGCAGCCATGAAATTAAAAGACAATTGCTCCTTGGAAGAAAAGCTATGGCCAATCTAGACAACATATTAAAAAGCAGAGACATAACTTTGCTGACAAAGATCTGTCTAATCAAAGCTATCGTTTTTCCAGTAGTCATGTATGGATGTGCAAGTTGGCCTATAAAGAAAGCTGAGCTCTGAAGAATTGATGCTTTTGAACTTTGGTGTTGGGGAAGATTCTTCAGAGTCCCTTGGACTGCAAGGAGATCCAACCAGTCCATCCTAAAGGAAATCAATCCCAAATATTCATTGGAAGGACTGATGTTGAAGTTTAAACTCCAATACTTGGACCACCTGATGCAAAGATCTGACTCATTGGAAAAGACCCTAATGCTGGGAAAGATTGAGGGCAGATTGAAGGGGATTACAGAGAATGAGATGGTTGGATGGCATCACTGACTTGACGGACTTGAGTTTGAGCAAGCTCTGGGAGTTGGTGATGGACAGGAAAGCCTGGCATGCTATAGTCCATGGGGTTACAAAGAGCTGGACATGGCTGAGTGAATGAACTGAATTGAAGGGATAACTAATAATGACTTGCAATTAGGCTTTCCAGGTGGCACTAGTGGTGAAGAACCTGCCTGCCAATGCGGGAGAGGTAAGAGATATGGGTTTGATCCCTAGGTCGGGAAGGTCCTCTAGAGGAGGGCATGGCAACCCACTCCAGTTTTCTTGCCTGGAGAATCCCCATGGACAGAGGATCCTAGCGGGCTCCAGCCCATGGGATTGCAAAGTGTTGGACACAATTGAAGTGATTTAACATGCATGCAGGGATGTGCTATATATTAATAGTACAGTTCAGTTCAGTCGCTCAGTTGTGTCTGACTTTGCGGACTGCAGCAAGCCAGGCCTCCCTGTCCATCACCAACTCTTGAAGTTTATCCAAACTCATGTTCATTGAGTCAATGATGCTATCCAACCATCTCATCCTCTGTTGTCCCCTTCTCCTCCTGCCTTCAATTGTTCCCAGCATTAGGGTCTTTTCCAATGAGTCAGCTCTTCACATCAGGTGGCCAATGTTTTGGAGTTTCAGATTCAACATCAGTCCTTCCAGTGAACACTCAGGACTTATCTCCTTTAGGATGGACTGGTTGGATCTCCTTGCAGTCCAAGGGACTCTCAAGAGTCTTCTCCAACACCACAGTTCAAAAGCATCAGTTCTTCGACACTCAGCTTTCTTTATAGGCCAACTTTCACATCCATACATGACCACTGGAAAAACCATAGCCTTGACCAGATGGACCTTTGTTGGCAAAGTAAATGTCTCTGTTTTATAATATGCTATCTAAGTTAATAGCACAGGGAGCTCAATACTCTGTAGTGACCTATATGGGAAAAGAATCTTTAAAAAAGAGTTGATATGTGTATATGTATAACTGATTCACTCTGCTGTACAGCAGAAACTAACACAACACTGTAAATCAAATATACTCTGATTAAAAAAAAAAAATGCTCTCTTGAAACCCATCCAGAAGCTTGGGCTTTTTCAGCACTAGTGTCCCAGAGTCCTTGTTTGGTCCCTGGCACTAAATGCTGCACTTTTCTTCACTGCAACCCAGCATCAACAGATTGGCTTTCGTGTTCATGGGCAGCTGGACCCAAGTTTGGTTCAGTAACATTAACAAAGACCTCAGCAGATCCCACAGCTGCTTTGGGCTGGGTTGGGCATTCAGAGTTGTTCCCTTCAGGAAAGTAGGTTAAGTCTATTCCTTGACACTGACCCATGGTTGCATCTGGGTTGCCCTTGGGGTAAGGGGACCATGACCTTGGGTGAGGTGGTTCTTTTCCATTGACGGTGATACCCAGGTTGCAGCTGCGATCCATTAAGTCCCAGCACCCAGAGTNGTAACATTAACAAAGACCTCAGCAGATCCCACAGCTGCTTTGGGCTGGGTTGGGCATTCAGAGTTGTTCCCTTCAGGAAAGCAGGTTAAGTCTATTCCTTGACACTGACCCATGGTTGCATGTGGGTTGCCCTTGGGGTAAGGGGACCATGACCTTGGGTGAGGTGGTTCTTTTCCATTGAGGGTGATCCCCAGGTTGCAGCTGCGATCCATTAAGTCCCAGCACCCAGAGTGGTGGCTGTGGGGCAGATGAGAGCCTGAGAGGGGCTCTGGGTGGTGCCCCACAGCAGCCTCCCCTGATTAACTGCTCTCCAGGATATAGCAGCCCCAGCTGGCCACCTCCACTGTCTTGTCTTCCCTCTTCCATCCTATATATCTGTGCTGTGCGCTCAGTCATGTCTGACTCTTTGCAACCCCATGGACTGTAGCCCATCAGGCTTCTTTGCCCATGGAATTTTCCAGGTAAGAATGCTGGAGTGGATAGCCATTTCCTACTTCAGGGGATCTTCCCAACCCAGAGATCAAACCGGCATCTCTTGCATCTCCTCCCTCGCAGGTGGATTATTTACAGTTCACACCACCTTGCCTCCCATGCTAGTCTTGGTCCAATTAGCTGCGACTAAGGCCTCAAGTCATGTGTCCTGGAGCATGGCTGCTGCTGCTACTGCTAAGTCACTTCAGTCATGTCCGACTCTGTGCAACCCCATAGACGGCAGCCCACCAGGCTCCCCCATCCCCGGGATTCTCTAGGCAAGAACACTGGAGTGGGTTGCCATTTCCTTCTCCAATGCATAAAAGTGAAAAGTCAAAGTGAAGTTGCTCAGTTGTGTCCGACTCCTAGCAACTCCAACGGACTGCAGCCTACCAGCCTCCTCCATCCATGGGATTTTCCAGGCAAGAGTACTGGAGTGGGGTGCCGTTGCCTTCTCCAACTAGAGCATGGCAACCAAGTGCAGAACCAGCCTGAGGCTTTGCCCTGTAGGGGCCTGGAGCACAGTGGGTCATCGAGTGTCCTGCACTACAGCTACAATGCAGTTCCAGCTTCCCAGAGTCCAGGAGAATTCCCATTTCAAGTTATTTGTACTATTTAAGGTAGGTTGCTTCTGTTAAGAGAACAGAGTGAAAGAGACACTGGAGCTGATCTCCAAATAGCACGAGTTCCTCTTTTCCCCCACAAGCAATTCCTCTTGACATCACTGGAGCCCAAAGCTGAGGCAACTGGACACCAAGGAGGTGTCCTGAGAGGGCAGGTCAGTTGCTACAGAGCCACAGCCTCCCCTGAAAAGGAGCTCTCCTTTTGCCATCAACTAGACTGCTCTTTGCAATTCCCTGATACCTCTGAAGTTTGCTGGTGGACAATAATTTTTCTCCTGCTTAGTNCAGGTCAGTTGCTACAGAGCCACAGCCTCCCCTGAAAAGGAGTCTCCTTTTGCCATCAACTAGACTGCCCTTTGCAATTCCCTGATACCTCTGAAGTTTGCTGGTGGACAATAATTTTTCTCCTGTTTAGTCTAGGTCTCTCTTTCCTCTCTATTGATTTCTCCCCATGAAGTTAAAGCAGAGATGGAGACACATATGCTGCAGGATACCAATATAGGCCTGCCAGTCAAGCTGTACTGCCCTCTGCTGCAGCTGAGACGTGCCAGGGCCCCCATCCTCTCCTTCTCCCTAATTGATTTCCAAACCCAGCCTCCTGGGATGGTCCCTTGGCTGGCTTTCCAACTTCAGTCTCTCAACCTTCACTTAATGCTTCTCGGGTGGTGAGAACTTATGTTTCCCACCTACTAGTTGGCATCTGGCTGATTTTTCTCATCCTGAGGAATTTAGTTTGATTAATGTCGAGCCTTTGTACATTGCACTGGAGTTGTCAAAAATGATGCGTACTCCTTCTGTTCCCAGTCCTCCTGAAGAGGGAACCTTCACCTACTCCAGGACAGTGTAGGCATTTGGCAGGGTCCAGTAGGGCCCACACTAAGATTAGCAGCCGCAGATTTGGTCCAATAAGCCCAGGAATCAGAGGACCCTAACTGGGAATAGTGGACAGATGATACAAGCAATTTGGGTAATTTAGAATCTGCTTAGCTTTGCCCAGGCAGCCTGGTATGAGGTCTTGGAATGAAACTTTCCCACCTTCTCCTTCCAAGACTGAGCCAAAGAATCTATTCTTGGAGCAGATAACTTTCCAGCACAGAGTTGGCAAGTGTTTACGATCGGTTTTTCACACATCCTTCTGGACAGGAGACAATTTTTGTTATAATTAAAATTTAAATATAGGGTTATCATAACCGAAGGCGCCTTAGAANTCCCCCACAAGCAATTCCTCTTGACATCACTGGAGCCCAAAGCTGAGGCAACTGGACACCAAGGAGGTGTCCTGAGAGGGCAGGTCAGTTGCTACAGAGCCACAGCCTCCCCTGAAAAGGAGTCTCCTTTTGCCATCAACTAGACTGCCCTTTGCAATTCCCTGATACCTCTGAAGTTTGCTGGTGGACAATAATTTTTCTCCTGTTTAGTCTAGGTCTCTCTTTCCTCTCTATTGATTTCTCCCCATGAAGTTAAAGCAGAGATGGAGACACATATGCTGCAGGATACCAATATAGGCCTGCCAGTCAAGCTGTACTGCCCTCTGCTGCAGCTGAGACGTGCCAGGGCCCCCATCCTCTCCTTCTCCCTAATTGATTTCCAAACCCAGCCTCCTGGGATGGTCCCTTGGCTGGCTTTCCAACTTCAGTCTCTCAACCTTCACTTAATGCTTCTCGGGTGGTGAGAACTTATGTTTCCCACCTACTAGTTGGCATCTGGCTGATTTTTCTCATCCTGAGGAATTTAGTTTGATTAATGTCGAGCCTTTGTACATTGCACTGGAGTTGTCAAAAATGATGCGTACTCCTTCTGTTCCCAGTCCTCCTGAAGAGGGAACCTTCACCTACTCCAGGACAGTGTAGGCATTTGGCAGGGTCCAGTAGGGCCCACACTAAGATTAGCAGCCGCAGATTTGGTCCAATAAGCCCAGGAATCAGAGGACCCTAACTGGGAATAGTGGACAGATGATACAAGCAATTTGGGTAATTTAGAATCTGCTTAGCTTTGCCCAGGCAGCCTGGTATGAGGTCTTGGAATGAAACTTTCCCACCTTCTCCTTCCAAGACTGAGCCAAAGAATCTATTCTTGGAGCAGATAACTTTCCAGCACAGAGTTGGCAAGTGTTTACGATCGGTTTTTCACACATCCTTCTGGACAGGAGACAATTTTTGTTATAATTAAAATTTAAATATAGGGTTATCATAACCGAAGGCGCCTTAGAAGGGCAGGCTCTTGGCAGGATAGTGAGTGACATGTGAGGCCTGGTTCTTTGCTGTATCTTGTTTCCACGACTCTATTATTAATTATTCACTATGAGTAATCTAAATTACTTCAGATAAGACAAATATCCCAGGCCTCACCAGCTTGTCGGTACAAATAAAGTCACTTTGAGATATGCATCCATGTGACAGAGGCTCATAGCTTTTTCTTCCTCCTGTTGGAACCCCACTGGCTTCCAGGAGCCTTCCAGGGATGTGTCATAGGTTTGAGAAACAGTCCCACTCGGGTTCTTTCATCCAAATCTTTCCTTGAAATGTATCCTGCAGAACTTTTGAGGGTACCAACTCTCTGCTGTACTGCTGCTGGGCTCCTCCAGGACAGGCTGATTCCCTACCACTCTGCTGGGTGCAACAGGCCNCACTTTGAGATATGCATCCATGTGACAGAGGCTCATAGCTTTTTCTTCCTCCTGTTGGAACCCCACTGGCTTCCAGGAGCCCTCCAGGGATGTGTCATAGGTTTGAGAAACAATCCCACTCGGGTTCTTTCATCCAAATCTTTCCTTGAAATGTATCCTGCAGAATTTTTGAGGGTACCAACTCTCTGCTGTACTGCTGCTAGGCTCCTCCAGGACAGGCTGATTCCCTACCACTCTGCTGGGTGCAAGAGTGGCACCTTGGGTTCCTCACAAATGTGGCACAGTCTCTGCAGGGCACTGGTGTCGTGTCCCTCTGNTTTTTGAGGGTACCAACTCTCTGCTGTACTGCTGCTGGGCTCCTCCAGGACAGGCTGATTCCCTACCACTCTGCTGGGTGCAACAGGCCCCTTGGGTTCCTCACAAATGTGGCACAGTCTCTGCAGGGCACTGGTGTCGTGTCCCTCTGCTGCAGAGGCGGGGATCTGGCTATCAGGTCCCCAAAGCAGTTCTGCTGGTGCTCAGAGGCTCTCAGCTCAGACAAGTGTCAGTTTCTCTTCTCCCATCGGAGCTCATACCATCAAGACATAGACCAGTATTGCTACTTAGGTCTCAAAGCTCATGAGAACTTTACTAAAAGGACACTCGATCTCTAGATTTTTCTCCCTTGTGTTCAAGGCTTAGAAGACCCTGCGATACTATTAGAAATGGTGGAGGGGACATAAAGGGGAAGATATGCCATGGAACAGCTGCTTAGAAGCTGATTTAGTGATTCAGACTCAGTAACACCCATCAATCAAGCTCTCCAAGTTGTTTTTCTGGTGATGTTGTATAAGCCACACGTGGTGGAAGGAAAGGACTGAGTTCATGCCAAATGAGCCACAGCAAAAATAATGACATCATGGACAAAATAAAATAATCAAGCAGCAACAGATGGAAAGGAAAATTTCCAGTTATGCTGGAAAACAACACAAATAGTTTTGGGTCCTAGCTGATCAAACCAAACTCAATCCCACTAACCAAAGAGTAGCAAGAGACTATCCTTTAGCCAGAAACACTCGCCAGTCAGTCCTACCATCCAGCAAAATAGTCCTCCTTGGTGTATAGTGGGCAGAGCTGTAATTTCAAAGCCTTGCCCTCCACTTGGCATCAAAGAGCCCTGCCTGCTCATGGACACCTGACAGCTCAGAACCAGGGAATCAGACACATTTTTCTCTTGCCTTTTACTTTCCTTTATTAATGAAACCTTTTAGAAATCTGTTTATACTTTTCACTCGTACAAAATCACAATCCTTCACACAAAGGGAGCAGATGGTACTGAAAGCTGGAGATTGGGCCGAATGCATCTCCTGTAACAGGCGCTAACGGAGCCTTGTCTTGGATATAAAAGAACTGGAGTCTAATTGCGGGGTTGGTTCTTCCAATTCTGTATAACTATGTGTTTCTTTGTCTGTGTCTCTTCCCCTCAAATTTAATGCTTCTCCTTGAGCTCCTGTCAAATAGAAATCTGAGTAGAGTAACTGAGACTGAGTTTTAAGACTATGGTTTTCCTGGAAGAGTGTCTCTAAGACTCTAAGGACCTTTCCATCCCCAGCTCTCTTTGGAGCCCTCTGTTGAGATGCCATATCTCAACAGAGTATGTATCACGTGAACCCTCCTCTTGATCGTAGGCAGCTGGGTAGGGATTGGCACTTGAGCCAAAAGCAGCCTATGGAGGTGGCCTTTGTGAGAATCCTGACTCCATATAAGATTATGATTAACTAGCCCAGTTAGATTCTCTTTCTGAAAGATCTGATATGAGACATTCTCAGAGAGGGTGGAGTGTAAGTAAGTTCATGTGGATAGGAATCTTGTCTCCTTATTTATCACCATTGTCTCTCATAGTATATGGTATGGCTACTCAGTGAATAAATAAATGATAAATAAATCAAATGTATAGGACTATATATTTCTGAGAAGTGAATCTGCATCCATTTGCCTATACATCACTTTTTTCTTCTGCCTCCAGGGAGCTAGTGTTCCCCAGTCCCCACTACACACATTTTTAATTAGTATTTTATTTTTTAAATTATTACTTTAAGTAGAGTTTATTTTCTTTTAAGAGCAACTTAGCTTTAAAGCAAAATTAAGCAGAGGATACAGAAGTTTCCCATATACCCCCTGCCTTCCCCCTCCAGCCTCTCCTTTATCAGCATTCTGCACCTGAATGCAACATTTATTATAACTGATGAACCTACTCTGACAACGTTGTGATCACCCGAAGTCCATGGTCTGCATCAGAGGTCACTCTTCGTGCTGTACATTCTCTGGGTTTTGACAAATGTATAATGACACGTATGGCATTATAGCGTCATACAAGATGGTTTTACCGCCCTGAAAGTCCTCTGGGCTCCACCAATGCACCCTTCCCTCCCTCCTAACTTCTGGAAATCATTTTTACTGTCTTTTACTTTTCTTTTACTGCATCCCTAGTTTTCTCTTTTCCAGAATGTCATGTAATTGGAATCATACAGAATATAGCCTTTTCAGAACTGGCTTTTCTCACTTAGTAATAGGTACTTAAGATTCCTCCATGTGCTTTCATTGCTTGATGGCTCATTTCTTTTTAGTACTGAAGATATTCCATTGGGCTTCCCTGGTGGCTCAGT
>SJYW01043379.1:31959-43284 GCA_006410735.1 Raphicerus campestris | reverse complement strand
ATCTCCTTTAGGATGGACTGGTTGGATCTCCTTGCAGTCCAAGGGACTCTCAAGAGTCTTCTCCAACACCACAGTTCAAAAGCATCAGTTCTTCGACACTCAGCTTTCTTTATAGGCCAACTTTCACATCCATACATGACCACTGGAAAAACCATAGCCTTGACCAGATGGACCTTTGTTGGCAAAGTAAATGTCTCTGTTTTATAATATGCTATCTAAGTTAATAGCACAGGGAGCTCAATACTCTGTAGTGACCTATATGGGAAAAGAATCTTTAAAAAAGAGTTGATATGTGTATATGTATAACTGATTCACTCTGCTGTACAGCAGAAACTAACACAACACTGTAAATCAAATATACTCTGATTAAAAAAAAAAAAAATGCTCTCTTGAAACCCATCCAGAACCTTGGGCTTTTTCAGCACTAGTGTCCCAGAGTCCTTGTTTGGTCCCTGGCACTAAATGCTGCACTTTTCTTCACTGCAACCCAGCATCAACAGATTGGCTTTCGTGTTCATGGGCAGCTGGACCCAAGTTTGGTTCAGTAACATTAACAAAGACCTCAGCAGATCCCACAGCTGCTTTGGGCTGGGTTGGGCATTCAGAGTTGTTCCCTTCAGGAAAGCAGGTTAAGTCTATTCCTTGACACTGACCCATGGTTGCATGTGGGTTGCCCTTGGGGTAAGGGGACCATGACCTTGGGTGAGGTGGTTCTTTTCCATTGACGGTGATACCCAGGTTGCAGCTGCGATCCATTAAGTCCCAGCACCCAGAGTGGTGGCGGTGGGGCAGATGAGAGCCTGAGAGGGGCTCTGGGTGGTGCCCCACAGCAGCCTCCCCTTGATTAACTGCTCTCCAGGATATAGCAGCCCCAGCTGGCCACCTCCACTGTCTTGTCTTCCCTCTTCCATCCTATATATCTGTGCTGTGCGCTCAGTCATGTCTGACTCTTTGCAACCCCATGGACTGTAGCCCATCAGGCTTCTTTGCCCATGGAATTTTCCAGGTAAGAATGCTGGAGTGGATAGCCATTTCCTACTTCAGGGGATCTTCCCAACCCAGCGATCAAACCGGCATCTCTTGCATCTCCTCCCTCGCAGGTGGATTATTTACAGTTCACACCACCTTGCCTCCCATGCTAGTCTTGGTCCAATTAGCTGCGACTAAGGCCTCAAGTCATGTGTCCTGGAGCATGGCTGCTGCTGCTACTGCTAAGTCACTTCAGTCATGCCCGACTCTGTGCAACCCCATAGACGGCAGCCCACCAGGCTCCCCCATCCCCGGGATTCTCTAGGCAAGAACACTGGAGTGGGTTGCCATTTCCTTCTCCAATGCATAAAAGTGAAAAGTCAAAGTGAAGTTGCTCAGTTGTGTCCGACTCCTAGCAACTCCAACGGACTGCAGCCTACCAGCCTCCTCCATCCATGGGATTTTCCAGGCAAGAGTACTGGAGTGGGGTGCCGTTGCCTTCTCCACCTAGAGCATGGTAACCAAGTGCAGAACCAGCCTGAGGCTTTGCCCTGTAGGGGCCTGGAGCACAGTGGGTCATCGAGTGTCCTGCACTACAGCTACAATGCAGTTCCAGCTTCCCAGAGTCCAGGAGAATTCCCATTTCAAGTTATTTGTACTATTTAAGGTAGGTTGCTTCTGTTAAGAGAACAGAGTGAAAGAGACACTGGAGCTGATCTCCAAATAGCACGAGTTCCTCTTTTCCCCCACAAGCAATTCCTCTTGACATCACTGGAGCCCAAAGCTGAGGCAACTGGACACCAAGGAGGTGTCCTGAGAGGGCAGGTCAGTTGCTACAGAGCCACAGCCTCCCCTGAAAAGGAGTCTCCTTTTGCCATCAACTAGACTGCCCTTTGCAATTCCCTGATACCTCTGAAGTTTGCTGGTGGACAATAATTTTTCTCCTGTTTAGTCTAGGTCTCTCTTTCCTCTCTATTGATTTCTCCCCATGAAGTTAAAGCAGAGATGGAGACACATATGCTGCAGGATACCAATATAGGCCTGCCAGTCAAGCTGTACTGCCCTCTGCTGCAGCTGAGACGTGCCAGGGCCCCCATCCTCTCCTTCTCCCTAATTGATTTCCAAACCCAGCCTCCTGGGATGGTCCCTTGGCTGGCTTTCCAACTTCAGTCTCTCAACCTTCACTTAATGCTTCTCGGGTGGTGAGAACTTATGTTTCCCACCTACTAGTTGGCATCTGGCTGATTTTTCTCATCCTGAGGAATTTAGTTTGATTAATGTCGAGCCTTTGTACATTGCACTGGAGTTGTCAAAAATGATGCGTACTCCTTCTGTTCCCAGTCCTCCTGAAGAGGGAACCTTCACCTACTCCAGGACAGTGTAGGCATTTGGCAGGGTCCAGTAGGGCCCACACTAAGATTAGCAGCCGCAGATTTGGTCCAATAAGCCCAGGAATCAGAGGACCCTAACTGGGAATAGTGGACAGATGATACAAGCAATTTGGGTAATTTAGAATCTGCTTAGCTTTGCCCAGGCAGCCTGGTATGAGGTCTTGGAATGAAACTTTCCCACCTTCTCCTTCCAAGACTGAGCCAAAGAATCTATTCTTGGAGCAGATAACTTTCCAGCACAGAGTTGGCAAGTGTTTACGATCGGTTTTTCACACATCCTTCTGGACAGGAGACAATTTTTGTTATAATTAAAATTTAAATATAGGGTTATCATAACCGAAGGCGCCTTAGAAGGGCAGGCTCTTGGCAGGATAGTGAGTGACATGTGAGGCCTGGTTCTTTGCTGTATCTTGTTTCCACGACTCTATTATTAATTATTCACTATGAGTAATCTAAATTACTTCAGATAAGACAAATATCCCAGGCCTCACCAGCTTGTCGGTACAAATAAAGTCACTTTGAGATATGCATCCATGTGACAGAGGCTCATAGCTTTTTCTTCCTCCTGTTGGAACCCCACTGGCTTCCAGGAGCCCTCCAGGGATGTGTCATAGGTTTGAGAAACAATCCCACTCGGGTTCTTTCATCCAAATCTTTCCTTGAAATGTATCCTGCAGAATTTTTGAGGGTACCAACTCTCTGCTGTACTGCTGCTGGGCTCCTCCAGGACAGGCTGATTCCCTACCACTCTGCTGGGTGCAACAGGCCCCTTGGGTTCCTCACAAATGTGGCACAGTCTCTGCAGGGCACTGGTGTCGTGTCCCTCTGCTGCAGAGGCGGGGATCTGGCTATCAGGTCCCCAAAGCAGTTCTGCTGGTGCTCAGAGGCTCTCAGCTCAGACAAGTGTCAGTTTCTCTTCTCCCATCGGAGCTCATACCATCAAGACATAGACCAGTATTGCTACTTAGGTCTCAAAGCTCATGAGAACTTTACTAAAAGGACACTCGATCTCTAGATTTTTCTCCCTTGTGTTCAAGGCTTAGAAGACCCTGCGATACTATTAGAAATGGTGGAGGGGACATAAAGGGGAAGATATGCCATGGAACAGCTGCTTAGAAGCTGATTTAGTGATTCAGACTCAGTAACACCCATCAATCAAGCTCTCCAAGTTGTTTTTCTGGTGATGTTGTATAAGCCACACGTGGTGGAAGGAAAGGACTGAGTTCATGCCAAATGAGCCACAGCAAAAATAATGACATCATGGACAAAATAAAATAATCAAGCAGCAACAGATGGAAAGGAAAATTTCCAGTTATGCTGGAAAACAACACAAATAGTTTTGGGTCCTAGCTGATCAAACCAAACTCAATCCCACTAACCAAAGAGTAGCAAGAGACTATCCTTTAGCCAGAAACACTCGCCAGTCAGTCCTACCATCCAGCAAAATAGTCCTCCTTGGTGTATAGTGGGCAGAGCTGTAATTTCAAAGCCTTGCCCTCCACTTGGCATCAAAGAGCCCTGCCTGCTCATGGACACCTGACAGCTCAGAACCAGGGAATCAGACACATTTTTCTCTTGCCTTTTACTTTCCTTTATTAATGAAACCTTTTAGAAATCTGTTTATACTTTTCACTCGTACAAAATCACAATCCTTCACACAAAGGGAGCAGATGGTACTGAAAGCTGGAGATTGGGCCGAATGCATCTCCTGTAACAGGCGCTAACGGAGCCTTGTCTTGGATATAAAAGAACTGGAGTCTAATTGCGGGGTTGGTTCTTCCAATTCTGTATAACTATGTGTTTCTTTGTCTGTGTCTCTTCCCCTCAAATTTAATGCTTCTCCTTGAGCTCCTGTCAAATAGAAATCTGAGTAGAGTAACTGAGACTGAGTTTTAAGACTATGGTTTTCCTGGAAGAGTGTCTCTAAGACTCTAAGGACCTTTCCATCCCCAGCTCTCTTTGGAGCCCTCTGTTGAGATGCCATATCTCAACAGAGTATGTATCACGTGAACCCTCCTCTTGATCGTAGGCAGCTGGGTAGGGATTGGCACTTGAGCCAAAAGCAGCCTATGGAGGTGGCCTTTGTGAGAATCCTGACTCCATATAAGATTATGATTAACTAGCCCAGTTAGATTCTCTTTCTGAAAGATCTGATATGAGACATTCTCAGAGAGGGTGGAGTGTAAGTAAGTTCATGTGGATAGGAATCTTGTCTCCTTATTTATCGCCATTGTCTCTCATAGTATATGGTATGGCTACTCAGTGAATAAATAAATGATAAATAAATCAAATGTATAGGACTATATATATATATATATATATATTTCTGAGAAGTGAATCTGCATACATTTGCCTATACGTCACTTTTTTCTTCTGCCTCCAGGGAGCTAGTGTCCCCCAGTCCCCACTACACACATTTTTAATTAGTATTTTATTTTTTAAATTATTACTTTAAGTAGAGTTTATTTTCTTTTAAGAGCAACTTAGCTTTAAAGCAAAATTAAGCAGAGGATACAGAAGTTTCCCATATACCCCCTGCCTTCCCCCTCCAGCCTCTCCTTTATCAGCATTCTGCACCTGAATGCAACATTTATTATAACTGATGAACCTACTCTGACAACGTTGTGATCACCCTAAGTCCATGGTCTGCATCAGAGGTCACTCTTCGTGCTGTACATTCTCTGGGTTTTGACAAATGTATAATGACACGTATGGCATTATAGCGTCATACAAGATGGTTTCACTTCCCTGAAAGTCCTCTGGGCTCCACCAATGCACCCTTCCCTCCCTCCTAACTTCTGGAAATCATTTTTACTGTCTTTTACTTTTCTTTTACTGCATCCCTAGTTTTCTCTTTTCCAGAATGTCATGTAATTGGAATCATACAGAATATAGCCTTTTCAGAACTGGCTTTTCTCACTTAGTAATAGGTACTTAAGATTCCTCCATGTGCTTTCATTGCTTGATGGCTCATTTCTTTTTAGTACTGAAAATATTCCATTGGGCTTCCCTGGTGGCTCAGTGGTAAAGAATCGGCCTGCTAGTGCAGGAGATGCGGGTTCAATCCCTGGGTCAGGAAGATCTCCTGGAGAAAGAAATGGCAACCCACTCCAGTGTTCTTGTTGGGAAAATCTTATGGACAGAAGAGCTTGGCACGCTATAGTCCATAGGGTCGCAAAAGAGTCAGACATGACTTGTGACTAAACAACAACAATATTCCAGTATCTGGATGGACCACAGTCTCTTTGTCCATTCATATACTGAGGGACATTTTGGCTGCTTTCAGATTTTGGCAATTATGAATAAAGCTTCTATAAATATCTATGTGTAGGTTTTTGTGGGGACATAATTTTTTAACTCCTTTGAGTAAGCACCAAGTACGTGATCGTATGGTAAGAGTATGTTTAGTTTTGTAAGAAAATGGCAAGCTGTCCTAAAAAAAGAAGTGGTACGTACATACAAAGGAATATTACTCAGTCCAAAAAAGAATGAAAGAGTGTCATTTATAGCAACATGGATGGACATAGATATTACCATACTAAGTGAAGTAAGTATGAAGTAAGTAAGTATTACCATACCATACTAAGTGAAGTAAGTCAGAGAGAGAAAGACAACTATCATATGATATCCCATATATGGAATCAAAAATGATGCAAATGAACTTATTTACAAAACAGAAATATAGAGTCACAGGCGTAGCAAATTTATGATTACTGGCAAGGAGGGAGGGGGAAGAGGGATAAACTGGGAGACTGGGATTGACATATACACACTAACATATATAAAATAAATAACTAATAAGGGCCTACTGTATAGCACTCTACTCAATACTCTGTAATGACCTATATGGGAAAAGAATCTAAAAAAGAAATGGATATATGCATATGTATAACTAATTCACTGTGCTGTACAGCAGAAACTAAAACAGCATTGTAAATCAATTATACCCCAATAAACATTTAAAAAAGAAAAGAAAATGTCAAGCTGTCTTTCAAAATGATCAACCAAACCATTTTGGATTTCCACCAGTGGTGAATGACAGTTTCTGCTGCTACATACATTCTTGCCAGCATTTGATGTCATCATTGTTCTGGACTTTGACCATCCTAATAGGTGTGAAGTAATATATCATTGTTGTTTTAATTTGCAATTCCCTGATGACATATGATTTTGAACAATTCTCATATGCCTATTTGCCAACTGTGTGTTTTCTTTGGTAAGGTATCTATCCAGATCTCTATCCCATTTAAAAATTATTATTTTTTAAATGCTGCTGAGTTTTAAGGGTTTTTATATGCTTTGAATAACAGTCCTTTATCAGATGTGTCTTTCGCAAATATTTTCTCCAGCCTGTGGCTTGTCTTCCGATTCTCCTGACTCTTCTTTTTTATGACTCTTTGCTTTGGTGGGCAGTATGATGCAGTGTTTAAACATTATGGTTCTGGAGGATCTGACTAAGTTTGAGTCCTGGTTTCTTTGCAGTTGCTCAGGCAATTGACCATTGCATTCTGCCTCTCAGTTTCCTCATCTGTGAAATGGAAATAATAATAGTGCCATCTTGTAGGGTTTTAGGAGTTAGGACTATCGTGGCTTGTAGTTAGCAAGCACTGTATCATTATGTATGAATCATGTGGTCCTTGTTACTGAACATTTCCTTTTCTTGGATAGTTTGGACTCATCACTAGTTTGGTCTCATCCTTCACTTGCTTCCTCCTTCGCTCACTCTCTTGGAGCCACGCTGGTCTCTACACCCATCTTGGTGTCTTTTTCCTTCCGTTTCCACCTTCTGAGGCACATTCCTCTCATCTTTGCTCCTCCAAAGGTTTGCTCTTTCATCTCATCATTCAGGAGTTTTGTCAGTCATAAGCAGAAGCAGCCTAAAGACAAGTGGCTTTCCTATTGTTTTAGAAGCTGATCACATTGATGCCAGGTGTCCCTGAGGGAGGGGGATATTAAAGGAGAGGTGAGCTGCGGAGGAGAGTTTCTGAGATTGAGAGGAAGAGGGGGTGTCCGGTTCAGAGAGCAGTGGGGACTNTCAGGCTCATTCATGTCCATTGAGTAGGTGATGCCATCCAACCATCTCATTCTCTGTTGTCTCCTTCTCCTCCTGCTTTCAGTCTTTCCCAGAATCAGGGTCTTTTCCAATGAGTCAGCTCTTTGCATCAGGTGGCTGAAGTATTGGAGCTTCAGCTTCAGCATCATTCCTTCCAATGAAGAGTCAGAATTGATTTCCTTTAGGATGAACTGGTTTGATCTCCTTGCTATTCAAGGGACTCTCAAAAGTCTGCCCCAGAACCACAGTTCAGGAGCATCAATTCTTCAGCACTCAGCCTTCTTTATGGTCCAACTCTCACATCTGTTCATGACTACTAGAAAAACCATAGCTTTGACTATAGGGACCTTTGTCGGCAAAGTAATGTCTCTGGATTTTAGTACGCTGTTGAGGAAATGGAATAGAGGGTGTGAGTAGCACATTCATGTCTACCCTGCGAGGATGGGAACAGAGGGGAACTATCCCCCTAAAGAAATCCAGAGTGCTGTTACTAAAAGAAAAGGCAAGCAAACCAAGAAAAGATCCACCAAGCTGAACAACTGAATGAAGAAGAATGAAGAAGANCATTCATGTCTACCCTGCGAGGATGGGAACAGAGGGGAACTATCCCCCTAAAGAAATCCAGAGTGCTGTTACTAAAAGAAAAGGCAAGCAAACCAAGAAAAGATCCACCAAGCTGAACAACTGAATGAAGAAGAATGAAGAAGAAAATATAAGATAGAATAAGTGACTAGGGGAATAAACTAATGGAAGCATGACTTGACCAATCAGAGGCTTGCGGATAATCGTAGCTTAAGCCTAACCAATGAGAGCCCTTGGTGGAGTAAGTGAAAGAACAAATGATGCTTCTTTGGTGGAGGACAAAAGAATCCTTCCAAATGATGAAAAGTGCAGTGAATTGAAGACAAAATGACAGCATCATGAAGGTGAATTTTGCCCACTGTATAGTTTTTTGTTAGGTCTCATCTTGTTTCAGGTGAATTTTCAAGGACCTTGAAGCGTTCAGTTACAGAAATGATCATGGTCTCTCTGTCCCTCTTTGCCTTCTTTCAATCCCATGAAGGGGGAACAGCATTAATTGTGAGCCTGTTTAACCCCAACAAAAGGAATTTTGTACAAAGAAGCAGGTCCCTTACTCCCCAGCTTGCCAGGCTTACCCTTCTTTTTCAATTTCCATGGGCCTCCCCCTCCTCCTTAGAGAATTATTTTTTCTCATCAGCGAGGCAAAAAAGCTNTCCAAATGATGAAAAGTGCAGTGAATTGAAGACAAAATGACAGCATCATGAAGGTGAATTTTGCCCACTGTATAGTTTTTTTGTTAGGTCTCATCTTGTTTCAGGTGAATTTTCAAGGACCTTGAAGCGTTCAGTTACAGAAATGATCACGGTCTCTCTGTCCCTCTTTGCCTTCTTTCAATCCCATGAAGGGGGAACAGCGTTAATTGTGAGCCTGTTTAACCTCAACAAAAGGAATTTTGTACAAAGAAGGAGGCCCCTTACTCCCCAGCTTGCCAGGCTTACCCTTCTTTTTCAATTTCCATGGGCCTCCCCCTGCTCCTTAGAGAATTATTTTTCCTCATCAGTGAGGCAAAAAAGCANTTAACCCCAACAAAAGGAATTTTGTACAAAGAAGCAGGTCCCTTACTCCCCAGCTTGCCAGGCTTACCCTTCTTTTTCAATTTCCATGGGCCTCCCCCTCCTCCTTAGAGAATTATTTTTTCTCATCAGCGAGGCAAAAAAGCTGCTGGGAGGCCCATCAGTGTTCATTTCTCTGGGCAAAGTGACTTCTGCTGTGCCAGGCCTGGAGTTCGTTTATCTCTCCCTGAGTCAACGAGATTTTGTCTATAGGCCTTTCTGCTATGTTCCTCCAGAGAGAGGTAAACTGCCTTTAAGTAATTGCTGAAGAAGGCATAAACCAGGGAAATTTGATTTGAGCATGCAATTTGAATCAGGAAATGCTCGTATAAATAACCAGGGCAGCTGAATGCGGCAGGTTTGTGCTCTATAGGTTTTTTTTTTTTTAATCTCAAGGTCTTCAAAATAGAAGTTCCACTTCAGCAGCTCAAACCATCCCAGACCTTTGCATTCTGGTGTTGTGCTAGCTAGTTCAGCATTAGTAACTGACTATCTGGAGTTTAGTAAGGTGACGTTGCCTAGTTAACTTGTGTAGTTGGAAAGAGAAAAAAAGATTGAACTACCAAACTATACTGTAATCTACAAAACTGACACAATTTTAATTAAAACCCCACAGTTTTTGAGTAGGAAGANAACCAGGGAAATTTGATTTGAGCATGCAATTTGAATCAGGAAATGCTCGTATAAATAACCAGGGCAGCTGAATGCGGCAGGTTTGTGCTCTATAGGTTTTTTTTTTTTTTTAATCTCAAGGTCTTCAAAATAGAAGTTCCACTTCAGCAGCTCAAACCATCCCAGGCCTTTGCATTCTGATGTTGTGCTAGCTAGTTCAGCATTAGTAACTGACTATCTGGAGTTTAGTAAAGTGACGTTGCCTAGTTAACTTGTGTAGTTGGAAAGAGAAAAAAAGATTGAACTACCAAACTATACTGTAATCTACAGAACTGACACAATTTTAATTAAAACCCCACAGTTTTTGAGTAGGAAGGTGTTTGGAATCATCTAGTGCTTTCACCAATGAGAACATTAGGAATAAGAGAGAGTAAGTCACTTATAGGAGATTACCGAGAGTTTGGAAACATCATAGTCAGCTTTTCTTGCAGCAACAAACAACCCCCAATCTCAGAGGTGTAAGTTTCTAATTTATATGCCATCAGAGCTGCAGGTGGCCCATGGCTCTCCTGGCTGGGCTGGGCTGGCCCTGTTCCACATGTCTTCTCAAGGAACTACCATCCTTGGGGGCATGCATGCTGAGTCATGGAAGCTCAATAGGGGCAGAGCCAAAGCATGGGAATGTGCTTATAGCCTGCCTGGATATGGTATGTGTTATATCTGATCAGGGTTTCCCTGATTGCTCAGTGGTAATGAGTCCACCTGCAATGCAAGAGACGCAGGAGACCCTGGGTTGATCCCTGGGTTGGGAAGATGCCCTGGAGGAGAAAAGAGCAACCCACTCTAGTATCTGGAAAACTCCCATGAACAGAGCAGCTTGGCAGGCTACAGTCCAAAGGGTTGCAAAGGGCTGGACATGACTGAGCTACTGAGAACATAAATACATATTTGCTCACCTTCCATTGGTCTAAATGGTCTATCTGTGAATAAAATAGACAAGGCCCCTTCCATCAGAGTACCCATCGACCAGTGGGAAAATGATATCCAGTGAGCCAACAAATGCAGCAGATGGTTATCAGTGGAGTGAATGCTGTGGAAGAAAGAAATAAGATGATGAGCTAGGGAGTATCTGGGAAAAGTCATTTAGATGATGAAGTCAGGAGAAACCTCTTTGAGAAAGTACTATTTCAACTGAAAGGTGGGAATGGACTAAGCTTGTGAACAGATGGAAAGAGAAATGCAAAGGGAATATCAGGGCAAGGACTTGGGGGCAAGACAGGGCTTGATGGGCCCAGAGCTTAGTTAGCAATCAGGGATGAAGTTTGGACTGAGGTCACAGGAGTGGGTGGGGATGGAGCATGTGAAAACCTGTAGGCTATCTGAGATTCTAAGAGCAGTGGGCAGACTGTGAAGGATTGTAAGCAGAGCAATGTGATGGCATGATTCATCACTTTAAAAGATCACCCCAGATGTCATATGCATTGCAATGGGAAGCAGGTATGGACACAGAAAACAAATCACTTTTTTTTTTTTTTCCCTAAGAGAGGGTTTTGCTGAGCTGGTGTCTTGAACCAGGAGGGCTGGCTGTGTGCCTACAGAGGAGGAGATGGAAGCAGAACTATTTTGGCAAGAGAACCAACAGGACCTGTTGATATCTTGGAGGTAA
>SJYW01043379.1:9543-26063 GCA_006410735.1 Raphicerus campestris | reverse complement strand
ATCAGAGCTGCAGGTGGCCCATGGCTCTCCTGGCTGGGCTGGGCTGGCCCTGTTCCACATGTCTTCTCAAGGAACTACCATCCTTGGGGGCATGCATGCTGAGTCATGGAAGCTCAATAGGGGCAGAGCCAAAGCATGGGAATGTGCTTATAGCCTGCCTGGATATGGTATGTGTTATATCTGATCAGGGTTTCCCTGATTGCTCAGTGGTAATGAGTCCACCTGCAATGCAAGAGACGCAGGAGACCCTGGGTTGATCCCTGGGTTGGGAAGATGCCCTGGAGGAGAAAAGAGCAACCCACTCTAGTATCTGGAAAACTCCCATGAACAGAGCAGCTTGGCAGGCTACAGTCCAAAGGGTTGCAAAGGGCTGGACATGACTGAGCTACTGAGAACATAAATACATATTTGCTCACCTTCCATTGGTCTAAATGGTCTATCTGTGAATAAAATAGACAAGGCCCCTTCCATCAGAGTACCCATCGACCAGTGGGAAAATGATATCCAGTGAGCCAACAAATGCAGCAGATGGTTATCAGTGGAGTGAATGCTGTGGAAGAAAGAAATAAGATGATGAGCTAGGGAGTATCTGGGAGAAGTCATTTAGATGATGAAGTCAGGAGAAACCTCTTTGAGAAAGTACTATTTCAACTGAAAGGTGGGAAGGGACTAAGCTTATGAACAGATGGAAAGAGAAATGCAAAGGGAATATCAGGGCAAGGACTTGGGGGCAAGACAGGGCTTGATGGGCCCAGAGCTTAGTTAGCAATCAGGGATGAAGTTTGGACTGAGGTCACAGGAGTGGGTGGGGATGGAGCATGTGAAAACCTGTAGGCTATCTGAGATTCTAAGAGCAGTGGGCAGACTGTGAAGGATTGTAAGCAGAGCAATGTGATGGCATGATTCATCACTTTAAAAGATCACCCCAGATGTCATATGCATTGCAATGGGAAGCAGGTATGGACACAGAAAACAAATCACTTTTTTTTTTTTTTCCCTAAGAGAGGGTTTTGCTGAGCTGGTGTCTTGAACCAGGAGGGCTGGCCGTGTGCCTACAGAGGAGGAGATGGAAGCAGAACTATTTTGGCAAGAGAACCAACAGGACCTGTTGATATCTTGGAGGTAAAGTCTCGTAGAAAGAGTTCAAGGATGACTCCATGGTTGTTGACATGAACAGTTGGCAGAGTCAGAGGCCTTACACTGAAAGGTGGATGATAGGGGAGAGGCATGGGGTTGGATAAAACTGGAGCTTTGTTGAAATCAGTTTGAGATGCCCATTAGTGGGCTAAACCATCTGTCTTCCATTAGACTGTGCTATATCCCCAGTGCTGAGCCCAGGGCCTTGGCGTGCATCGAGTGCTCAGAAAATATTTGTTGAATGAGGGAATCTAAATGACATGCTTAAAAGCTACAGATGACTAATGGCTTCTAGAACAACAGATGATCCAAAGTCCATAGCAATGGCTAATTGAGCCATTGCAATCCAATGTCCAAAATATTGTATGCTGGAGACCCCCCCTTTCACTCCCCATTAATTGAACAGGCCCTGTCTTTTTTGCTCTTGTAGTCCATTGTTCTTCAAATGTAGTTAGCCTTTGTGTTTTGACAGTAAAGGAGACGCTGGTACTTTGATAAATAGCTTGTTTCTGGGAAAGGAGTATTTGTGAATACAAAACCCTGTCTTCTCCCCATTTTCTCATACCTTTTCCTCCTGCACTGGGAGGCCCTTAGGCTTCCCAGGTGGCAAAGTGGTAAAGAATCCCCCTGCCAATGCAGGAGACACAGGAGACGTGGGCCTAATTCCTGGAGAAGGAAACGGCAACCCACTCCAGTGTTCTTGCCTGGAGAATCCTATGGACAGAGGAGCCTGGGGGCTACAGTCCATGGGGTCGCAAAGAGCGGACACGACTGACTGAGCATGCACCTGCTGTGTACCTTGGGCTACGCTAGTACCTTCAGGAGGGCCAGGTTTCTTAGGAAGGGATAGCAACACAGAAATAATAGTTATCACTTATTGAACATCTATTATGTGGCAGGCAGATATATTACATGTGATAGAGCAATCTTGAAAAGTAATTTTCAAAAAATCCTTGTGTTCCAGCTGAGTAAACCAAACAAAACTCAGAGACTAAAAAATCTCACAGTAACTAGGAGGCTAAGCTGAGATTCAGATGTATCCTGGTTTGTCTGACCCTGAAGCTTGTGTCTTTTCCGGGGTTCTGTGTCTCCCTTAACACTAAGTAACAGTACCTTATCGAAGGGCCTCTATGTGCCCCATTTAAAAAAGTAGTTTATGGAGATTTAAGTCAAAGGCTATATAATCAAACCATTTAAAAGGGTAAGATGCTATGNAGAGCACATACAGTTAAAGTGTACATATAGTGTACTTTAAATTTGCTAAGAGAGTAGATCTTAAGTGCGCATAAAAAGTGGTAACTATGTGAGATGATGGATATGTTAATTAATGACTGTGGTTATCATTTTACAATGTATATATATATATAAAATCATCATGTACACCCTAAATATTCACAATTTTTATTAATTATACCTCAATGAAGCTGAAAAAATAAATAAATAGAATAACATAGCATGAAAAGCAAACTTACAATAAATAAAACACCAAAGTGAAAAAAAGCACAGGATCCTGAGATATTTGTACACCCGTATTCTTTGCAGCATCAGTGGCAATAGCAAAGTAATGGATGCAACTCAAATGTCCCTCAGTAAAAGAATGGGTAAAGAAATATGGTACATAGCATGCAAAACAAGATATTCAGCCTTAAAAAAGAAGGAAATTCTGATACTTGCTGTAATATAGATAAAGCTGGAGGACATTATGCTCAATGAAATAAGCCAGCCACAAAAGGACAAAGACTGTATGATTCCATTCATGACGTATTTAAAGTAGTCAAACTCATAGGAACCGGAAACAGAGAGATAGGGGCCAAGAACCGCGGGGAAGAGGAAATAGTGTTTAGTGGGCACAGAGTTTCAATTTGGTAAGATGTAAGCGTCCTAGTGATTTATATCATAACAATATANCTGGAGGACATTATGCTCAATGAAATAAGCCAGCCACAAAAGGACAAAGACTGTATGATTCCATTCATGACGTATTTAAAGTAGTCAAACTCATAGGAACCGGAAACAGAGAGATAGGGGCCAAGAACCGCGGGGAAGAGGAAATAGTGTTTAGTGGGCACAGAGTTTCAATTTGGTAAGATGTAAGCGTCCTAGTGATTTATATCATAACAATATAACTATACTTACCCCTATGGAACTGGACATGTTAAAATGGTAAATCTAATGCTGTTTTTTCCAGAATAATTAAAAAAAAAAACCGTCTATGGTGGATTGAGGACTTGAACTCACTATGGAGTCTCTGGAGTTAATCCTGATGGAGAATGTTGTCTGTATTATTTGGGGGCAAGGGCTGTGAATTTGTCTCAGGTTGGGCTTTTTTTTTTTTTTTGCCCTAGCCCTCTTGAGAAATAAAAGGGTGCTCTTGCCAGCCCTCAGTGGGAGCCAGGGGAGCGGGAGGGGCCTGTGGGAAAGCGTGTGCTGTGCTTAGTTGCTCAGTCATGTCTGACTCTTTGTGACGTATAGACAGTAGCCAGCCAGGCTCCTCTGTCCATGGGATTCTCCAGGCAAGAACACTAGAGTGGGATGCCATGCCCTCCTCCAGGGGACCTTCCCAACCCAGGGATCGAATCCAGGTCTCCTGCATTGCAGATGAATTCTTTTCCATCTGAGCCACCAGGAAGCCAAAGAGTACCTATTGCAAAATGCTTTCACCTCCCCTGGGATAGAGGCTGCAAATGGCCCTGTGAGGTAACCAGGGGTGGCAGTGTTAATCCCACATGGAGAAACCAAACTCAGCCGAGATGAATAGAACATCCAGATCACTTGGGGCTTCAGTGGTGGAGAGGAGACTAGAGCTCAGAAATTCCAGTGCTGGGTGCAGTATTAGTGAGGTGAGCAGAGTAGCTCTCTTTTTTTTTGGCCACACGGGGCCCTCACTGTGGTGCATGGGTTTCTCTTCTTGTGATGCAGGGGTTTCTTGTTGCAGCTCACTGGCTTAGTTGCCCCACAGCATGTTGAGATGCTAGTTCCATGACCAGGGATTGAACCCACGTCCCCTGCATTGGAAGAATTCTTGACCACTGGAAGTCCCTGTATAGTTCATTTTTAAGATTAGAACTCAAGAAAGAAGTAGAAAACTTGGATGCTTTTCTTATTTCTACTATTTTATCTAAAGAAATTTCCAGAACATCAAAGTGCACAGTTCCATTGAGTGTTCAGCTCTGACCCAGTGTGGATTAGTGACCTCAGCCCTGGGCTCCCTTGCAGGCTGCTGGACCACAGGACCAGGGCAGGAAGGCACAATCTCCAGGCTGGGGCCCTCTGAACCCTCTCCTTTCAGCAGTAGATTTTCCTTTTTCATGCTTGAACTCCAGAGGCCCCCAAGGGTTTCTGCCTTAATTAAAATTTAAATTCACAAATCATTTCTTAAACTGTCTCATAGGCAGCCACATAATCACAATCGTTAGCGGGTGGTCGGAGTCACTTTTGCTTTAATGATTTTGGAGACATCGACTTAGTCCCAGCAGTCACGCTATCTTCTACCACCTCTCTCACCACAGACCTTGCCCAGAGAACTCTGCTCAGATGTTGTAACGGACGTCTGAGTTCAAGTTCAGATGCAATGATGTGTCCTGGTCTGTCCCTATAACTGTCCCCACTCCTGTCTCCTGAAGCTTATTGGACCCTCACTTGTTGTTGTTCAATTGCTAAGTCGTGTGCAGCTCTTTGCGACCCCACGAACTGCAGCACCCCAGGCTCCCTGTCCTCCACTATCTCCTGGAGTTTGCTTAAACTCATCACACTCTCTGGGGGACAGCCAGTCTAGAGGAGAAAATCTCAAAGTACAGGCAGAGTGTAGAACCACCATGACCTTAAGCAGCCNAATTTGGTAAGATGTAAGCGTCCTAGTGATTTATATCATAACAATATAACTATACTTACCCCTATGGAACTGGACATGTTAAAATGGTAAATCTAATGCTGTTTTTTCCAGAATAATTAAAAAAAAAAACCGTCTATGGTGGATTGAGGACTTGAACTCACTATGGAGTCTCTGGAGTTAATCCTGATGGAGAATGTTGTCTGTATTATTTGGGGGCAAGGGCTGTGAATTTGTCTCAGGTTGGGCTTTTTTTTTTTTTTGCCCTAGCCCTCTTGAGAAATAAAAGGGTGCTCTTGCCAGCCCTCAGTGGGAGCCAGGGGAGCGGGAGGGGCCTGTGGGAAAGCGTGTGCTGTGCTTAGTTGCTCAGTCATGTCTGACTCTTTGTGACGTATAGACAGTAGCCAGCCAGGCTCCTCTGTCCATGGGATTCTCCAGGCAAGAACACTAGAGTGGGATGCCATGCCCTCCTCCAGGGGACCTTCCCAACCCAGGGATCGAATCCAGGTCTCCTGCATTGCAGATGAATTCTTTTCCATCTGAGCCACCAGGAAGCCAAAGAGTACCTATTGCAAAATGCTTTCACCTCCCCTGGGATAGAGGCTGCAAATGGCCCTGTGAGGTAACCAGGGGTGGCAGTGTTAATCCCACATGGAGAAACCAAACTCAGCCGAGATGAATAGAACATCCAGATCACTTGGGGCTTCAGTGGTGGAGAGGAGACTAGAGCTCAGAAATTCCAGTGCTGGGTGCAGTATTAGTGAGGTGAGCAGAGTAGCTCTCTTTTTTTTTGGCCACACGGGGCCCTCACTGTGGTGCATGGGTTTCTCTTCTTGTGATGCAGGGGTTTCTTGTTGCAGCTCACTGGCTTAGTTGCCCCACAGCATGTTGAGATGCTAGTTCCATGACCAGGGATTGAACCCACGTCCCCTGCATTGGAAGAATTCTTGACCACTGGAAGTCCCTGTATAGTTCATTTTTAAGATTAGAACTCAAGAAAGAAGTAGAAAACTTGGATGCTTTTCTTATTTCTACTATTTTATCTAAAGAAATTTCCAGAACATCAAAGTGCACAGTTCCATTGAGTGTTCAGCTCTGACCCAGTGTGGATTAGTGACCTCAGCCCTGGGCTCCCTTGCAGGCTGCTGGACCACAGGACCAGGGCAGGAAGGCACAATCTCCAGGCTGGGGCCCTCTGAACCCTCTCCTTTCAGCAGTAGATTTTCCTTTTTCATGCTTGAACTCCAGAGGCCCCCAAGGGTTTCTGCCTTAATTAAAATTTAAATTCACAAATCATTTCTTAAACTGTCTCATAGGCAGCCACATAATCACAATCGTTAGCGGGTGGTCGGAGTCACTTTTGCTTTAATGATTTTGGAGACATCGACTTAGTCCCAGCAGTCACGCTATCTTCTACCACCTCTCTCACCACAGACCTTGCCCAGAGAACTCTGCTCAGATGTTGTAACGGACGTCTGAGTTCAAGTTCAGATGCAATGATGTGTCCTGGTCTGTCCCTATAACTGTCCCCACTCCTGTCTCCTGAAGCTTATTGGACCCTCACTTGTTGTTGTTCAATTGCTAAGTCGTGTGCAGCTCTTTGCGACCCCACGAACTGCAGCACCCCAGGCTCCCTGTCCTCCACTATCTCCTGGAGTTTGCTTAAACTCATCACACTCTCTGGGGGACAGCCAGTCTAGAGGAGAAAATCTCAAAGTACAGGCAGAGTGTAGAACCACCATGACCTTAAGCAGCCGTCCCTAGGTCCTGGCCTCTGCCCCTGGGAGCTTGCAGGCACCAGCTCATGGCTGCCCTTTCCCCAGCCCTGAGCCTCCCAGCCTTGGCATTGTTGATGTTTTGGACAGCATAGTTCTTTTCTTTTTAAAAAAAATTAGTTTATTTATTTTTGACTGCATGGGATCTTCCTTGTTGCATACTAGCTTTCTCCAGTTGCAGCAAGTGGGGGCTACTCCCTAGCTGCAATTCACGGGCTTCTACTGCAGTTGTTTCTGCTGTTGTGGAACACAGCTCTGGAACTTGCGGGCTTCAGTTGCTGTGGCTCTCAGGCTCTAGAGCGCAGGCTCAGTAGCTGTGGCGCACAGGCTTAGCTGCTCCGTGGCATGTGGAATTTTCCTGAAAGAGGAATCAAACCATGTTGCCTAGGTTGGGAGGTGGAAACTTAACTACTGGACCACCAGGGAAGTCCTAGATAGTTCTTTATTGCGGGGCTGTCCTGTGCATTGCAGGACGTATGGCATAATCTCTGGCCTCTACCTACTAGATGCCACTTGCAACCCCCACTTGTGGCAGCCGAAAAGTGTCTTGAGACGTGCTCATAGGCCCCATGCTGAGAACTACTAACCTGTCTATTGATCTCTCTAAGGTCAATCCCCTGTATTCAGATTCCTTTTCTCCTTTCCCTATAGTTCTCTCTATCTCCAAACTCGTGCTGGTTAAAGCCATTCAACGCAAAAGAACTTATTGTACTGCGTTTCCCTAACAACAGGGGTTTCGATCCTAAAAGGAAGGATTCAGACCTTGGAAACACAAAAGAACCTGTTTTTTCTTTTTTTAAAAATTATTTATTTATTTAAATTAATTTATTTTTTATTAAAGGATAATAGCTTTACAGAATTTTGTGTTTTCTGTCAAACTCAACAGGAGTCAGCCATAGGTATACATATATCCCCTCTTGAAGCCCTCTCACATCAGGAGAGGGACCCCACCCCACCCCTCTAGGTTGATATTTATTTATTTTTGTCTGCGCTGGGTCTTCGTTGCTGTGTGTGGGCTTTTCTCTGGTTGCGGTGTAGGGCCTCTCATTGTGGTGACTTTTCTGGTCATGGAGCATGCGCTGTGGAGTGCACAGGCTTCAGCTGTGGTGAACAGCTTTAGCTGCCCTGCGACACGTAGGATCTTCCCCAACCAGGGATCAAACCCTTGTCCCCTGCATTGGCAGGCGAGTTCTTGTCCACTGAAGCACCAGGGAAGCCAGAGCATATTTATTCTTCATGGAGGGTAGGGGCTGATGGGATGTGAAAAGTCAAACCCTTCTCTCCTCTGGAGAAGCTACCACTTCAGACCAACAGAGGGTGGCCAGTCAGGATCTTGGATAAGGGCTGTCTGCGTCTGGAGCTCATGCTTCTAACCACCCTGCCACCTGCCTCCTCTGAGGACTCACGTCAGTGGTGGTGTGGGAAAGGATGGCAGCAGGCCCTGGGCACAGTTAACTAGCCAGCTGTGTTCTCCTGGGATGGTCATGCCTTCTCTCAGGGTGTGATAAAGTGGCAGGGCAAGTCTGACAAACTCTGACATTATTTTCAGCTCTGGTGGTTAGTGAGTTCTGTCTTCCAGGTCCCACAGTAGAGAGTGCTTGCTGTGCAAGGGTAGAAGTCCTTCGGATGAACAGGTCGCGAGCTCCTCATGGGGTCCAGGCGCTGCACTGGGTTCCAGGGTTCTGAAGATGAAGAAGAGCGAGCTCTGTGTCTGAGAATATCCTCGTCTCAAGGTGGAAGCAGATAGGCCAGTAGAAATAGCAGTGGATTATTGTTCCTAAAGTAAAGGTACGAGCAGAGTAAGGTGTGGCTCAGTTGAAGAGGTAAGAAGTCATCTCAGCCTGGGAGTCAAAACTAGTGTCTGGAGCAGTTCTTTTCTTAGGGCCACAAGAATTAAGCAATTTATTGCCATAGCATCTATCTGCTCTGGTTACCTATTGCTATACCTGTATTGATAACAGAGCACCACAAATTTAGTGGTTTAAAGCAGTTGTTTTATGACATTTGCAGTCTCAGAGGGTCAGGCTTTGGGCAGGAAATATTGGGGCTACCTTGCCTGGGCCATCAACTGGGAAGGTTTGAAGAGCTGGTGATGCCTCGAATGGGTGGGCCCTGGAATCATCTGGAGGCTCCTTCACTCACCGGTCTACCACTTGGGCTTGGCGGGAACAGGCCCCTGGGCGCCTGTATGTGGTCTTTCCCAGTGGCTTGGGTTTCCTTTCAACATGGAGGCCTCAGGGTGGTCAGACCTCTTTCACTGTGACTCACAGCGCCAAGAGCAAGCAGAAGCTGCCAGTTGGAAGCTGCATGGCTGTGGATGACCTGGTCTTGGAAGTCACATGGCATCCCTTCTGCCGTACTTTATAAGTTGAGGCAGTCATGAGCTCACTCAGATTCAAAGGAAGGGGACACAGACCTCACTTCTTATAGCAGGAACATAAAAATATTTACAGCCACGTTTCAAAACCACCACACAATTCTTATTTCCACGTTTAGAGGTCTGATTTTCTCCAAATCTTTAGCAGAGAATCCCACCTTGCAAAATCTCTCCAGGTGTATTTACACCAAAAGCCTACTTCAATTAATCAATTCTAATGCTCCAATTACTCAGCTTATATTTTCAGACACTCTAATAAGCACCGCAAATGAATAGGAATTAAACTGATGGTGCATCACCCTGTACAATTAGAAAGACCACACTTGATTTCCCAAGCAGCCTTCTCCTTTGTGAGATGAACTTGCTTCGCTCACGTTGGTTTAGCACAGGAAAACATTTTCCTGGGGCTGGGATGGGGCTGGAGCAGGTGGGGAGACCTCTAAGAAAATGTAGCAGTTGGGATAAAGAATGAAATGAAGACTGGATCCTTTTTGATGGATGCCTTTGTCATGTTGGGGAAGACCTGGGTTTCTACCCAGACTTTGGTATTCAACAACCTGGACTTCAGTTCACNGTGAGAAGAACTTGCTTTGCTCACGTTGGTTTAGCACAGGAAAACATTTTCCTGGGGCTGGGATGGGGCTGGAGCAGGTGGGGAGACTTCTAAGAAAATGTAGCAGTTGGGATAAAGAATGAAATGAAGACTGGATCCTTTTTGGTGGATGCCTTTGTCATGTTGGGGAAGACCTAGGTTTCTACCCAGACTTTGGTATTCAACAACCTGTACTTCAGTTCATTCATCTGTAAAGTAAGAGGGTTGGGCTTGATAATTTCTAAGAACTCTCAGCTTCAAAATGTCTGTGATTATACGAATATTTACCAAGGGCAATTTTCTAACATTAATACCCAGAGGGAGCACCCATGTCATCATCATATTCATTTGAATAACTTGCCTTCAAGAAATACCATCACACTCCTGGTAACCAGACCTTTTTCTCTGTATTTGCATAAATACACACATACATTTTTACATAAGTGGTATCATACTGTAGATTTTCTTCTGCAATTTCCTTCCCCCACCACCACTATAATATATACTGAAAAGCTCCTATATCAGTACATTAAATTAAATTTCACTCTTTTCTACTGTTACATAATAGTCCATCATATAGATACACTATAAATTATTTAAATAGATCCCCTTTGATGTAAATGCAGATCCTGTCCATCTTTTTTTATTAACAATGCTTCATTGAATAACCATGTATAAACACCATTTTGTTTCTATGCAGCTATATCTATAAAGCAAATTTCCAGAAGCCAATTTGCTGGGCCACGGCTATGGGCTTTTGTAATTTTGGTAGATACTGACACATTTCTCTTCATACAGATTATGCCAATTTATCCTCCCATCAATAATATATGAAAGAGCTTTTTTCCCTCACACNCTGGGGCAGGGTGGCATCGGGGTACTGAGTCCAGAGACTGTGAAGATAGGGTATGTGTACTTTGATGTAACCATGGGAAATCATTTTATTTTGGAAATACGACATGGATGTGTCACATGCCTTCCACGATGCCACTTGACTGATTTGTGTAGCATCACTGTTTCTGCTATGTGGATATGCAGGTTATATAAGCAATCTGGCAGCTTAAGACTTGCTGCTGTCATTTCCAAGGTGGCAGATGGTTCAGAACGAAGGGGACCTTTCCTGCAACACAATTGAGCGTGAATGCATTGCCATCCAGGCACATTTCTATTATCCCTTCACAGTCGCACCTTTGAAATACACCCAAACCACCAGTCTGAAAGCTCTTGGGTTGGAAAAGGGAATGGCTGTCCCTGGGCTCTGTTTCCTAGACAGTCTGTCTTCTGTCAAATATTAAGGAGGTGTTCAACAGGTTCATGTTCCTGCTGCCTGTGGGTCCCTTTCTCTACTGTNGGTTGGAAAAGGGAATGGCTGTCCCTGGGCTCTGTTTCCTAGAGAGTCTGTCTTCTGTCAAATATTAAGGAGGTGTTCAACAGGTTCATGTTCCTGCTGCCTGTGGGTCCCTTTCTCTACTGTGGAAGAGACAGGAGGGACTTTTGAGAGTGGGTTGTACAGAGTGGCTATTGGCACTCGTATTACTCCATCTGATTGGGTCCAGAACTGGTTGAAGCCTGATTTGTTGATCTCTGCAGCTCATGAGTGCATGTGTATGTGTGTGTTCGTGCGTATGTGCACATATGTGTGTACATTTGCGGTTGACTTGCTTTGTTCCCTGCCATGAATATCTGTTGCTGCTGCCTGACCACATTTATGCCCCCATCTCCAGTGAAATCACCTTCTCCTACTTTCAGTCCAGAGGTGACTCAGGTCATTGTCTTCCACCTTCTTGCCTTCTGTGACCTGGTTCAGGGGTGGACACAGGGCTTCATCCATATCACAGAGCATATTGGCACTTTTGATGGAACTATTGAATAAGTGTTCATTGCTTCTGGGGCTGCTGATTTAGTACAATATAAGCCTGGAGTTGCTGGCCACCATCTTTTTACCACACAGAGATGACCCATATAAAGATCAAACCAACGCAGGGGAAACAAGACCTGAGGTTTGGGGAAAGAAAGCCTATATTGAGCCAAAAATGAAGCCTGATGACATGTGGATGCCCTAGAGTCCTAAACCAACAAATTTATCATATCATTGTTATTTTGCTTATTACAGTTTTATTTCTGTCACTTGCAGTTATACATCTTACCTAAGACAATCTCTCTACCATTTATGCCTAACAATTTCTAGATAGGATCCTTGCTAGAATATTGACACATTTAATCATAGGCATGTTTGGGGCATCCCCTGCCAATCCCCACAGATATACAAAGTTTAGGAAACTTATGATGGGACTTAAAAATAAGGGAGGGGCTTGGACCTCAGAATTATTGATATTCTTTCCGCTCCATGATATCACTGTATTTATCCTGCTTGGTCCCTCAGCCTTTGCCCCCTCAAAGGAGAATGCTTTTTGTTACTACTGTATCTTTTTCTAGACTGAGGTTTGACCAGACTTTTTTTTTTTTGGCTAGTGCTGTCAAAGTCTCAGCATCTTGTTCAACCTCCCTGGTATCCCACAGGGATCTGTGTTCAAATAGGATACCAGTTCTATCACTTGTGAAAGCCTCAAACCTTTGTCCCCTTCCTGTTATGGAGAAGACAGTGCTTAATCTGCCTCCTCACCACCAGTCCCACCCCATCAGCCTATTTTCCCTCCTTTCAATGAGCTCTCACCTCCTGAAACCAAACTAGGGTGAAAGTTGCCTTCTGGGTGTCTCGTAATTTATGCTTTTGGTCGTTTGGCTAAGATGATAGTTGTCTCCACTGTCAAGTTTCTCCTTCTCTCATGCCAGTGGAATTTTTAGCTGTAGAGGTAGATGCTCAGAATAAGGCTGACATTTACCAGCCTGCCTCACGTCTAGGGGTAGCTGTACAGCTTATTTCTGGCCGGTGGGATCTAAGGAGAAAGGGAGGGTAGAAACTTCTGGGAGTCTTCGTCAGGAGACAGTGCATGCCTGTCATTTGTCCCATCTTTATTTCCCCTTCCTGTCCTGCTGCTTGAAATGTAGGTGGTGCCTGCAAGAGCATGATGTTTATATTTTTAAAGATATTAGACCACTGAATAGGGAGGGGACTGAGACCTCAATAATAAAAGATTCACAGAGGAGGACAGCACCTCTTCTTCAGCTTCGTGTCATAATAATGGATAGCAGCTATCTTGTGACCATCAAGTGGTGAATTCAAGGACCAACTGAGCAGGACAGAGCTGAAGAAAGGAGAGAGTGGGTTCAGCCTCCCACCTCCAGACTTCTTGTCACATGAAATGAGATCGTTTGCCCTTTGTTTAAGCCAATTTGGGGGGGCATTTTATTATATAAAGTCACCCTAATTGATGACTGTGGGAGTGAATATGAGGGAGCACTATCCTGGAACATCAAGATTTGGTGATTTGTTCTTAAGATGAAGCAAGGAAACCCCCTCTTGGTCTTCTGAGCATCATTCAGCAACCAGAACAGAACACAAACAGATATCACAGTAAATTATCCCCCATATGTAAAAAGCACAGCATGGAACCTGACACATTTAAGCAGCCAGTAAAAGGTAGCTATTTTTCTTTTTCTTATTAGCATAATGCCTCAATAAATGTTAGTTTCCGATCCTATCTTCTTGACTGTCTCTCCCTCTGCTGCTAAATTCCCCAGTACCTTTACATTTATCTCCCTTCTCCCCTATTAAACCTGACTCTTGCAAAGACTGTCAACTCACTCTCATTGAGGTGTCAGTGATAGATAAGGCTTAATGTATGACCTCATTCCCCAAACGCTACTGGCTTGCCAGTGAGATTTACATTTAATAGAGGATTAAAGCCTTACGCCAAAGGAATGAATCTTTAATGGTAAAATTTGAGGCATCAGAAAGCTTATGAAAAACTAATACTGTAGGGGAGGGCTCTCCCCCTCTATGATCCTAATTTTATAATGTTCCTCAAAGTCCCAGGTTCAAAAACATCACGCCATAGGACAGTTTACAATTAGTGGTTGTCAGACAGCAGATTTCTGATGAAGCTCTGTGGAACCAGAGTGGGCAGGGAACTTGTGAAATCAAACGCACGAGAAGAGGGGGCGTCAGGTCCAGAGGGAGTTGTCTGTCGAGTGAGTCAGACTGCCTGGCCATGTGGATGGAGCTTCCCTGGGGCTGGTGCTCTGCTGAGCCACATTTGCTTTCTGATGCGGCAGTTTCTTGCTTCCTCTTGACATCAGTGCTCCAGGGGCTGTATCGTGCTCTCTTCCTCCTTAGCCCCATCCCTACCCTGCTCTAATTTTGCACTTGAATTTCTCTCATCCTCATCTCGAGTCCTCTCTCTGCTTGTCTGGACCTCTGGGGCCAGGCTTCTGGAGCTCTGTGAGCCCGACTTGAGGTCTCTCCTCTCCTTGGTTCCCCTCTGAGTCTCTGGGTGGCCCAGTTGGCGCTCCAGCAGTACAGATGTGACAGGCTGCCTGCATTCCTGGATTCCCAGATTCCTCTCTGAGCTCCAACCTGCACTTCATTTCCTGCTCAAATCTCCTCTTGGATATCTCTCTGATACTTTAAACTCAACATGTGCATCCAAATATCTTCCATCTGTCCCCCAGATCTGCTGTCTCTGGGAGATGGAGCTATTTCAACCTCATCAGCTCTGGCTGGGTCAGATCTCTTAGGAGGAGGGAAGAAGGAGGCTGCAGGCGTCTTTCCTTCTGCTTGTCCCTTCAGGCTGGGGGCTCCTCCGCGCTGCTCTCCCCAGATAGATGTTCCCCCTCACAGCGGTTCCCCTGTAATGGCTGTGTCAGCGTTGCCTGGGAAATTACTCAAAATGCAAATTTGGGGGCCATGTCCCCAATCCTTATGAAGTAGAAACAAGGTGTGGGGCCCAGCTGACTGCATTTTAAACTAGTATTCTGAAAAAGCATGATTCGAAGTTTGAGAGTCACTTCATTTAATCTTTCCACAGTTTTGTGATTCATAGCAAACTCTTCATTGCTGTTGTTGTTTAGGTGCTAAGTCATGTCTAACTCTTTTGTGACCCCATGGACTGTAACTTGCCAGGCTCCTCTGTCCATGAGATTTCCCAGGCAGGAATACTGGAGTGGCTTGTCATTTCCTTCTCCAGGGGATCTTCCCAACCCAAGAGTCGAACCTATGTCTTCTGCATTGCAGGCAAATTCTTTACCACTGAGTCACCACGGAAGCCCAACAAACTTCAAAATACGCCAAATTAAATGTTATCTCTGTTCCCGATTGAGATTCTAACTGAATAATCATAATGATGGTGATAATTATAAAAATAGAATTCTAATCCTCTGCACAAAAGTGGCCCTTTTCTAGGGACTCCATTTCACTGAATGGAGCACCAGGGAATTTGGTTTTACTCATCTTTTCACTCTCAGCACTGACTAGCCTGTCTAGTGCATGGTAGGCACCCAATAAAGTCCATTTCAATGGGAGTTTTTTTCTTGCTAGATTTGTACTTTTCCCAATACACCATCCATCGATTCAGCCATCAACTCACCCAGGAACCACCATATAGGTACTGGGTATGCAAAAAAGAAAAAAGTCAAAGTGTTGCGCAGTCATGTCCAACTCTTTGTGACCCAACAGGCTGTAGCCTGCCAGGCTTCTCTGTCCATGGAATTCTCCAGGCAAGAATACTGGAGTGGGTAGTCATTCCCTTCTCCAGGGGATCTTCCCCACTCAGGGATTGAACCCAGGTCTTCCGCATTGCAGACAGATTTTTTACCACCTGACTCACCAAGGAAGCCCCACAGGGGCTGTAAAACCAAGTACAGTCTACCATTTGGTGTCATGGGTCTCATGAGTGAGTGGGCGACAGGTCTGCTCCCTGAGCTTCAGTTTCATCATCTCTTCACTAGGATCATGACGTTGTGCACTTCACTACATGTGCACGAAATGTACTGATGTATGTAGGATGCTTGGCATGGCGCCTGGCAACATAACGTTCAATCAGTTTTAATGTTATCTGTTATGATCACTGTAGATAAATTATAATGCAGCTTAGGCAGAGACCAAGCAGAGATAAAAACAGAGCTTTTGGAGCCTCTTCAGGCCACGAAGCTAGGTGAACACTTTGCATGTTAGAGAATCATTGCTTTGCAGATTACTTGGAGTTACATAAATATAAAGGGTTTACTTACTGGTCTGGTCTTATTCCTGTCCTTGTGTGACATCTCTTCTCTGCTTTCCCTCCTCAAGGCTACTCATTCGTTTCCATTTGACCTGGTTTTATGCCTGTTGAAAGGTTAACCAGCACACAGGACTAACCCAGTGATTTATTCTGGGTCAAGACACTTTAAATCTCTGAACCTATTTTTTCTCCTCCAAAATGAATACAATTTTATCATTTTCATTGTCTGAAAAATATCTGTGTTCATTGTTTTAAAAAAATCATGATCAGAAGTACATAGAATACAATACAAATCACTCAGATACTACTTTTAGCGTTATCACTCTTTATAAAGAGTTCCTTCCAGATGTATCATTATATATTTATCTGCACCTCTATCATACTTAAAATTTTTACTTAAATGGGGTCATTTCATACTGGCAAGCCACTTTTTAGACTGAAGCCATCCACAGAAGCTCTTGGAAAATTTCCTAGGGAGATGCTCCCTGCCTGTCTTTAATGTGACCGCCAGATGGTGCTGGTTCTGAATTTATCAGAATTTCCTGTTCTGGCTGCTGGCTGTCCAAAATGAATGATCAAAGTCACAGGTCCCCAGCCCTGGTCCTTCTCATCACTCTGGCCTTGGGTTGGAGACGGATTTTGTCTTCAGCGATACCTGCAGAGGGCAAAAGCCATACCCGCATCTGACATG
>SJYW01043378.1:0-14776 GCA_006410735.1 Raphicerus campestris | reverse complement strand
GTCCTTCTCTATAGCAAAGGGAACTATACTCACTATCTTGTAATAATCTATAATGGAAATAATCTGAAAAAGAATATATATATATATATATAAAATCTGAAATATAATAATCTGAAAAAGAATATATATATGAGAGTTGGACCATAAAGAGAGCTGAGCGCCAAAGAATTGATGCTTTTGAACTATGGTATTGGAGAAGAGTCTTGAAAGTCTCTCGGACAGCAAGGAGATCAAACCAGTCAATCCTAAAGGAAGTCAATCCTGAATATTCACTGGAAGGACTGATGATGAAGCTGAAACTCCAATACTTTGGCCACCTGATGCGAAGAACTTACTCACTGGAAAAGACCCTGATGCTGGGANCAATCCTAAAGGAAGTCAATCCTGAATATTCACTGGAAGGACTGATGATGAAGCTGAAACTCCAATACTTTGGCCACCTGATGCGAAGAACTTACTCACTGGAAAAGACCCTGATGCTGGGAAAGACAGAAGGCAGGAGGAGAAGGGGACAACAGAGGATGAGATGGTTGGATGGCATCACTGACTCAATGGACATGAGTTTGAGTTTTCTCCGGGAGTTGGTGATGGACAGGGAAGCCTGGTGTGCTGCAGTCCATGGGGTCACAAAGGGTCAGATATGACTGAGTGACTGAACTGAAATGAACTGAGGTATATATACATATACACCCACATACATAGGGTAGGCCAAAAAAGTTGAAGTTCATTTGGATTTTTCAGTAAGATATGGGAAAACTCAAATGAACTTTCTGGCCAGCTCAATATATATCTGAATCACTTTGCTGTACAGCAGAAGTTAACATAACATTGTAAATCAACCAGTCCTGGGTGTTCATTGGAAGGACTGATGCTGAAGCTGAAACTCCAATGCTTTGGCCACCTCATGTGAAGAGCTGACTCATTGGAAAAGACCCTGATGCTGGGAGGGATTGGGGGTAGGAGGAGAAGGGGACAACCGAGGGTGAGATGGCTGGATGGCATCACCAACTCTATGAACATGAGTTTGGATGAACTCCAGGAGTTGGTGATGGACAGGGAGACCTGGCATGCTGTGATTCATGGGGTCACAAAGAGTCAGACATGACTAAGCAACTGAAATGAACTGAATAGTTTAATAATAATAAAAAAATAATAAAACATCCCTCTTCCAAGCCTCCAGAAAGGGTCCATTAGCTTATTCTGTGAGCACCCCACAATAGGGCACACACATAGATTGCTTGAAACAGAATACTTCTGTTTTTGTTCTATACATTGCTACTTCCTGTCCCTCTCCCTCTACAAATAATCTCCCCAAGTTCCCAGCTATCCTATTTTTGCATTAGGTGTTTCTCTTGGGGGAGACCTCACTAGACCTGTTAAAATGCCTTTTTTCTTCTTCTGAAATACCAGCAGTTAAATATTTATTTCTTTAGATTAATGATTTTCAAACGTTTGGCTGCATAAAAATTACCTGGAGCACTTGCTAAAACACAGATTGCCATCTTGTGAATTAAAAAATGTGTAATACTTTGGCTCCCAGTAGACACTCAATAAATGTTATTTCCTTTTTTAGTCTACATTTTAAATTATCCTCATATCTTCTCAATGTGAGGTTTACCCTGATGTTCTCCAGTCTTTGAATATCAGTTTCCTATTAATGAACAACAGGTTTCTCATATTAATGTATTTAGAAAAAGGAAAATGAAAGGTATTTCTGCCCACTTATTTGTACTGCAAAAAGAAGCAAAATCTAGCTGGCCTCAAGAGACAGTGTGGTGTAACTACAGCTTTGCTGCCTTTATGGAAAAAGGTCACGTCTTTAGAAGGTTACTCTGTTCAAAGTTATTCGACGTGTTTTGAGGGAAAGAGGGCTGCTCTTTAAGAACTGAAAGTAAATGGCAGAGTCTAGCTGATGAAATGTGCTAGAACCTCTCTAAAGCTATGGAGAGGGAAGCACATTTGATAAAATTAGGTACTGATCAGAAGGGGCCTTGGCAGTTAGTTGTCAAAGAATCTTGCCTTCCATGGGGAAAGATCAGTAAGGAAGAAGGAAACTGGTGAGCTTTATCAGCTGATCAGAGTAGTAGTTCTTTTTTTTTTTTTCTTTTAAAACTTAATTTCATTTGTTATTTATTTATTTATTATTGGTTGTTCTGGGTCTTCGTTGCTGCGCAGGCAGACTTTTCTCTAGTTGAGACGAGGCAGGGGGCTACTGTTCATTGCGGTGTGCAGGCTTCTCATTGAGATGACTTTTTCTGTTGCTAAGTACAGGCTCTAGGAGCATCGGTTTCAATAGCTGTGGAGTATAGGCTTAGTTGTTCCGAAGCATGTGGGATTTTTCCAGACCAGGGATCGAACCTGTGTCCCCTATATTAGCAGGCAAATTCCCATCCACTGTACCATCAGGGAAGGCCCTGGAGCAGTAATTCTTTCAGTGTGTCCCCCAGACCAGCAGCAATAGCATCTCCGGTGAAATATGAATTCTCTAGTTTCACCCCGGACCTAACAGAAGTAGAACCCTGGGCAAGGGCCCAGATCTGTGCTTTAGCAAGTCCTTCAGGGGATCCTGCTGAACAGGAACATTTGAGAACAGTCTTAGGACAATTTTCCTAAAGAAAGACACAAAAGTGTAGATAGTACACTGACCTAAGATACGAGATGTGACTCTGGTATGTTACCCTGGGGAGTCTTTCATAATGACACTTTAAAAGTAGAGCAGGAGAAAGTTCCAGGTGATTCTCAACTCTGGCTGCACATTTGAGTCACTTGGGTCCCTTTGATAAATACCACCAACCATTTTGGGCTATATCCTAGCAATTTCATTTCCCTTGAGGGAGGCACTAGGCTTTCATATTTTTAAGGCTTGCTCAGATGCCTGAGCAAGAATAGGTTAAGAATATCTGTTGTAGAGACTCGAAGTTTGGAACTTAGGATACCATAAGAAAAAGTTACTGATATTTCTTTAAAGTATAACTTAAGTACTGTATGATAACAGCTACCAGTTAGCTGAGTTATCAGAGTTCCTGTCACAGTTAGGAGATGGTCTAGGAGTGGGAAATGGCAGCCCATTCCAGCATTCTTGCCCAGAAAATTTCATGGACAGGGGAGCCCAGCAGGCTATAGTCCGTAGGGTTGCAAACAGTTGGACACGACTGAAGCAACTGAGTATGAGCGTCACACATGCTAGAGTGCAAGGCCATTGCCACTGTTCCTAGTTAGGAGCCTTTGCAGACTGCTGGGCACATGCCCAAGTAGAACTGTGTGCCTTGAATTGAGCCCACTGCCCTTTTTACAACCATGCCCTGTGTGAAGGGAAAGTAGTAAGACTCATGGAAAAAGCTTGGTCTCAGAGAAAGAAAATCTGCACAGGAGTGCCGGGTTCACCACTAGCAAGATCTACAATGAGATCATATATAACTTGAGTGCTCTGCACCTGTGCCCTTGTTTGTACTACTCAGTAGGCTTCCTCCAGCTCTAAAATAACATCTTTACTCATACCGTGGCTTCCCTGATGGCTCAGTGGGTGAAGAATCTGCCTGCAATGCAGGAGACACAAGAGACATTGGTTTGATCCCTGGGTTGGGAAGATCCCCTGGAGAAAAAAATGGCAACCCACTCCAGTATTCTTGCCTGGGAAATCCCATGGATAGGTGGGATTTGTGGGATTCAAAAATCCCACAGAGGAGCCTGGCAGGCTACAGTCCAAAGAGTCATAAGGAGTCAGACACAACTGAGAACTAAGCACACACACACACATAGCTTCTTTAGTTTCATGCAAAGTGGACAATTGCACATTTGTCTATTCAGAGACAACATGGTCTGAGGCATCACAGATCTCTAGCCTTGAGTCTTACTCCTCTGACTTTTTATTAAAGCAAAACTTTCCCCTTTGGATAAATAAGATGAGTGCATGGATGCATGCTAAGTTGCTTTAGTCATGTCCGATTCTTTGTGACCCCACAGACAGTAGCCCACCAGGCTCCTTTGTCCCTGGGATTTTTCAGGCATGAAGAACCCACTAGAGTGGGTTGCCGTGCCCTCCTCTAGGGGATTTTCCTGTCCCAGGGATTGAACCCGAGTCTCTTACACATCTCTTGCATTGTAGGCAGGTTCTTTACCCCTAGTGCCAGCTGGGAAGCCCATTAAGATGGATGCTCTAAGGGAAATACAGAAACTGCTGAAATTAAGTTCACACTATGAGCTGAGAGTGATCTAACTCCTTCAACTGTAAAATCAGTTGAAAGCAATCCATTCAGGTACCTGTACTAGCAAGTTTTCGTAAAAAGAATGGAATTGATTCTAGAAAGTAAGAAGCTTCTCTGGCTGCCTTTTTTAAAAAAGCTACTATTAGATCTGCTTAAATTTCATTTCATGATTCGTTTTGTTTATGAAGCCAACTTATAAGCTGAGAAAGGCTTGGACATTCCTGTCCTCTCATAAATAATGTTCCAGATAGTATACTATTCTGAGAGGTACCATATGAAGCGTATCATATAATTATCATGGTCCATTCATTATGCTTGGTTTCAACTGATGTATTTGGAAACCATACAAGGATCAGATTCTAAATGGAGTACTGAGGCAGGAGATAGACATGACCTCTATTTTTATTGTTCACCTACTCTATCCTTCTTACATGTTAATATTGTAAATCTTATTTCTTCAGTAGCAGAAAATAATTCTTTTCCCATCTCTCACTTGCTCTCTCACCCTCTCCTCCTCTTTTCATTCTAATTCTAACATATCTCCAAGTATTATTAACTCTGAAAAATTCACTTAAGTTGTTCATGTAAACGTTTATTTATTTGGCTGCAATGGGTCTTAGTTTCAGCATGTGGGATCTTCAGTTTTTGTTGCGGCATGCATGGCCTTTAGTTGCAGCATGCAGAGACTTTAGTTGTAGCACACGGGATCTAATTCCCTGACCAGGGATGGAATCTGGGTCCTCAGCATTGGGAGTGCAGAGTCTTAGCCACCATACACCAGGAAAATCCCAAAGTTCATGTAACCTTTAATTTTTTCCAAGTCATAGGTCAATTGATATAAATGCCAATTTTCATTCACGTACTTTTGACAAGCTTCAAATACATATGTCAGTATAGATATATACATGTGTGTGCATATGTGCACGTGCACACACACACACGCACACACATGCAAGCACATGTGCAGCCTTATTAGCAAAACCATTCCCTTCTCTTTAACCAAACCACTGTCTTGAAGGCAGGCACATGGGCCAAGGAGAAAGGCTGAACCAGGAAGTATGAACTGGAGGAAATGAGACCTCTCCTAGTTAAGATGCACAGCACTTTCTAACTAGCATGAAAGACTGTTATCACAGAAGACAGAGATGAATGTGCTGGATATCAACAAAACTCTTTTACCTAACTGGCAAGTGAGATTGAAAAAAGCTTGTGATTCAATAAGGAGTGCCTAGTTGCACCTCTTCCATATGGGTCTAGGAAGCTTATGAAGAATATTTTTTAGTTACAACAGCTATTTAAAATCATGTATTGAAACATGATGACTTTAGACGCATAGCTTTGAATTGCTGTATCACAAAAGGTTAGAAACATTATAAGACACTCACTTTGCTCTCAATTAAAATATATTACAGAAAAATTATGTACTATTTGTCAATAACCAAAATTGTTTAAAATATTATGAATTACATTAAAAATTTTTTATCCATACTCTAGCCATGTGAGACCTTAGTTTCCCAACAAGGGATTGAACCCATGCCCCTGCATTGGAAGGCAGGCTTTTAACCACTGAATCACTGGGGAAATCCTGTGAATTACATTTTTATCTTATCCTTTTCAATTTCATGTATATTTATAACACATACATTATATATAATATGTATTATATATTCATCTTTCATGTTTATAAAGGAAGGTCAGCTATATAGGGGAAAACTTATAATAGAAAATTAGTAGCAAAAAGGACTGCAGGTGAATGAATTAGGGTATTGAGTTCATCCACGAAGGCAACTATGGTTTTTTTTTTAACATCAAAACAGATTAAAAAAATAAAAATCCGAAACCTCCACAAATCTTAATGAGGACTTAGAGGAAGATGATTGCTTTAATTTAGCAAAAATGATGTAAACTGTATATCGTGTTCTTCAACTATGAGCAGTGAAATGTTTCTGATACATATTAAGAGTTTGACAAGTAGAGTTACTTTGATGGCATAATTTGCATAGTACCTTTGAGAACTGGGGAATTAGATGCTAAGAGACTTTCCATCATCCATTTTATATCCACTGATGATCAATCATACCTTCTATTTTCTCTTCCATCATATCTGGATATAAACAAAATTTCAGGTGAGAGAAATTTCAAGCTGAAAAACAAAAGGGTGGATAAATAGGTAGATGAGTTGAATCATTCCAGCCCCACCCCTTGCCTCACATTTTAAAATCAACCCTATTAATAAAGGAGTATTTGAACCCAACCCCCAAATTTTATATCTTTATAAATTATATAAAGTACTATTGTACCAATATATTATTATCAATAATATGTATCAAAACAGAGTAAATATTTTTATATTGGTTTCTAGCATATTTAAGGGGACTACTTTTTGTACTATTGAGTTTTTTAATCTACCTTATCATTTCTCCCTTTCACCAGGTATGAGATGTAGTTTTTGTTCAGTGGACACATTTTGAACTCCTACTATTTCCGCATACAATACTAAGATCTCTAGGTGATAAATATTTGAAATAGGCTTGTCATCTCTATCTATTGTGTGCCCAGTATCTCTGGAAAAGGTGCATCTTGGACATAATATGATAGCAGCTGTTGATAAATATAGTCATATGGCTCAATGCAGGCTGTGGTTTGCTATTTGCTAGTCCTCCATCTAGGGAATACTGTCTTCCTGGAAGTAAGGGAGATAATAAAGTAAATGCTAAGGTAGAAAAGTTGGAAAATTATGTGTAAAAGTGTTAGTCATTCAGTTGTGTCCGACTCTTTGTGACCTGGACTGGACTATAGCCCGCCAGGTTCCTCTGTCCATAGACTTCTCCACGAAGAATTCTTCTCCAGCAAGAATACTGGAGTGGGTTGCCATTCCCTTATCCAGGGGATCTTCCCGATCCAGGGATTGAACCTGAGTCTCCCACACTGCAGGCAGATGCTTTATTATCTGAGTCACCAGGGAAGCCCATGTATATACATTATATATAGCATATATGTACTTTATATGTAAATATATATGGTTTTATACAGCATATGTGGTACATATACATGTTATTTATCTTGTAAATTTAAAATGTTCCAGTAATATTAATAGTAGACAGTATCAGTGTATATAAGAGGAAATTATAGGATAGTCTTATTAGCTCTCAATGCTTATTAAAATAAATGTGAGTATAAGACAAATTATTAGCTAAGATTTTCAGATAAGTACATTAAGAAAGAAATATATTTCAAAGTCTATTTGAGAACTTACCGTGTGCCAAGCATTGTGCTAATTTTTTCGATGTGCATTTTCTCATTTCATCTTTTATGATAATTCATAAGCTAAGTAGTTTTATTACTTTCAGTTTACAAAGAAGAGATTTTGTGATTTATCCAATATGACAGCCACTAAAGGGTAGATCTGAGATTAAAATTCAGATTATCCTGGTAAATAGCTAAGGCTCTGGAGCCAATGCTAGACTGATTTTCCTACCTCTTTACTAACAGGGATATGCCAGTGTTTTCACTAAGATTAAAATCAACAGTATTTAAATACAGTTTATGGGGGCATGTTCGGATAAGTTACTTGTAAGTAAGCATTCTTGCGGTTTGTTTTGTTATGAATTAATGATAACTTAGGCTGTCAACTCTGCCAAACTTTAATATATGTTCGATAACTGTTTTTATAATCATTAAAGCTTGGTCTTAAAAAAATGTCTGAGTGGTAACGGTCAAAATTATGAAATATAACCAGCCAGACTAGAAGACTAATTACTTAAACCATCCCTGTGATTATATATATTTCATTTATAGACACACATAATGAGAAAACAGAACAGAGGTGAAGTTCTATCACAGATTAATCTGGTTCCTTCTGATGAGGGATTTCAAGCTCATCCTAAATGCAGGATCTTTCTCTGTGTGTCACTCTCCTAACTTTCAGATAAAACTCCTTAAGACATATTTTCTCAGAGCAACATCATGGCCATATTCCTTATAAAATACCTTGGTTGTGGGGTAACCCCACCTCCTGGGGTCAGGGAGTTGCCCCTAAACTCAAAGCCCTCTTTGATAACATACTAACCCCTCAGCTGAGCTTCTTGGTGAGTGCCTCAGAAACAATTCTATGAAGACAGCCATATGGGGATGATAGATGCATTTTGGACAGAGACAGACAGAGAGACATGTTGAAAGCCTCACAGTGTTCTCAGAATCAGTTATATAAATCTTGACTAATTTTTTTATTGCTTTGCTATCAGTCTTGTGCCAAATTCTGGTAGTAGTTTTTGTTTGTTTGTTTGTTGTTTAATTCAACGTGTTACAAAGTGATTGAAGGAGTGGTTTTCTAGGTAGAGGAAAAATTAGCCATAAGTGGCAGGTCTGTTTTGTGATGAGGCAGGGGGACATACATTAAAACTTTAATTGGCCTTTTGTGGACTGATGCTCTATTCTCTCATTTATATTATTACAAACTTACTGCCATAGTGATGGGACATGGCTCTTCGGTATTTTTTTAAAGAGATTAGTATTTATATATTTATATGTTTTTGGCTGGGCTGGGTCTTCACTGCTGCGTGGGCTTTTCGCTAGTTGCAGCAAGTGGGGGCTACTCTCTAATTAACCATTCAAGGGCTTCTCATTACCCTGGCTTTTCTTGTTGCAGAGCACGGCTCTAGGGCACGCGGGCTTCAGTAGCCGTGCCATGGGGACCCAGTAGTTGTGGCTCTTGGGCTTTAGAGCACAGGATCCTTAGTTTTAGTGCACAGGCTTAGTTGCTCCGGGGCATGGGGGATCTTCCCAGATCAGGGATCCAACCTAGGTCTCCTGCATTGGTAGGCAGATTCTTCATCACTGAGCGACCAGGGAAGCCCAGCTCTTCTGTACTTCTGATTGCTGTGTAAACCCTATTCTAAAGAAATTTGTCTTATTTTACTGAATCACGTACTACTGGCCTTGGGATTGTTTAGGTGTCCTAATTCTTTTGGAATAAATGGTAACGGCATTTTTATTTTTTTTGCAGAAAGGTATCCGTTTTACTGTGGGGAAGTAAAGCGGTCAAAGGAAACAATTGTCCAAGTATATATTAAAGAACAGAGAACAAAAAGAGAAGAAGTATTTTATCAGAGAGTCACACATTAGTGAAAAGTGCATGCGTGCATGCTCAGTCCCTCAATCGTGTCTAACTCTTTGCAACCCTGTGGACTGTAGCCCTCCAGATTCCTCTGTCTCTGGAATTCCCCAGGCAAGAATACTGGACTTGGTTGCCACTTCCTACTCCAGGGGATCTTCTAGACCAGGGATTGAACCCACGTCTCCTGCTTTGACAGGCAGAGTGTTTACCAATGTGCCACCTGGGAAGTCCATTAGTGAAAATAGATTTGATAAAACAGAAAAATCTATGTATAAATTCTTGCCTCTGGACTTATTACATTCAGTGATTTCATTTCAGGTCAAAATGTAGTAAATGATTATTTTAAAAGCATTACCAAGAAGTAAAACTTTCTCTATTTGAGATAATATGTATTGTATATAGAAAATACTAAGGAATCAACTAAAACTTCCATTAGAAGTAATGGACAAAATCAGCGGGGTTGTGGCATATAAGATAAACACACACACAAAAATATATATATATAGTATGTACATATAAGAGTATATATTCTAGACTTTAGAAGTGAATAATCCAAAACAGAATCTTAAACACTTTGATTATAAATAATATCAAAAGAATACAATGCGGGCTACAGTCCATAGGGTTGCAAAGAGTCAGACGTGACTGAGTGACTGACACTATCTTCATTTTATTGATAAGATGGCAATATTTTCCATACTGATCTATAGATTCGACAGTCCCTAGCAGATACCAAGTTGGCTTTTTTGTAGAAATTGACATGCTGATTCTAAAATGTATATAGAAATTTAAAGTACCACAAATCACCAAAACAATTTTGAAAAAAAGAAAAACTGGAGAATTACACCTAATTTCAAAGCTTACTACTACAAACCAGCAGTCACTAAGACAGCATAGTATTGGCATAGGATAGACATATAGATTCCATAGAAAAAGATCCAATATATCTATGGTCAAATGATTTCAATAAAGATGCCAAGACCATTCAATGAGGAAAGAAGTGTCTTCTCGACAAATGTCAGTAGGACAACTGAATATCCATCCACCTTGAAAAGAAAAGTTGGACTACTATTGAATACTCCATGTGAAAATTAACTAGAAATATGTTTAGTAGAAAATATAAAACTGTACAATTCTTNCCATTCAATGAGGAAAGAAGTGTCTTCTCGACAAATGTCAGTAGGACAACTGAATATCCATCCACCTTGAAAAGAAAAGTTGGACTACTATTGAATACTCCATGTGAAAATTAACTAGAAATATGTTTAGTAGAAAATATAAAACTGTACAATTCTTAAAAAAAATAGGGGTAAGTCTTCATGACCTGGATTTAGCAATGATTTCTTAGTTGTTGTGGGATGGGAATGCACAATGGTGCAGCCACTTTGGAAACTTTGGAAAATGTGGCAGTTCCTTAAAAAGTTAAGCATGGAGTTACTATATGACCCAATAATTCTAATTCCAGGTATATATTAAAAAGAAATGAAAACACATTCATATAGAGACAGACACATTCATTTTCACAGCAGTATTATTCATAATAGCCAAAGCATAGAAACAACCCAAGTGTCCATCAGCGAATGAATGGATAAACAGAATGTGATATATCCATAAAATGGGATGTTATTCTCAGAAATAAGTATGAAGCAGAGATACATGCTATAACATAGATGAACTAGATGCTAAGAGAGGAAGTCAATCACAAAATAGCATACATTTTGAGATTCCATTTACATAAATTGTTCAGAATAGGCAAATCTATAGAGACAGAAAATAAATCAGTGGTTGCCTAGAACTGGGGATGGGAATCAGACTGGCTGGAGATGATAATGAAAGGGTACAGGGTATCTTTGGGAAGTGATAAAATGTTGTAAAATGAATTATGTTAATTGGTAGCACAACTCTCTGAATATACTAGAAACCATTGAGTCATACACTCTAAATTTGTGAACTGTATGGTATGTGAATTATATCTCAACAAAGCTGTGACCAAAACAGCATTATTTCTGAGGCAGCAGTCACACAGTTTTAATGTAAGTATCCAGCCCCTTCAACATGGGTTTTCCAGTTATACCTGTGCAAAATAAGGAAACATTTTTGAAGAGAACTTTGGTTTGTATGGAAAAACATCCAATGTACTTCAAAAATATGGATTCATTTAAACTTTAGTATGTCACGAGCTGATTAGCATTGTGAAGTTAATGGTTGTAAAGGTCAAGGGATGTGAAATAGGAGAACAAATTCTTTAGACTTTTTTTTTTGTTTAACAGGTGCACCATATCCAGAGAAACAGTTGGTGTAACCCTTACATCCATCTTTTTTGTTGATATCTCAGCAGAAAATACTATTTTCAGAAAGTATTGTCTTGCCAATGAGTTATACATTTACAACCTGTCATTCTTGCCCAGCTATGAAAATAATCCTAGGGCATTGCACCAGAATCCTGAAGAGCTGGTGCAAGAGCCAATTCTGTTTGCTTCTTGCCTTTCTTTTGCCTCTGAGCCTTTCTACTTAATAAATCTGAAAAATGTATTAGTCACAGTGGTTTTGACTCTAAGCTAAAGCTCTAAGTGAGCTGTTGCACTTCTGAACTAAAATTTCCCCGCTCTTTGCCATCTTTCACCCTGTGCTTTTCCAGACCTAAAATGTCAAAGTATCAGGCAGATGGAATTACATTTGGAACGTTGGTTTGGTAGGGAATAACTCCATGCTTTTAGCAGATCTGTAATTGTAGTATTTTTAAAAACAGTAGACTGTTAATAAAGGACTCATTGAAACCAGCTCTCTGTCTCAAGTAACTATCGTGTTTAGATAAAATATTTAGTACTATGAAATAAAATCAGTGCTGGCCATTTGCTAAGGTATCTAGAAAGCTATTGTAGGCCAGACTTTTGTCTAGCAAACCTTTAGAAGAACGGGTTTTAGGTAGATTGGAAATATTTCAGTACTTTTTTGGAGGCGGGTGGTACATCTTGGCTAAAGAAACTGAAACACTTCGAACCTTATTTCAGCAGAACATTAGCGTAGCTTCCTTTCTGTCAGGGCCTTGTGCCCATGAAGCACCAGGCAAAGACATTCTGTGATACCTTTGAAATGACTGGCGTCATGTTTCCTTTACCTATTGAGCTTAGTCGCTCGCTCAGTCACGGCCAGCTCTTTGTGACCTGATGGACTGTAGCCTGCCAGGCTCCTCTGTCCGTGGGATTCTCCAGGCAAGAATACTGAAGCGGGTAGCTTATCCCCTCTCCAGGGGATCTTCCCCACTCAGGAATCCAACCAGGATTGGATTCTCCCAAGTTGCAGGCAGATTCTTTACCAGCTGAGCTTTTGACAAAATTGCTTTTCTGTGATTGGGAGTGCATTTTTTTTTCTTATTGAATTTTGGACCTCCGTGACTACAATTATGTCTCCATTGCTGACTCTGGCTGGGGAAAATGTGAGGATGAAACAGAGCCAAAACAACTGACCAGGAAGTAGGAGTCCTTCTGGCTTCTAACACCGGCTCTGTCACTATCTCTGCCTTTGGGTGATATTTCCATCATCCGACAAGTATTTATAAGCACATACTGTGAATGCGCAAAGTATCGTCTAGATGTCTAAACTCATAAGATTTCAGTTTCCTCAGCTATAAAATGAAACATGATTTTTAAGCTGTAAAGCTGATTATTCTCTTATGATCCAGAGAGCAGAGAGGTTAACACACTTGACCTCGGTTCTAAGGAACTCAGAAATTTTACCCATATTTGTACACTTAGTACAATACTTTCTCATTCATAGAGAAGTTCTCTATTTTTAAGTGGTGTTTTGTACATGCCTTAAATTCAGTTTTGAAAGTCACTTTAAATGAAAATTGTGTGTGTGTGCACAGCCCCACAATAAAGTCAGCAATGGAAATGTGACACTGGGCAACTGATGGTGTGGTGCCACAATTAAATGGCTGGAAATTCCCTCTACTCTGAATANGTCACTTTAAATGAAAATTGTGTGTGTGTGCACAGCCCCACAATAAAGTCAGCAATGGAAATGTGACACTGGGCAACTGATGGTGTGGTGCCACAATTAAATGGCTGGAAATTCCCTCTACTCTGAATAGGGAGAAATGACAAGATATTTTGTTAGTCTTGAAAAACTGCTGGATTAAAGCCCATCTGCTTTTTTATTCTTCTTCCCCTTTTCAAGAAAAAGAAAAAAAAAAGACCAACTGCAGTGAGGACCAGTGTGGCAGGGTCCCAGTCGTGACTGGCAAGTGTTCTCAGCTGCAGTCACAGTGTGCGTTAAGGGCCAGTTTATAGACTGCCCTTTGCGGCGTTAGCTCTGCTCACCATCAGTCGACTTCCTCATGGTGGGAAGTGGGAAGGAGGAAACTGAAGCCTGGGCCCTGTATTTTTCAGTGGAGCCTACTTTTCTGCCCCCGCTCTTCCCCAGACTTAAGTGGCCAACAGAGCAAGTCCACCCAGGGGTGAGTCCTTCCCTCCTGGACTGGGCTTTGGATACTGGGATTCCAGAATTCTCCATACTGCGGGTGTGTGGACTCTGCGTGAAGGGTGGTCACGCCAGCTTGTAGACCCTGATTAAACCTCTACGTGTGCATCAGGGATGAGAGGAGAGGGAACTGGGCTCCAAGCCATGGAAACAGTGGGGCTGGGCCTGAGAGTAGATATTCACTACTCTTTAGAAGACATTCTCCTATGAATATGTTTCCATGGTTACACCCTCTCTTCTACAAGGAGCACACATTTTCAGAACAATTTAACTCTAAACCCTGGGCAAAATGGTAAGCTTGGTTAAGACCTCCCTTTGGGGGTGGGAATCATTGGTGCAAAAACAAGAACAGTAACATTTTAGTAGTGGGGAGAAGAAATATCAAATAGAACGAGAAAAAGGATTTGGGAGGATACTGGAAATATTTCTTGTCCTGGGGGGGGGGAATAATATGGGTATGCACTTTGATATACATCATTCTGGGTATTTTTCTTTAGGTGTGCTACAATTTTCAATAAAAGCATTTTTCACATTTTTAAAAGCTTTTTAGAAAAAGATCCTTTGGTTTCCTCTGAGCTGCATTTATATATACCTCAGTCACACTGGTGATTTCTCCTCAACACCCCATCACACTGTATTCCCATATGTTTATTACTATATGCTCAGATGCTCAGTTGTGCCCAACTCTTTGCAACCCCACAGACTGTATGTAGCCCATCAGGCTCCTCTGTCCATGGGATTCTCCAGGCAAGAATACTAGACTGGGTTGCTATTTCCCTCTCTAGGGGATCTTCCCTACCCAGGGAGCAAACCTGGGTCTCCTGCATTGCAAGTGGATTCTTTACCAACTGAGCCATTAGGGAATCCCTGTTTATCACTGACTTCTCAGGTGGAACTAGTAAAGAACCCACCTGCCAGTGCAGGAGATGCTGGCTGCTCTCAATTCCCTACCTCTCCTGGACCAAGCTCACCC
>SJYW01043371.1:0-13994 GCA_006410735.1 Raphicerus campestris | reverse complement strand
CTGATGGTCATTCTCCGAAGTCCTTTTGCACTGAGCATTAAGTATTTATCAGGTTAAACCCTTTAGCCACTGGTAAAGTTAATAACAATGTCCAATGTCAGTTAAGGTCAATCTGACATATTCCACTGTTGTGTGTAGTTATGGTTACAGCAGTAATACATCTTAAATGAAACTGTTAAAAAATATACTTATGTTAATAAAGAAAAAAAATGTCCCAGGAAATTATGTTGGCAAAGAACAAGAAAACTCTCACTGTTTTGTAAGATTCTGTAGGTTTCTTTTATCATCAAAAGCAATCTTCAGTTTCACTGGCAAGAACTGAAACTCACCTGTTGTCTCAATACATAACCCACGTCCCCATTGTGCTCTATTTTTATAAAAGGAAGCACATTTAAAAGTATATTTAAAAAGACACCCCGTTACTTTTGTGAAGATTTCTTAAGGTCATAAAACCAAAAAAATGGAGCTATTTTCTACTCATGGGTAGCTTATTGCCAACTGTATGTATTTATTGATAAGCAAAGATTTTAGGCAGTTTTGACAGGCTTTGAGAAAGAGGCTGTAGGTAAATGAGAGGCAAAATGTAGTGGAAAACAAAAAGAAGTAAACAGTGTTGAGAAGATAATTTGTACTAGTTTCCATGATTTTTAAAGCTCTAAACACTGACTATGTATTACACTCCTGAAGTGCTTGTAAAACAGATATTAAGCATTTTCTTGCTTTTAATTATTTTCAAATTTGAATTGTCTGTCATCAAATGAAATACCACTTTGAAATCAGAATATAATTGTAGTTAATTATTCCTAGGTTTACTTGTGTTTATTCAAGATAGACTTCATTATAATTATTACTCATTATCTTTCTTAGTATTATTTTTTAAAATCCCCAAACACAGTGACAGAAATCAATAAACCTGTATTAATTCTGACAAGTCTAGTGTAGGACTAGATAATCATGCTGATCAGTGAGTAGACTTTGACTGGATCTGTGGTCAGAGGTCAGCTCTTAGATCAACCAGGGGAAGATGTCTAGAACAGCCACATGGGAAGACTCATGGCTGTTCCACATGGTCACGTCCTACAGCAGGCTAGCCCAACTTACTAACTGATTAGTTTCAGGATGCTGGTGGATTGAGAGGAAGTTTTTACTGATATAGAGGCCAAGGCTTACAAATGACATGCTAGCACGATTATGTTTGTCTACTGGCCATAGGAAAACCCAATGTAAGCCCATACTCAAAGGATGAAGAAATAGACTAATTCTTGATGGAAGAGCTCCAAATGGACAATTTAAGGGAAACTAGTATACACAGGTAAAGATAACTGAAACATGACTGTTTTCTCCCTCACAGAACATTTAATAAAAACGTTATTAAATAATTACATTAAATATTTAATAAAAAAGTGAAAGAAAGTGAATTAGTTCAGTCATGTCTGACTCTTTGAGACCCCACAGACTGTAGCCCACCAGGCTCCTCCATTCATGGAATTTTCCAGGCAAGAGTATTGGAATGGGTTGCCATTTCCTTCTCCAGAGGATCTTCCAAATGCAGGGATCAAACCTGGGTCTCCCATATTGCAGGCAGATGCTTTTACCGTCTGAACCAGCAGGGAAGCCCAATAAAGCAAAGTCTCTTTGTAAAGGTTAGTATAACACGGTTTTACACTGCCTTTTAATAAAATACCTCTGTTACTTAATTTTTTTAAAAAAAGACTATTCCAAATGTGACTATTATTCTAATTATAATTTGATTATTTTAAAAAGAAAGCCTTCATTTATTCTTTGTAGGAAACTTTCTAAGCATCTACTTTGTCTCAGGCAGTATTATAGCAGTATCCAATGAACTTAATAGAAAAAATACACATAACAATAGCAAAGGAAACAAGCAAAAATAAACATATGGAAACTAATTAACCTTAAAAGCTTTTGCGCAACAAAGTAAACCATTGATAAAAAGATAACCTAATAAATGGGGATAAAATGCTTGCAATTGATATGTCTGATAAGGAGTCAAGATCCAAAACAGATAAATGGTATATACAACTCTATAAAAATGGTTAACAATAGGAAGATTTTTTTTTCTTTCTGGCTGTATTTAACATTTTAAAACATTATTTGCTTTCTAAAATTACATCCTGAAGGAATTTATGTGGTTTTCTTCACACTATTCTACTTGAGGTTAATTGATCTAGTGTATATGGGTTTATATTGGGTTTAGTTGAATCACAAAGAAAGGCAATGACAAAGATTGCTCAAGCTTCTGCACAATTGCACTTTTCTCACATTCTAGCAAAGAAAGACTCAAAATTCTCCAAGCATGCCCAAGCCAAGCTACAAGAGTACGTGAACTGTGAACTTCCAGATGTTTAAACTGGATTTAGAAAAGGAAGAGGAACAAGAGATCAAATTGTCAACATCCAATGGATCATCAAAAAAGCAAGAGAGTTCCAGAAAAATATCTACTTCTGCTTTATTGACTATGCCAAAACCTTTGACACTGTGTATCACAAACTCGAAAATTCTTCAAAGATGCGAATACCAGACCATCTTACCTGCCGCTTGAGAAATCTGTATGCAACTCCAGAAGCAAGAGTTAGAACTGAACATGGAAAAACAGATTGGTTCCAAATTGGGAAAGGAGTATGTCACGGCTGTATATTGTCACCCTGCTTACTTAACTGATATGCAGAGTACATCATGCAGAGTACATTATGCGAAAGGCAGGGCTGGAAGAAGTATAAGCTGGAATCAAGATATCCAGAAGAAATATCAATGACCTCAGATATGCAGATGACACCACCCTTATGGCAGAAAGTGAAGAGGAACTAAAGAGCTTCCTGATGAAAGTGAAAGAGGAGAGTGAAAAAGTTTGCTTAACATTCAAAAAAGTAAGATCATGGCATCCAATCCATCACTTCATGGCAAATAGATGGAGAAACAAAGAAAAGAGTGACAGACTTTATTTTCTTTGCCNCGTTATTAAATAATTACATTAAATATTTAATAAAAAAGTGAAAGAAAGTGAATTAGTTCAGTCATGTCTGACTCTTTGAGACCCCACAGACTGTAGCCCACCAGGCTCCTCCATTCATGGAATTTTCCAGGCAAGAGTATTGGAATGGGTTGCCATTTCCTTCTCCAGAGGATCTTCCAAATGCAGGGATCAAACCTGGGTCTCCCATATTGCAGGCAGATGCTTTTACCGTCTGAACCAGCAGGGAAGCCCAATAAAGCAAAGTCTCTTTGTAAAGGTTAGTATAACACGGTTTTACACTGCCTTTTAATAAAATACCTCTGTTACTTAATTTTTTTAAAAAAAGACTATTCCAAATGTGACTATTATTCTAATTATAATTTGATTATTTTAAAAAGAAAGCCTTCATTTATTCTTTGTAGGAAACTTTCTAAGCATCTACTTTGTCTCAGGCAGTATTATAGCAGTATCCAATGAACTTAATAGAAAAAATACACATAACAATAGCAAAGGAAACAAGCAAAAATAAACATATGGAAACTAATTAACCTTAAAAGCTTTTGCGCAACAAAGTAAACCATTGATAAAAAGATAACCTAATAAATGGGGATAAAATGCTTGCAATTGATATGTCTGATAAGGAGTCAAGATCCAAAACAGATAAATGGTATATACAACTCTATAAAAATGGTTAACAATAGGAAGATTTTTTTTTCTTTCTGGCTGTATTTAACATTTTAAAACATTATTTGCTTTCTAAAATTACATCCTGAAGGAATTTATGTGGTTTTCTTCACACTATTCTACTTGAGGTTAATTGATCTAGTGTATATGGGTTTATATTGGGTTTAGTTGAATCACAAAGAAAGGCAATGACAAAGATTGCTCAAGCTTCTGCACAATTGCACTTTTCTCACATTCTAGCAAAGAAAGACTCAAAATTCTCCAAGCATGCCCAAGCCAAGCTACAAGAGTACGTGAACTGTGAACTTCCAGATGTTTAAACTGGATTTAGAAAAGGAAGAGGAACAAGAGATCAAATTGTCAACATCCAATGGATCATCAAAAAAGCAAGAGAGTTCCAGAAAAATATCTACTTCTGCTTTATTGACTATGCCAAAACCTTTGACACTGTGTATCACAAACTCGAAAATTCTTCAAAGATGCGAATACCAGACCATCTTACCTGCCGCTTGAGAAATCTGTATGCAACTCCAGAAGCAAGAGTTAGAACTGAACATGGAAAAACAGATTGGTTCCAAATTGGGAAAGGAGTATGTCACGGCTGTATATTGTCACCCTGCTTACTTAACTGATATGCAGAGTACATCATGCAGAGTACATTATGCGAAAGGCAGGGCTGGAAGAAGTATAAGCTGGAATCAAGATATCCAGAAGAAATATCAATGACCTCAGATATGCAGATGACACCACCCTTATGGCAGAAAGTGAAGAGGAACTAAAGAGCTTCCTGATGAAAGTGAAAGAGGAGAGTGAAAAAGTTTGCTTAACATTCAAAAAAGTAAGATCATGGCATCCAATCCATCACTTCATGGCAAATAGATGGAGAAACAAAGAAAAGAGTGACAGACTTTATTTTCTTTGCCTCCAAAATCATTGTAGATGGTGACTTCAGCCATGAAATTAAAAGAGATTTGCTTCTTGGAGAAAAGTTATGACTGACTTAGACAGCATATTAAAAAGCAGAGACATTACTTTGCCCAAAAGGTCCATCTAGTGAAAGCTATGGTTTTTCCTGTCGTCATGTATGGATGTAGATTTGGACTATAAAGAAACCTGAGTGTTGAACAATTGATGCTTTTGAACTGCATTGTTGGAGAAGACTCTTGAGCGTCCCTTGGACAGCAAGGAGATACCACCAGTCAATCCTAAAGGAAGTCAGTCCTGAAGATTCATTGGAAGGACTGATGCTGAAACTGAAACTCCAATACTTGGCCACCTGATACAAAGTACTGACTCATTGGAAAAGAGCCTGATGCTGGGAAAGGCTGAAGTCAGGAGGATAAAGAATGACAGGGGATGAGATGATTGGATGGCATCACTGATTCGATGGACATGAATTTGAACAAGCTCCAGGAGTTGGTGATGGACGACAGGGAAGCTTGCTGTGCTGTAGCCCAGGGGATGCAAAGAATCTAACATGACTGAGCAACTGAACTGAACTGATACAGGTTTATATTTTTTTCCATTATTTTCAAAATTTTCAGCAATCATGACTTTTTTTCCATTTTTTCCTATTTTTCCTCTCTTCTTAAGATTCCAATTATACATACATTAAATGGCATAAGATATCCTATAAGTGACTGAGGTTCTGTGATACTTTCTTCTTATTTCATGTTTTTCTATTTAACTTGGATAGTTACTATAGCTGTTTTCCAAATAACTGAACTAAAGTCATGAATTCTTTACTGCCAAGTTCATACTTAAATTGAAGAAAGTAGGGAAAACCACTAGACCATTCAAGTATGACCTAAATCAAACCCCTTATAATTATACAGTGGAAGTGAGAAATAGATTCAAGGAATTAGAGCTGACAGAGTTCCTGATAAACTATGGATGGAAATTCATGACACTGTAGAGGAGACAGGGATCAAGACAACCCAGAGAAAAAGAAATGCAAAAAAGTAAAATAGCTGTCTGAAGAGGCCTTACAAATATCTATGAAAAGAAGAGAAGTGAAAAACAAAGGAAAGTTATACCTATCTGAATGCAGAGTTACAAAGAATAGCAAGGAGAGATAAGAAATTCTTCCTCAGTGATCAACACAAAGAAATAGAGAAAAACAATAGGATGGGAAAGACTAGAGATCTTTTCAAGAAAATTAGAGATACCAAAGGAACATTTCATGCAAAGATAGGCTCGATAAAGGACAGAAATGGTCTGAACCTAACAGAAGCAGAAGATATTAAGAAGAGATAGCAGGAATACACAGAAGAACTATACAAGATAGATCATCACAACCCAGATAACCATGATGGTGTGATCACTCACCTAGAACCAGACATACTGGAATATGAAGACAAGTGGGCCTCAGGAAGCACCACTACAAATAAAGCTAGCGTAGGTGATGGAATTCCAATTGAGCTATTTCAAACTCTAAAATATAATGTTGCGAAAGTGCTTCACTCAATATGCCAGCAAATTTGGAAAACTCAGCAGTGGCCACAGGACAGGAAAAAGTCAGTTTTTACTCAAGTCCAAAAGAAAAGAATTGACAAAGCATGCTCAAACTATCCCACATTTGCACTCATCTCACACACTAGCAAAATAATGCTCAAAATTCTCCAAACCAGGCTTCAAAAGTACGTGAACCATGAAATTCCAGATGTTCAAGCTGGATTTGGGAAAGGCAGAGGAACCAAAGATCAAATTGCCAACATCTGCTGGATCATCGAAAAAGCAAGAAAGTTCCAGAAAATCATCTATTTCTGCTTTATTGACTATGCCAAAGCCTTTGACTGTGTGGATCCCCACAAACTGAAGAAAATTCTTCAGACCATCTGACCTACCTCTTGTGAAATCTGTATGCAGATCAGGAAGGAACAGTTAGAACTGTACATGTAAAAACAGACTGGTTCCAAATTGGGAACGGAGTACTTCAAGGCTGTATACTGTCAGCCTGCTTACTTAACTTTTATGCAGAGTACAACATTAGAAACTCTGGGCTGGATTAAGCACAAGATGGAATCAAGATTTCCAGGAGATACATCAATAGCCTTAGATATGCAGTTGACACCACCCTTATGGCAGAAAGAGAAGAACTAAAGAGCCTCTCTTTTGATCAAAGTGAAAGAGTAGAGTGAAAAATTAGCTTAAGCTCAACATTCAGAAAACTACAATCATGGCAACTTGTCCCATCATTTCATGGAAAATAAATGGGGAAATTCTGGAAATAGTGACAGATTCTATTTTTTGGGGGGGTGGGTGGCTGGGGCTCCAAAATCACTGCAGATGGTGACTGCAGCCATGAAATTAGAAAAAAACGCTTGCTCCTTGGAAGGAAATTTATGACCTTCCTAGACAGCATATTAAAGAGCAGAGACATTGCTTTGCCAACAGATGTCTGTCTAGTTAAGGATATGATTTTTCCAATAGTCATGCATAGATATGAGATTTGGACTATATAGAAATTTGAGCACTGAAGAATTGATGCTTTTGAAGTGTGGTGTTGGAGAAGACTCTTGAGAGTCCCTTGGACTGCAAGGAGATCCAACCAGTCCATCCTAAAGGTAATCAGCCCTGAATATTCATTGGAAGGACTGATGTTGCAGCTGAAACTCCAATACTTTGGCTACCTGATGCAAAGAACTGACTCACTGGAAAAGACTCTGATGCCGGGAAAGATAGAAGGTGGGAGGAGAAGGGGAAGACAGAAGATGAGATTGTTGGATGGCATCATCCATTCAATGGACATGAGTTTGAGTAACCTCTGGGAGTTGATATAGACAGGGAGGCCTGGCATGCTGCAGTCCATTAGGTTTCAAAGTGTTGGACACACGTAAGTGACTGAACTGAACTGAACTCATTTTTACTAATTTGCTGCTATTCTCATTTAGTATCCTTTCCATTATGATATTTTATGTTTCTTTTCCAGGAATATGATTTGGATTTTTCTTTCATGTTTTCTAATTTTTTATCACTAAGTTAGTGCTCTTTTTTCTACCTACAGAAACATTCGTATTATATCTACAGCTGCTGGTTTAACAGTTTTCTCTCCTAACTGGATATGCAGATCTCTGGATCTCCTCTCTATTCAGCTTCCTTTTGATTCTGCAACCTTCTCTCATTTGTTTTGTCCAGTTTCTAGTCTCTTTGGTCTAGAGTCTCTAAATGTGTGATTGCTGGCCTCTCAACTCAGCATGAATTCTGGCCTCTATGTCCTCCCTCCTTTTGCTAACGCATGGACATTCTTCCCAGGAAGTAAATCATCTTGCTTTTTGCTCTTATCTCAAAGATTACTGATTTGTACTGCTTATTGTCCAACATTGAAAACCTTTGTTTCAAATATGTTGCCTGGTTTCCTACATGTTCAATTCAGAAGGGTAAACCAGTCTAGGTATCAATTTTTGAAATTCACCCTAGTCTAACAATATTTCTATATATAATTGCTCTCTAACTATCAGGGCTGTGGCAAATCTCAATAAATAATTTCTAAAACTTTAAATTGTTGGATATACAGTTTTTTAAAAGTGCATATTTTTTTCATTATGTTGGGTATGTGCTGCTTGAAAAAAGTCTGTATTTTCTTCCACAATGCCTGACTAATAATATAATAATAATAATAGTGACAGTTAAATTAAATGCACCTCAGCCAAGTTTTTGATAATATTAAATTATCTATGGACTAAAAACAAGAATTGCTCTGAATATAGCCATAGACCCAGCATCATTTTACTTAGATTTTTGGATTATTGTGTTTGTTCCATATAAATCTTTTGAAAGGGAAGTAAAAATCCAATATTTAAGTATGACATAGATTTTTCTTTTGCATACATCCACAAAACAGTCTCACTGCTACTGTATTAAAGTCCAACCATTCCAGAGTTAATAGTAATTCTTGGGATGAATTTACCCTTGATTACATTCACTTTCTGCATTTTATTGCCAAGGATTAGGTAAAGTGGGCAAGAGCAGGCTACACAAGACAAATATTCTTATATTCTGATGTCCACTTAAATTAAACAAGTTGAAAACTTTAACTCATTTAAGAAAATTTAATATTCTTTTATCTCCAGCAATTAATGTAAAAAGGATTATGGAAAATAGTTTTACAACATGTAGTTTAATGAACAGAAAAACATTCTCTTATCATTTTCATCCTTTCAAACATTTTATCATCACCCCATGGTGCAGAGGGCAGTTGTTTATATAGAGGGCAAATCTCCTATGGCATAATTGTTTTAAAAAGTCCCAAGACTTCATGGTGATCTTAATCAATGTTACCATTATCATTTAAAATTACATATTATATATTAAAAATCTGTGCTTCTCAAGTCTTGAAAATTATAATTGCTATAGGAAGTAAGGATTAAAATAGTGAGCCACGGTTCAGTGAATGCAAGATATAAGGAAAGGGCATAAATAGGACCATAGTGTTATTCAACTAAGGCCAGCAACACTTTTTAAACTTTACATAAATTAAATTTGTATTTCTTTTTAATATGAGTTTACTAATACAGTTATTCTATAAAATTATTATGTGTGGTCAGATTAGGCAGTACCCCACTCCAGTACTCATGCCTGGAAAATCCCATGGTGGAGGAGCCTGGTAGGCTGTAGTCCATGGGGTTGCTAAGAGTTGGACATGATGGAGCGACTTCACTTTCACTTTTCACTTTCATGCATTGGAGAAGGAAATGGCAACCCACTCCAGTGTTCTTGCCTGGAGAATCCCAGGGACAGGGGAGCCTGGTGGGCTGCTGTCTATGGGGTCGCACAGAGTTGGACACGACTGAAGTGATTTAGCAGCAACAGTAATGAAAAATATGGGTACCAAATAAGATTTAATTTCTGTTTATATGCATATGTATGAAGGAAATATGACTTTTTAACATTTTTATTGAAATACAGTTGACTTACAATGTTGCATTAGTTTCAGGTATACAACAAAGTGAATCTGTTATACAGATACATATATCCAAACTTTTTAGATTTTTTTCCCATGTAGGACATTACAGAGTATTGACTAGAGTTCTCTGTGCTATGCAATAGGTCCTTATTAGTTATCTATTTTATATGTTACTACACATATGGTATGGGTTTTCCAGTGGTCATGTATGGATGTGAGAGTTGGACTATAAAGAAAGCTGAGTGCCAAAGAATTGATGCTTTTGAACTGTGGTGTTGGAGAAGATTCTTGAGAGTCCCTTGGACTGCAAGGAGATCCAACCAGTCCATTCTAAAGATCAGTCTTGGGTGTTCTGTGGAAGGAATGATGCTAAAGCTGAAACTCCAGTACTTTGGCCAATTCAAGCGAAGAGTTGACTCATTGGAAAAAACTCTGATGTTGGGAGGGATTGGGGGCAGGAGGAAAAGGGGACGAGGAAGGATGAGATGGCTGGACGGCATCACCAACTCGATGGACATGAGTTTGAGTGAACTCCAGGAGTTGGTGATGGAGAGGGAGGCCTGGCATGCTGCGGTTCATGAGATCACCAAGAGTCTGACACGACTCAACCACTGAACTGAACTGAACTGAAATATATGATAAATATAACTTTTCTCTCTCTGAATATTATTTACTACATAAAAGACCAAATTTATGATACTTAAATGCATGCATATTATCTTGATGAAATCATTATAAAAGTGTTGTGATACATTAATATAGTTATTTTTTGTAATTAAAATATTAACTTTTAATTTTAATATTGAGGGAAAATATATACACAAGTAAGAGCCATTTTGTAGGGATGAAATTATTACATTTGAAAATGTAGCCAAAAAAGGAAAGATAACAAAAATAAGTGCAAAGGTAGACTTCCTAATATTACATCAATAAATCACAACTCACAACTTATTTACCAAAATTTTGTTTTAACTAGTATATTAGTTATTCCTGCAAACTCAGGAGCTGGCCATTTTAAGTAACCTCTATTGAATCTAAATATAAAATGGCATGAATTGCCAAGAAGAAATCCAAACCCACCCAGCATTTCTGATTTTTATGAGCTTTTCTAAAATGTCTGAAGGCAAAGGGATTGCTCACAACCATAGCACATTGGTATATCCATGTGAATCTTTCTGTTCTATGAAGTTTCTTGGTCAAATTGAACCTGAAAGTCATTTCCCAATGGGCTAAACTGTGCCCCGCCAAAAAAACTACATGTTGAAGATGAACTTCCAGTTCTTCAGAATATAACTTCTTATGGAGAACAGGTTTTAATATAGGCTATTAAGGTTAAATGCGATCATTTGTTGTTGGTTAGTTGCTAAGTTGTATTCAAGTCTTTTGCGATCCCATAGACTGTAGCCTGCCATTCTCCTCCATCCATGGGATTTCCCAGGTAAGAACACTGGAGTTGGTTGCCATTTCCTTCTCCAGGGCATCTTCCTGACACAGGAATCTAATTCTGTATTGGCAGCTGGATTCTTTACATTGAGCCACGTGGGAAGTCCAAAATTAAATCATTAGGTAGAACCCAATTCAGTATGAGTGGTGTCAACTGGTATCTTTACATTTGGTAAGTAGGTCAGGTACATGCCTGACCATAGTAAAAACAAAGTGAAGACACAGAGAAAATTGTCAACTACAAGCCAAAGAAAGATGCCTCAGAAGAAATCAGCACTGCCAACATCTTGTTCTTGGTCTTCTAGCATCCAGAATTGTGAGGAGATATATAATAGAAATCTATGACATCCAGGCTGTAGTACATTTTTTATGGCAGCCCTAGCAAAATAAGCAGCCCCACTCAGTGTCAACTACTTCTTTCCCTTTAGATCTTGAGCACATGACCCAAAGTATTAGAAGACTGTCTGTCTTAGAGGTCTATATCATACTACAGTTTTCAATATTTCTATCATATCAGTTTAGAAATAGAGCTGGCAGAAACTGATTGAAATGATAATAAAATCTATTTCATTGGTCCTTTAGACTCTGCGTCTGTNAAGACTGTCTGTCTTAGAGGTCTATATCATACTACAGTTTTCAATATTTCTATCATATCAGTTTAGAAATAGAGCGGGCAGAAACTGATTGAAATGATAATAAAATCTATTTCATTGGTCCTTTAGACTCTGTGTCTGTATATCTGCGTCTGTATAACTAACTTCTAAAATGTATAATTTATTTTTGTTTTTTTTTTTTACTTTCATGTTGAAGCACAAAAGAATATTTACTAGGAAGTATTTCCATGTGTTTTTAGCCCATAAGAAAAAAATATGTTGAAATTTCTTATACAGTTTTAAAACAAACTATAGTCCATGGGGTCACAAGTGTTGGCTAAAACTTAGTGAATAAACCACCACCACAACTGCTGAAAGCCATCATTTAATAATATCAAGTACTAAACGTTGCATACTACAAAACAATAATGCTTCTCCTTAATTATATACATCTTGCATACTGTGAAAATTTTACAATTTAGGACTATTTTCTAATAATTATGTAGAAATACTACTGCATTTTTAAAGACTAGTAAATCAAATCCTGTTATATCTTGTCTTGTTTACTATTTATGAGCAAATATGTATACAAAACAATGCAAATATTTTAATAATGAAAGTTATTTGATATGAGAGCCAAACAAAAGCTTAGTTTTTCCTCAGTGACATATATTCAGAGAGTTTTCAGATCATAATGATTTAATGCTTTCAACCAGGTTCTGTTGTATGACTTATTTTGGAGATTTCAATCAATCCTTCCACTTCTAGTTTCAGTATTATGAGACTTAACATCTATGTTCACTTGAATGTTTATCAACACTACACACATAGAAACGCACATACACATTGGCACCCACAGGATTTCAAGGCTTACAGCTCAAATCACTTAAGATATGAATTTAAACCACTTATATTGCTTAGATATACAAACATTGTAAACTCAAGTCTTTTCCAGCATCGACTTCTGGGGTCATACTCCTTGAGAACATTGGTCATGGAGAGATGAGTGGTTGTACCTGTGAAGTAGACTAAATAATCCCTTAGATAAATACTTATTGGCATTAAACTTCTGGAATTAGGATCAGACACAGAAGAAATGTGTTTTCTACTAAAATTAGATCTGTAAAAGAAGACTTAAATTCTTACCTCTCTCTACTGATATTTGCTTTGAATATCTCTCTGAAAAAAAAAAAAAAAAAAGAGCATGACTTTATGTTTCCCAAAGGGAGGGTGTATATTTCTTCCTCTTTGTTCATTTCCTATCTTTGAAAAGGCTACATTTCCTTATCAAATGAAGTGTCCAGTTCATAATTCCTGGCATAATACTCATTCATTCCCAACTAAGTGAAATTCAAGTCTTTCTAAACTACTTCCAGGTGCTCTATAATCACTGAATCAGGGCACAGCATTACCTTCCAGGAAATACACAGGCTTTTTTTTTTTTTTTTTTTACATCATTGCTGCACTGTTACATTTTTTTTTTCCTTTTCTTTCCATGCTACTTGGTATAGAGTGCTGCATATGTGGTGGTTTCTTCTCTGTGATGTCTAACATGAAACTGCAATGCAGGATATCCAGGCTCAATCTCTGGGTCAGGAAGATCCCCTGGTGCAGGAAATGGAAACCCACTCCAGTGTTCTTGCCAGGAGAATCTCATGGACAGAGGAACCTGGCAGGCTACATACCATGGAGCTGCAAGAGTCAGACAGGACTTAGCAACTAAACCTTTACTTTTACTTATGTCTACAAATAAAACTTGGATGCAGAATACATCATGGGAACTGCTGACCTGGATGAAGCACAAGCTGGAATTAAGATTGCCTGGAAAAATATCAATAAACTCAGATATGCAAATGATACCACCACTATGGCAGAAAAAATAAGGAACTAAAGATAAAGAGCCTCTTGATAAAAGTGAAAGAGGAGAGTGAAAAAGTTGGCTTAAAACTCAACATTCAGAAAACTAAGATCATGGCATCTGGTCCCATCACTTCATGGTAAATAGATGGAGAAACAATGAAAACAGTGACAGACTAGTTTTTGGAGCTNAAAGTGAAAGAGGAGAGTGAAAAAGTTGGCTTAAAACTCAACATTCAGAAAACTAAGATCATGGCATCTGGTCCCATCACTTCATGGTAAATAGATGGAGAAACAATGAAAACAGTGACAGACTAGTTTTTGGAGCTCCAAAATCACAGCAGATGGCAACTAGAGCCATGAAATTAAACCACACTTGCTCCTCAGAAGAAAAAAAAATTCTTATTTATTTTTTATTTTTAAAATAAATGTATTTATTTTAATTGGAGGTTAATTACTTTACCATATCATATTGGTTTTGCCATACATCAATGTGAATCTGCCACAGGTATACACGTGTTCCCCATCCTGAACCCCC
>SJYW01043369.1:0-12206 GCA_006410735.1 Raphicerus campestris | reverse complement strand
GTGACTGCAGCCATGAAATTAAAAGACGCTTACTCCCTGAAAGGAAAGTTATGACCAACCTAGATAGCATATTCAAAAGGAGAGACATTACTTTGCCGACTAAGGTTCGTCTAGTCAAGGCTATGGTTTTTCCAGTGGTCATGTATGGACGTGAGAGTTGGACTATGAAGAAAGTTGAGTGCCGAAGAATTGATGCTTCTGAAATGCGATGTTGAGAAGACTCTCAAGAGTCCCTTGGACTGCAAAGAGATCCAAAAAGTCCATTCTTATGGAGAGCAGTCCTGGGTGTTCATTGGAAGAACTGATGCTAAAGCTGAAACTCCAATACTNAAGAGTCCCTTGGACTGCAAAGAGATCCAAAAAGTCCATTCTTATGGAGAGTAGTCCTGGGTGTTCATTGGAAGAACTGATGCTAAAGCTGAAACTCCAATACTTTGGCCACCTCATGCGAAGAGTTGACTCATTGGAAAAGACTGATGCAGGAAGGAGAAGGGGATGACAGAGGATGAGATGGCTGGATGGCATCACCGACTCGATGCACATGAGTTTTGGTAAACTGTGGGAGTTGGTGATGGACAAAGAGGCCTGGCGTGCTGCAATTCATGGGGTTGCAAAGAGTTGGACACGACTGAGAGACTGTACCGAACTGAACTGAATATTCATTTAGGATCTATCAACTGTCAGACACTGAAGTGCTATTGCTATAAGATCGTGTTTAACCTAATGAGCTGAGTTGTTACTCTTACATCACAAATGAATAAACTAAGTTATGGAGAAGATATGGAACTGGCAGTCAAGATTCAAAACCAGGCACATATGATGTAATATGATGAGTAACAAAACAGGTCAAGGATAATGCCTAGTTTCTAGTTAAAATTCCTAGAATGTAATGCCTTAAATTGAGGTGGAGAAACAATGAGAGAAGCTCATTTTAATGTATACCACAATTCAACCATTTTCCTATTGCACATTTATTTATTTCCAATACTTTATTCTAAGCAATATTGTATTAGATATCAGTGAATATATACAGTTGTATATTTTGAATTATTTCTTGTAGAAACCAGTGTGTATTTTTAATCTTTATACCGACAAACTATGAAAGTAATAATTTCTTCAAAAAGCTTACTCATATTGGCTATTATTTTTCTTCTTAAAATGTTAACAGTCTTACCTTCTGGATGAAAAAATAACCCTCCTCCCCAAAATGACAGCAACACTATTTAAATCTAATTGTAGAATATACCCTTTTTTTTCTTTTCTTTCCCTAAGCCTCTTAAAAAGATCAGTACATCCATAGATTATTTTTAAAATCACTAGAGGACACCTGCATCATATGCAGTGCAAGGAAGGCTGGTAAGGTCTTTGCTGAGAAGTGCACGATGGCATTGAGATAAACCTTAGCTTGCTCCTTTTTAGATCCTAACTAGGTGGGCTGCCGTCTATGGGGTCGCACAGAGTTGGACACGACTGAAGTGACTTAGCAGCAACAGCAGCAGAGGCTTTGAAAAAGTCATACCTTTGTAGAAGATCAAGATCTAAAAAATTAAAAAGGATAGTATTAACTAATTTCTTAGAAGCCTTTAAAAGGGTAGTTTTTTCAAACACATGCATGCAATTTATATAATACAGTGAAATTGGCAGTCAAGGATATTGCATAAATATTTTCTTTTTTCCATTCTGTTTTTGTTCATTTTTTAGTGGGAGGCATTTAGACACAAAAATTGATTAAGCTTGTCAAGCTTAATCAAAATAATTATCACTATTTTCTATACTCTTTTATCTTCAGCAGTTAACTTTTATTAAAAAAAAAAAATCACAGATGTTGAATTGTGATCACTAGTCAGTTGGATTTTGTGAACTTTCCAGTCAGTCCCTAAAGATGGTGTTCCATTAGCTGATCCACTGCTCTGAACTCCATATGGGTTGGCATGCAGAATCCCAGTTAGCTTCCTCTCAGTGGCACCTTGTCATAGCACCTCCCTGGCTCTCTCCCAATTCCTATTGATAGCTGGTATGAATAAGCAGGCTAACTCAGGATACCAGTGACTCACAGAGGCTTGAGACCCTGTACAGCTCTTCTTCCTTATATTGTATCTAGCAAGGTTGTAGTACTTCTTTTTCTCCCATGTATTAGGACATTCCCTCTAAATATTATCTGCTCATTAGATGTGTTGGTTACAGTTTTATCATCCTGCTAGGTACTGCACAGAATTAACTCAGCCACCTGATAAAACAGACCAAAGAAGGCTGGCAAAATGCTTTAGATATAGACTGGAATTCACTAGCACTGTATTATTATTATTATTATTATCATTATTATGATCTCGATTGCATTAACTCAAAAGTTAAAAAATGAAAAATTTACACTCTAATGATGCATGGTGTGAGTTAAAAGCACTTAGTATTTGAAATGACTGACTCACTACATAAAATATATCAAGAATGAGATGAAAAAGTGCACATAAATAGGACTGAAAAGGTACATCTTCCGTAAGTACTGATCTATCTCAAAAAGCGAATTTAAGTGTGAGTCTTCAATGAAACGGTATGGAGGTAATTCAGTGACTTAAATTATGTGCACTATTAACCAAATAAAATAAGGTATAATTTCTTTATATATTCATATCTGTATTTGTACATATATAAAACACATTACTCAGCTTCCCATATGACTAACTGGTAAAGAATCCTCCTGCCAATGCAAGAGACACAGGATATGCAGGTTTGATCCCCTGGGTGGAGAAGATTCCCTGGAGAAGGAAATGGCAACCCATTCCAGGTTTCTTACCTGCAGAATCCCATGGACAGAGGAGCCTAGCAGGCTACAGTCCACGGGGTTGCAAAGTGTTAGACACAACTAAGCATGTACACAAAGCAAAAGACAGTATCATATATGCATTACTTATGGGAAAGTGATGGTTTGCACAGTTGTATTTCCAGCACCTATTATAGGAGTTGATATTTATTGATTAATCATGTAAAGAATAATAGAAAGGCATACTAATAGGGACTGTAAGATGTTTACATGAAATTGTTTTCTGGCCATTTTTGAGTATAATGTAAATAATCTTGATTTATTGCATGTTTATAACATTTACATGAAATGATCTAGTACTATGTGCAGATCTAGTACTATGTGCATACTATTACTACATACTATTTCAAGTCTTTAATAGGATAATCAACAGGATATAAAATATAATCTAATTAAAATTAAAAATCCATTCACTGTTACCACTGTGATGATATATTATTTTACAGAAGTTAATGAGCAAATAAATGTACGTACATATATGAGTGTTGATCTTCCACTTCACCGCAAAAGTTATGTCAAAGAGGTGTAAAAGCAGGACAAAAGCCTGAATACTCCTTTTAAAACTATCCTCAGGGACTGATATCTTTTCCTCCTTGAGAACAACTGCTGACTCTACTCTCCATGTTGTTAATCAATGTGCTATCTTTATTTATTTCTGAACATTTGAATGATCTATTTAATGTCCCTTTCTAGCCTCTCCAGCCACTCATTCTTTTCTTTCTAATCAAACACCTAGAATTTATTAGACACAGCATTCTTTTAGATCAATAATAACCTAAAAACGTCAAACCAAACAATTTTTTTGTAGATGTTTTTGTAGTATTTGAGACAATTACACATTTTAGGATTTTATCTGCTCTTAATTTCTGCTCCCTAGTCCATTCTGAAAGAGATCAGCCCTGGGATTTCTTTGGAAGGAATGATGCTAAAGTGGAAACTCCAGTACTTTGGCCACCTCATGCGAAGAGTTGACTCATTGGAAAAGACTCTGATGCTGGGAAGGATTGGGGGCAGGAGGAGAAGGAGACGACAGAGGATGAGATGGCTGGATGGCATCACGGACTCGATGGACGTGAGTCTGAGTGAACTCTGGGAGATGGTGATGGACAGGGAGGCCTGGCGTGCTGCGATTCATGGCGTTGCAAAGAGTTGGACACGACTGAGCGACTGAACTGAACTGAACTGATACCATCCTGATTCTGGTATTCTGATAATTACATTTCCACTACTTTTAGGATAATCCATTTCATCTTTTTTTTTTTTTTTTTTCATTCTCCAAATGCAGGATATCCACAAGGTTTAATTCCTGATTCTCATAGTTCTTTCCTATATATCAAGCCTCCAATATTTATCTGATAGCTTTAATGAAAACCCCATGCTAAATAATGTCTGAACTCTCCATCCTTTTCTCCTAATGAACTCTAGCTCCTAATTTCTAGTTCTATGCTGAAAAGTCTTATTTTATATAACTCCATTATTATATAAAACTCAACATATCCAAAACCAAAACCAGCATCTTTTGCCCACCAACCCACACTCCTCCCTAATATTCTTGTTTCAACGCATAGTTTCCTTATGCTCAAACTCAAACCTTTGTGGTTCCCAGTCATTGTCCCCAGTATGGAATAAGTCAGCAAGTCTATTTAGTGTTCATTACTAGTGTGTCCTATAACAGTTCTTTCATTTCTTATACCACCAAAGTTTGGGCTTCTTAAATATTACATCAAACCAAAATAATAATCATCAACCTGGTTTTTCAACATTATACACAGCTCATAACAATCAACTCTCTCTAAGTATTCAGACTAATCACTAATCCTGGATTCTACAACCAAATATCCTATGTCTTTTTTTGAATATTACATTGATTCTAGTGAACTCACTGTTCCCCAAACACATGGCCATGTCTGCTTGTATTCCATTATCTTCTTATATAAAATGCCATTTTTCCTTCTAATTGTTTACATTCTAGCCATGTTTCAGCCTACTTCAGGTTCTACATCCCACAATATTGACTACTTTTCTATGCTGCCATGCCAATTACTGAAAATTCTATTATTTTCCTAAATCATATACTGCTTGCATGGGCTTCCCTGCTGGTTCAGTAGGTAAAGAATCCACCTGTAATACAGTAGATCTGGGTTCTGTCCCTGGGTCAGGAAGTTCCCCTAGAGAAGGAAATGGTTCCCCACTCCAGTATCCTTGCCTTGAAAATTCAATGGACAGAAGAGTCTGGTGTGATACAGTCCATAGGGTTGCAAAAGATTGGACACAACTGTGTAGCTAAACCACCATATCGCCATACTATCTGCATGGTCTTTTTATGTTAAAGTTATACCTTTGTCACATCATCAACAAATTGTAAACCTCCTGAAAGTTGGGGAAGGTTTTTAACATTTATGTGTGTGCCTCAGGTTTCCTCATCTGTAAAATGGGAATGAGAAAATCACTTGCCTTTTAGCATATATGTTATATTGCATTATTGGTCTCAGTAATTCAACTCTTTCTTCAGCCACACTTTGCCATGAAACTTTGCAGAACAGTTCCACTATGGGCATGCCTTACTTCTTTGTGTCTAGAAGATTGGGCTTGCACTGATCAATAAAATGAGGTTGATAATGGGCTAGTTCTAGACTTTAAAATGCACTCAGTGTTTTTATTTACCCATTAGCACTTTTGATATAACTAAAAAATAAAAATAACAAAAGAACAAGATCATATCCAGTTCACTCTCTTGTTCTTAGGAGGACAGTGAGAGGAACATGAGCCAGAGGCACTAAACAGAAAATCACAGCTCCGGGAAACAACTAAGCTGAAAACAGGACAAAGATTCTGAATAGATCAACATACTCCTCAGTCACAAATTAAAAACTGTCCTGTAGATTTTTAGCCTAAGTATATATTTATTCTTGACTACCACTGAGTTCCTGCAATTATTTTCTACACTGCATGTGTATGAAAATAACTAACCAATACAGGATAGTTAAAAGCAAAATGCTTCTGAAATGCTCAGAACAATGCTATTATGTGCTCAATAAATACTGAATTATTATTTAGCTATTTGCATTTTTTTCAGAATACCAAGAACAGAGTTTACAAAGAAGGTGCAAAACATTTTATAAAAGTAAATGGATAAAAGAATTATGGAAATTACTTCAGCATGAAAAGTCAGATACTTCATTCTATTTTCCAGTCAAAGTAAGGCTGTAATTTCTATTTCCATTTTGAGTGTACTAGAGAAGAATGCAATCATATGAAGTAACTTATCAAGTAAGAATATACACCAAAGTGTCCAAATGCACCACACATTCCTTAAGACTAAATCTGGCTCATGAGATCTGAATTGAAATGACTCTAAGTATACAAACGTTATAGCTATTATAAGTATCAGTTCAGTAAAGTTCAGTTGCTCAGTTGTGTCTGACTCTTTGTGACCCCATGGACTGCAGCATGCCAGGATTCCCTGTCCACCACCAACTCCCAGAGCTTACTCAAACTCATGTGCATCATGTCGGTGATGCTATCCAACCATCTCATCTTCTGTCGTCCTCTTCTCCTCCTGCCTTCAATCGTTCCCAGCCTCAGNTTACCTTCTGGATGAAAAAATAACCCTCCTCCCCAAAATGACAGCAACACTATTTAAATCTAATTGTAGAATATACCCTTTTTTTTCTTTTCTTTCCCTAAGCCTCTTAAAAAGATCAGTACATCCATAGATTATTTTTAAAATCACTAGAGGACACCTGCATCATATGCAGTGCAAGGAAGGCTGGTAAGGTCTTTGCTGAGAAGTGCACGATGGCATTGAGATAAACTTTAGCTTGCTCCTTTTTAGATCCTAACTAGGTGGGCTGCCGTCTATGGGGTCGCACAGAGTTGGACACGACTGAAGTGACTTAGCAGCAACAGCAGCAGAGGCTTTGAAAAAGTCATACCTTTGTAGAAGATCAAGATCTAAAAAATTAAAAAGGATAGTATTAACTAATTTCTTAGAAGCCTTTAAAAGGGTAGTTTTTTCAAACACATGCATGCAATTTATATAATACAGTGAAATTGGCAGTCAAGGATATTGCATAAATATTTTCTTTTTTCCATTCTGTTTTTGTTCATTTTTTAGTGGGAGGCATTTAGACACAAAAATTGATTAAGCTTGTCAAGCTTAATCAAAATAATTATCACTATTTTCTATACTCTTTTATCTTCAGCAGTTAACTTTTATTAAAAAAAAAAAATCACAGATGTTGAATTGTGATCACTAGTCAGTTGGATTTTGTGAACTTTCCAGTCAGTCCCTAAAGATGGTGTTCCATTAGCTGATCCACTGCTCTGAACTCCATATGGGTTGGCATGCAGAATCCCAGTTAGCTTCCTCTCAGTGGCACCTTGTCATAGCACCTCCCTGGCTCTCTCCCAATTCCTATTGATAGCTGGTATGAATAAGCAGGCTAACTCAGGATACCAGTGACTCACAGAGGCTTGAGACCCTGTACAGCTCTTCTTCCTTATATTGTATCTAGCAAGGTTGTAGTACTTCTTTTTCTCCCATGTATTAGGACATTCCCTCTAAATATTATCTGCTCATTAGATGTGTTGGTTACAGTTTTATCATCCGGCTAGGTACTGCACAGAATTAACTTAGCCATCTGATAAAACAGACCAAAGAAGGTTGGCAAAATGCTTTAGATATAGACTGGAATGCACTAGCACTGTATTATTATTATTATTATCATTATTATGATCTCGATTGCATTAACTCAAAAGTTAAATAATGAAAAATTTACACTCTAATGATGCATGGTGTGAGTTAAAAGCACTTAGTATTTGAAATGACTGACTCACTACATAAAATATATCAAGAATGAGATGAAAAAGTGCACATAAATAGGACTGAAAAGGTACATCTTCCGTAAGTACTGATCTATCTCAAAAAGCGAATTTAAGTGTGAGTCTTCAATGAAACGGTATGGAGGTAATTCAGTGACTTAAATTATGTGCACTATTAACCAAATAAAATAAGGTATAATTTCTTTATATATTCATATCTGTATTTGTACATATATAAAACACATTACTCAGCTTCCCATATGACTAACTGGTAAAGAATCCTCCTGCCAATGCAAGAGACACAGGATATGCAGGTTTGATCCCCTGGGTGGAGAAGATTCCCTGGAGAAGGAAATGGCAACCCATTCCAGGTTTCTTACCTGCAGAATCCCATGGACAGAGGAGCCTAGCAGGCTACAGTCCACGGGGTTGCAAAGTGTTAGACACAACTAAGCATGTACACAAAGCAAAAGACAGTATCATATATGCATTACTTATGGGAAAGTGATGGTTTGCACAGTTGTATTTCCAGCACCTATTATAGGAGTTGATATTTATTGATTAATCATGTAAAGAATAATAGAAAGGCATACTAATAGGGACTGTAAGATGTTTACATGAAATTGTTTTCTGGCCATTTTTGAGTATAATGTAAATAATCTTGATTTATTGCATGTTTATAACATTTACATGAAATGATCTAGTACTATGTGCAGATCTAGTACTATGTGCATACTATTACTACATACTATTTCAAGTCTTTAATAGGATAATCAACAGGATATAAAATATAATCTAATTAAAATTAAAAATCCATTCACTGTTACCACTGTGATGATATATTATTTTACAGAAGTTAATGAGCAAATAAATGTATGTACATATATGAGTGTTGATCTTCCACTTCACCGCAAAAGTTATGTCAAAGAGGTGTAAAAGCAGGACAAAAGCCTGAATACTCCTTTTAAAACTATCCTCAGGGACTGATATCTTTTCCTCCTTGAGAACAACTGCTGACTCTACTCTCCATGTTGTTAATCAATGTGCTATCTTTATTTATTTCTGAACATTTGAATGATCTATTTAATGTCCCTTTCTAGCCTCTCCAGCCACTCATTCTTTTCTTTCTAATCAAACACCTAGAATTTATTAGACACAGCATTCTTTTAGATCAATAATAACCTAAAAACGTCAAACCAAACAATTTTTTTGTAGATGTTTTTGTAGTATTTGAGACAATTACACATTTTAGGATTTTATCTGCTCTTAATTTCTGCTCCCTAGTCCATTCTGAAAGAGATCAGCCCTGGGATTTCTTTGGAAGGAATGATGCTAAAGCTGAAACTCCAGTACTTTGGCCACCTCATGTGAAGAGTTGACTCATTGGAAAAGACTCTGATGCTGGGAAGGATTGGGGGCAGGAGGAGAAGGAGAGGATGAGATGGCTGGATGGCATCACGGACTCGATGGACGTGAGTCTGAGTGAACTCTGGGAGATGGTGATGGACAGGGAGGCCTGGCGTGCTGCGATTCATGGCGTTGCAAAGAGTCGGACACGACTGAGCGACTGAACTGAACTGAACTGATACCATCCTGATTCTGGTATTCTGATAATTACATTTCCACTACTTTTAGGATAATCCATTTCATCTTTTTTTTTTTCATTCTCCAAATGCAGGATATCCACAAGGTTTAATTCCTGATTCTCATAGTTCTTTCCTATATATCAAGCCTCCAATATTTATCTGATAGCTTTAATGAAAACCCCATGCTAAATAATGTCTGAACTCTCCATCCTTTTCTCCTAATGAACTCTAGCTCCTAATTTCTAGTTCTATGCTGAAAAGTCTTATTTTATATAACTCCATTATTATATAAAACTCAACATATCCAAAACCAAAACCAGCATCTTTTGCCCACCAACCCACACTCCTCCCTAATATTCTTGTTTCAACGCATAGTTTCCTTATACTCAAACTCAAACCTTTGTGGTTCCCAGTCATTTTCCCCAGTATGGAATAAGTCAGCAAGTCTATTTAGTGTTCATTACTAGTGTGTCCTATAACAGTTCTTTCATTTCTTATACCACCAAAGTTTGGGCTTCTTAAATATTACATCAAACCAAAATAATAATCATCAACCTGGTTTTTCAACATTATACACAGCTCATAACAATCAACTCTCTCTAAGTATTCAGACTAATCACTAATCCTGGATTCTACAACCAAATATCCTATGTCTTTTTTTGAATATTACATTGATTCTAGTGAACTCACTGTTCCCCAAACACATGGCCATGTCTGCTTGTATTCCATTATCTTCTTATATAAAATGCCATTTTTCCTTCTAATTGTTTACATTCTAGCCATGTTTCAGCCTACTTCAGGTTCTACATCCCACAATATTGACTACTTTTCTATGCTGCCATGCCAATTACTGAAAATTCTACTATTTTCCTAAATCATATACTGCTTGCATGGGCTTCCCTGCTGGTTCAGTAGGTAAAGAATCCACCTGTAATACAGTAGATCTGGGTTCTGTCCCTGGGTCAGGAAGTTCCCCTAGAGAAGGAAATGGTTCCCCACTCCAGTATCCTTGCCTTGAAAATTCAATGGACAGAAGAGTCTGGTGTGATACAGTCCATAGGGTTGCAAAAGATTGGACACAACTGTGTAGCTAAACCACCATATCGCCATACTATCTGCATGGTCTTTTTATGTTAAAGTTATACCTTTGTCACATCATCAACAAATTGTAAACCTCCTGAAAGTTGGGGAAGGTTTTTAACATTTATGTGTGTGCCTCAGGTTTCCTCATCTGTAAAATGGGAATGAGAAAATCACTTGCCTTTTAGCATATATGTTATATTGCATTATTGGTCTCAGTAATTCAACTCTTTCTTCAGCCACACTTTGCCATGAAACTTTGCAGAACAGTTCCACTATGGGCATGCCTTACTTCTTTGTGTCTAGAAGATTGGGCTTGCACTGATCAATAAAATGAGGTTGATAATGGGCTAGTTCTAGACTTTAAAATGCACTCAGTGTTTTTATTTACCCATTAGCACTTTTGATATAACTAAAAAATAAAAATAACAAAAGAACAAGATCATATCCAGTTCACTCTCTTGTTCTTAGGAGGACAGTGAGAGGAACATGAGCCAGAGGCACTAAACAGAAAATCACAGCTCCGGGAAACAACTAAGCTGAAAACAGGACAAAGATTCTGAATAGATCAACATACTCCTCAGTCACAAAGTAAAAACTGTCCTGTAGATTTTTAGCCTAAGTATATATTTATTCTTGACTACCACTGAGTTCCTGCAATTATTTTCTACACTGCATGTGTATGAAAATAACTAACCAATACAGGATAGTTAAAAGCAAAATGCTTCTGAAATGCTCAGAACAATGCTATTATGTGCTCAATAAATACTGAATTATTATTTAGCTATTTGCATTTTTTTCAGAATACCAAGAACAGAGTTTACAAAGAAGGTGCAAAACATTTTATAAAAGTAAATGGATAAAAGAATTATGGAAATTACTTCAGCATGAAAAGTCAGATACTTCATTCTATTTTCCAGTCAAAGTAAGGCTGTAATTTCTATTTCCATTTTGAGTGTACTAGAGAAGAATGCAATCATATGAAGTAACTTATCAAGTAAGAATATACACCCAAGTGTCCAAATGCACCACACATTCCTTAAGACTAAATCTGGCTCATGAGGTCTGAATTGAAATGACTCTAAGTATACAAACGTTATAGCTATTATAAGTATCAGTTCAGTAAAGTTCAGTTGCTCAGTTGTGTCTGACTCTTTGTGACCCCATGGACTGCAGCATGCCAGGATTCCCTGTCCACCACCAACTCCCAGAGCTTACTCAAACTCATGTGCATCATGTCGGTGATGCCATCCAACCATCTCATCTTCTGTCGTCCTCTTCTCCTCCTGCCTTCAATCGTTCCCAGCCTCAGTCTTTTCCAGTGAGTCAATTATTCATATCAGGTGGACAAAGTATTGGCATTTTAGCTTCCGCATCAGTCCTTAAAATGAATATTCAGGACTGATTTCCTTCAGGATGGACTCGTTGGATCTTCTTTCAGTCCAAGGGATTTTCAAGAGTATTCTCCAATACCACAGTTCAAAAGCATCAATTGTTTGGTGCTCAGGTTTCTAAGCTGAGCTTTTATAAAGCGTTCAGCTTTTAGTCCAACTCTTACATCCATACATGACTACTGGAAAAACCATAGCTTTGACCAGATGGACCTCTGTTGGTAGAGTAATGTCTCTATTGGTAAAGTAATATGCTCTCTAGGTTTGTCATAGCTTTTCTTCCAAGGAGCAAGTATCTTAATTTCAAGGCTGCAGTCACCATCTGCAGTGATTTTGGAGCCCCCCAAAATAAAGTCTCTCACTGTTTCCATTGTTTCATCACCTATTTGATATGAATTGATGGGACCAGATGCCATGATCTTAGTTTTCTGAATGTTGAGCTGTAAGCCAACTTCTTCACTCTCCTCTTTCACTTTCATCAAGAGGTCCTTTAGTTCTTCTTCGCTT
>SJYW01043366.1:221888-252882 GCA_006410735.1 Raphicerus campestris | reverse complement strand
CAGGTGTCACTGAATCAGCATCTGTGCCAGGGCTAGGACTTTGCGTGCTTTTGTTTTTAATGCTCCCCCAGGAGGTGTGAAGATGCAGTCAGGACTGAGAACCACTGGGCTGAATTACAGAAAGTCGACCCTTATCTTCAAATGCCGCGCGTGCGTGCGTGCTCAGTTGTGTCAGACTCTTTGCGAGCCCATGCACTGTAGCCCTCCAGGCTCCTCTGTTCCAGGTCGTGACTGATAAACTTGCACTTGGGGAGGAATGATGGGAAACGGTTTAGCATCACACTCTTCCCAGGAGCATCTGCATTTTCACCAGGGGCCTGTTTGGCCATAAAGGAATGGCAGTGGTGGATCTCCGGGGAGGAACAAGTGACCTGGCGAGGCCTGTGATCTCGTTCCAGCGATTTCATGCTCTGGCCTTGTGTCTTGGCCCTGAGCAGCAGAACTCCTGTTTTGGTCTGTCTGTTCTGCCCAGAATTCCCAGAGGTCCTGCAGCTTTCCACGGCTCAGGGGCGTTCTCTCCTCCACTCCTTTATCATCTGAATGAAAGAGGCAGCTGGGGACCCTTCCCCGCAGAAGGCTGTGTTCCCCGTTGGTGACCCTATACCACCACTGAGGACAGTGGGAATGAGGTGCTAAGGCCCCAGTCTTGAGTAGATCCCTCAAGGCCTGCACATCTGCTTCCCATTCCCTCTGCAGCAGGCCAGCTGAGCAGAGCCTTTCTCTTTGGAGCCCTGGGAAGATCAGATCTGACAGCCGGGTTCAGGCCACCCTCCATCCTCAGCCCCCCAGGAATCATTCCTCTGAGACCCTCTGCTCTTTCCCATGACCCCCCTGGGAGGTGGCCAGCTCACACTACAGTTGGGGGCAAAATGATGGAGGTGGCACACATGTTGGTTCCTTGGAGAATTCAGGAAGTGAGAAGGTTGAACCTTTTAAAAAGAAGAGAAACCTGCTGTGTAGTACGGGGAGCTCAGCTCAGCGCTCTGTGATGACCTAGGTGGATGAGATGAGGAGTGGGGCGGGAGGGGAGGGAGGTCCATATAGCGGATCCACTTTGTTTCACAACAGAAACGAACACAACTATACCCCAATAAAAAGGGGGGTCACACAAGCATCAAGGAAAGTGAGAGTGTCTTCTCCACCTCATCTGTGAGGATCACCACGAGGTCACCCAGGGCAAGAGTTCAGAAGGCTGAAGTCTCGTCCTCAATTTTCACTGTCATCTCAATCCCTGTCAGCACCAGGCTGGTAAGAGGGCAGCTCAGCCACACCTCCAGGGTCCTCTTGCTCTCACCCAGGTCCCCAGGCGCAGAGAGAGCGAGGACCCTGTGGAGTGGGGATGGAGCTCTTGGGATCAGGCTCTGCTTTAAGGAATCAGGGTCACAAGGACAGCAAATGAGCATGCCTGCTGATCAGAGTGTCACTGACGCCCACGTAGTGTCCCTTCGTNAGAGAGAGCGAGGACCCTGTGGAGTGGGGATGGAGCTCTTGGGATCAGGCTCTGCTTTAAGGAATCAGGGTCACAAGGACAGCAAATGAGCATGCCTGCTGATCAGAGTGTCACTGACGCCCACGTAGTGTCCCTTCGTCATTGGGGCAGTGCACTGGGGCAGCCGGGAACCTGGCCCTGCCTTTACCTTAGCTGGCTCATGGAACCCCTTTGAGCTATTTTTTTTTTTTTTCTGCAAAGTAGGGGCAATAAAGTAAAAACTGGACTGGGTAAACTCAAGCAAACCATCCAGCCTAATAACAAACAGTGAATAAATGGTGGCACACATCTGTTATCCATCCTACCACTATCCATCCATCCATCCACATGTACATCCATTCATGCATCTATTTACCTATCATCTATCTATCTAATCTGTATGATGGAAGGATCCAGTGGGTCTCNCTAGAGAATTCCATGGGCAGAAGAGCTCAACGGACTACAGTCCACGGGGCTGCAAAAGAGCCAGACATGACTTAACGACTAAACACAACAAAAAAACATGATACGCGGTTACCGTCACTTCATCCAACACAAGAGGGTCAGACGCTCTGGGAGGTCATTTAACATAACCGCGCTGTGGATTGCACACCATCTGACAAAGGCCTGGGTATAACCAGCCATGACAATCAAAATGTTTGACAACAGGGGCTTTGGGACTCTGACCTCTTAATTAAGGTGCCGCCCAGGAGCCTGCCCAGTGCAAACCAGCTGAACATCCACTTATAACCAAAACAAGTATATACTGGAATCATGTTGGGAAGACAGTAGGCACCAACAGATTCCAGCTATTCTTTTCCTCGGTATTATTTTCATTATCAATCACTCCTCCTGGGACAATGGGGAAAGCAAGCATTCTGTTCTATTTCACACTGCATACAGGTTTTCTAAGCTCTGATTTGCAGGTTGTTTTGCTGCTCAAGCATCTGCAAGGGCTCCCAACTGCCTACAGGAAGTACTGCACCTCCTCTGCTGGTCATAGCTCTTGAGGGCTGGCGCCAAGCTACCTCTGCAGGTGGATTTCCCTCCTCCCCTCCAAGGAGGCCCTTCTCCTCTGGGCTGCTTCCTCGCTGTGCCCCTGGACGAGCCATGCACCTCTCTCCGTGGGCCTTCGCTGGGCCATTCACCCTTCTCCGATGCCTCTTCACTGAACTGTCCTTTGAGGCTGCTGAAATCCAACCTCCAACCTTCAGAATACTTTGACATTCAGCGAGCACCCACTTTCAAAAATCCTATAACTCTCCCTACTCTGCTCACACTTGTTCACATGCCACGTAACATCTGTTTTTGCCTCCCAGCAGCCCAGTCACAAAATCAACCTCTCGATGGCAGGAAGCCATGGCTTTGCTTCTAAGTCAGCACTCCCCAAACTTTAATGTGCCTATGATTCACTTGTGGATCTTGTGAAAATGAGATCCAGATTCATCAAGACAGGATGGGGTGTGACCAGCCCCAGGGTGATGCTGATGTTCTGGCCCTTGGACCACACTTGAAACAGCAAGCTCCATGCCTCTCAGTCTTGGGAGTTTAAATACTACATCTGGGCCTCACCCTCAGGGTCTCTTAATTAGCCATAGGTAGTCTGGGCACTGTTTCTAAAAGCTCTTCGGGTGATTCTGATGGGCAGCTGGAGCTAAGAGTCACTGGGCCAGCACCATGGGTGAGGATGTTTAGGCTAGAAGCTCTTGGAGGGCAGCGACCTGATCCTGGAGACAAGGAGCAGGCTGGGGAGACTGAGGTCCATAGCATTTCATGATGAAAAGGAAGTGAAAGTCATTTAGCTGTGTTCAGCTCTTTTTCAAACCCATGGATTGTAGCCCGCCAGGCTCCTTGGTCCATGAGATTCTTCAGGCAAGAACACCGGAGTGGGTTGCCATGACCTTCCCTACCAGGGACTGAACCCAGGTCTCCTGTGTTGCAAGCAGATTCTTTACCATCTGAGCCACCAGAGAAACCATGGTCAAGGCACTTCGAGAACATCCAGGGAGGGTACCCACGCCTGACGACGCAGCCCAAAGGCATCTCTAAGCCTGCAGAACTGGCTGCTGGGAGCTGAGCCCAAAAAGACGTTAGCCAGGAGCTCCCTCCTTCTGCCCAGCAGCCCAGCGGGGTCAGTTGGTTCAGAAGAACTCCTGCCCTGGCACCCAGGAAACAGGCTACTGCGTGGAGTTAGAAGGTGCAGGGTGCCCTCTGCTGGGAGGTTTGAGCTATTTCTCTCTAGAGAGTCGCTTCCCAGGGTGAAGCGACCAGAAATGGAAAGGTGCAGAGGGAACGTGTACTGAGGCCTGCTTCTCCTAACCCTTGGAAATGTGGAGAGATCAAGGCAGGCCAGGATGCTATGTGTCTCTTCTGTCTTCCAATTCCAGGATGGGAAATATTTGATCACACAGAAATTACGCCAGGTCCCTTCCACCTTTTTGTTATCGTGATCATCCTTGTCAGGTGACATGAAGTGGCTCATACCAGAGGTAACAGGACTAAAAATATTGATGTTTGCTCTGTGTACTCAAGAGGGGCTGGGCTCCGAGCACCCGCAGATCCTTGTCTGGATTGCTCTGTGGTTTATAACACGCAGAGGTCGGTGTGGGGTCAGCATCAGCAGTGATGGGAGTTAGACTTCAGTCTGCAGCCAGGGCCAGGGGTCAGCCTATGCTGAGATCCAGGGTCATCCTTGCAGAGTGAGGGTCAGCCTGTGTCCAGGGTTGAGGCTCAGTAACCAGGGACGCACCAGCTGGCAGGTCTGTCTCATTACAAGTAATGGCCACACATCTGCCTATGGTGAAGGAGGCCTGTGTCTAGGAGACCCGGGCAGGAGAGAAGAGAGAAGAGCTATCCAGTTTCCTCCAGCTCCCCCATGATGGCTGCTCCAGCTCGTCACCAGACTTAGGGACCGAGGGTCCAGGCATCAGTGCACTGTGCATCCGAGGCCAGTCCCCTGGGCATGATCCACAGAGGGCCCATCCCCTGGGCTCCATGTCACAGCCTGGTGCCTCCTTGACATGTCTACGGGCTTTGACACATGCCCCAGACCAGGAAAATGTGGGCAATACTGAGGGGATGGGGTCCATCTAGCATCATTTGGGGGCGTTGAGAATCAGCCTGTGGAGATGTGCGGTAATTGGCCCTGCTGTAGACCAGGGATATGAAAGCTGGGGTCTGAGGGTGGACTTCACAGGTATGTGGGACTTTCTGTGATTTCATCGGATTCTTAGAGGGGCCATAATCCAAAAACATAGTTAAGAATCATTGCTTAGGCCCATCCTCAAAATCCACCCTCCCACAACCTATGTCTGTTATAGTTTTCTTCAGATATAACTGACAAACAATAAACTATACACTATATATTTACAGTACCCAATTTGATAAATTTCAACATGTGTTTATACTGTGAAGTGATCACCACAGTTAAGATAATGAACATATCTCCAACCCTCAAAATAAATCTGCCTTCCATCACTATATATAAAATTAGAATTTTATATTAATGGAATTATACACTTTGGGGGGTCCAGTTTTTCAACTTATTTTTATATTTATGCATACTATTGTGTATATCAATAGTTTATTACTTATTATTGCTGAGTAATATTCCATTGTGTGGCTTTACCACTGTTTGTATATCCACGCATCTGTGGATGGATGTTTGAGTTGTTTCCAGTTTTTGGCTATTACAAATGAAGTTGCTATGAACATTTGTAACTAAGTATTTGTGTAGACATAAGCTCTCACTGGGCTTCCCTGGTGGCTCAGTGATAAAGTGTCTCTCTGCCAATGCAGAAGATGTGGGTTTGAGCCCTGCGTCAGGAAGATCCTCTGGAGATGGAAATGACAGCCCACTCCAGTATCCTTGCTTGGGAGAATCTCATGGACAGAGGAGCCTGGCAGGCTACAGTCCATAGGGTCGCAGAAGAGTCACATTTGACTTAGCAATTAGACAACAACAACTCAATTTCTTGTTTTTTGAAGCTTTAGTGTCATTCTTTAAAAAATATATCATTGATTTATTTTTGGTTGCACTGGGTCTTTGCTGCTGCTCAGGCTTTCTTTTGTGGGGAGCAGAGGCTACTTTCTGGTTGTGGTGTGTGGGCTTCTCATTGCGGTAGCTTCTCTTTTGTTTTGGAGCACAGGCTCAATAGTTGTGGCACAGGAGCTGTTCCCAGGCATGTGGAATCTTCCTGGACCAGGGATCGAACCCAAGTCCCCTGCACTGGCAGGTGGATTCTCAACCACTGGACCACCAGGGAAGTCCTAACTCACTTACTAATTCTAGGATCTTCTTGTAGGTTCAATGGGGTTTTCTGTGTATAGGATTGAAGAAGGAATTCATAGGGCCTGGATGCCATCTTAGGCCTGTTCATGCTGATCATGCTCAGCCACCTTTCCAGTGAACTCTGAACTCCGTGTTTAGTGCCTATGAAAACAACAACAGAAGGATAAGACCCCCTCCCGACAGGGAAACCTTGAAGAGCGTATCTAGGTTACTCATCGCCTAAGAGAAAACTTACATTAATCACCCCTTCCTCCAGACAGGCCATAAATTTTTCTGTATCTATCGGAGTGTAACCTCAGGTTTATTGATTATTAGCTAATTGTTTGACTGTTTGAGCACCATAGCACGTGAATCATGGGGTTATTGGGATTGTATTTTCCTTGGTTTATGTAAGTCTCAAGGAATTTGGAGTGGTGGGTCCAGACACGTACACATGGGGTATAAAAGATTTTCACAAATGCTGGTCGGGGTCCTTGGCTAAGAGGAGACTCTGCCTTGGGCCGCCGGTGTCATAAACTGCACTCCACTATCTGCATGGTCCTTCTGAGTGAGTTTGTTTCCCGGAACGCGTGGCTACAACAGGACCATGTTATTTGCAAATAAAGACAATTTTGCTTCTGCCTTTCCAATCTAGGTGTTTGTTTTTCTTGTTTGATTGCACTGGCTTCAACACTAGTACCATGTTAAATAGGAATGGTTCGGGTGGGCTTCCTTGCCTTCCTTCCAATCATATATAGCAAAGAGGTATTCAGTCTTTCACTGAGTGAAAGCTTTTATTTGCCCTGGTAGGTTCTGGGCAAGCTCAAAGGGGTGGTTTGGAGGACCTTGGAATTAGCCTTAGGCAGTTCGCTCTTCTTTTCCCCTTTTTGGTTCAGACCTCATGGAGACTACCAGTCCCTTGAGGGCAGAGATGTTATGTTTGATTCTGGTTCCTCATGCTATTCCTGACATGGCTGGTGGGCTTGAAAGATTCTTACCACAATCAAGTCACTGAATCTTGCAGAAAGGGCCTATGTGACATGTCCCTCTTTGCTCTATCCCCTTTGCTTTCCTCCTAACCCAAAGGCAGCCATCCTTCCCTCCTTCCCTTCTGTTCTCCTCCAGAAACCTGAATGGAAGGCGACACGAAAGCAAGGGGATCAGGTTTCCTGAGCATCAGGTTCCTTTCACGAAGAGTCCTCATTCAAAAATAAACCTGTGGGGAGGAGGGGCAGAGGGTGACCGAGACAGGAGGGAGCTGTTAGCATAGCTCTGCTTCCAGGCTGTATTTTTAGGGCTGGCATTTAGGCTTGGCCTGGGGACAAGAGGCTGGAAAATGCAAGGTATTTCCTCTTCCTGTCAGCTGAGACACTGTGTGTGAGTGTGTGCATGAGGCCCCTGCCACCTTCCCACTTAACACCTCCGAATGGCAAACAAGATGCACTTCCTCCACCGGCCTGCTCTCTGCTCTGCTCTTGGCTCGGCTGATTGCCAGTCCTTCAGTCCTGTCTCATCTTGGGACACTCTCGAGGTTCTTCCGCAGACCGCAGACCGTAGCACAAACCGCTTCCCACAGGGAAAGGAGCACCTTGTTCCCCTGGGGGTGGGCTCTGCACTCTCTAGCATCCTGCATGGAAGCCTCAGCGGTGACATAACTGATTCACTTGTTCGATTATTTATTCATGTGTAGCTAGCCGTGTGGCTTGTGTGAGTTACTTAACTGCTCCGTGCCTCAGTTTCCTCATTTGTAAAATGGGGATAATAATAGGACTTGCTTTATAAGAGTGTTGCAAGGATTCAGTGCACCAATATTGATAAAGTGCTTAAAGCAGTTCCTGGCAGGTAATGAGGGCTCTGTAAACGGAAGCTGCTACAATTTGAGTGTCTATTGCATTTCAGCCTTGAGCTTGGGCAGGGGCTGGGGCTGGGGCTGCAGTGCTGAACTAAACAGATATGGTCTCTGACCTTTATTTGCTTACTCAATTAGAGACTTGGTTGCTGCCCTTCAGAATTTTAAGTTCTCAACCTCAGCTTTAGACCCGGGCCCTGCTTTCTCTCCGTGGAGGAAAAGGTCTCTTTTGCCCATCACAAGGTGATAAAATATATAGTCAGAGAGGCGATGATATTGATGTTAATGGCACTTGGTGGAATTCTTAGTGATTTTGTTCCTTCTCTGTTTTGTAAAGTTATTTCACTTTTCATGGTCTCATTTGCCTTATTTATGAAATGGAAGGGAGGACAGTTAAAGTGGATGATCATCAGGTCTGTTCCAGCCCTTCTTTCCCATAAACAGAATCATCTCTTCATCTCTCCCTTTGCGCAGCTCCTGGGAGTGCTGCTTCCCGCTGTGGATGGCACCCCCCGGGGTTGTGCAGAGTACAGCCTGTTCAACTGTATAACCTAGCCTGCTTATGAGTCACCGAAGCACCTAATGTCCCATCTCCTGAGTTTATGCAAAGCAGAAAAGAAAAGTATAACATCAGGCAGCTCAAACAGGAATGAAAAAATGCAAAGTAACACTTATCTGATTCCTCCCCTCCTTCCCCCCCCCGCCCCCCGCTTTATCATTCCCTGCGCTTGGAAGGTTATTCTACTGTTGGTTTCTTTGGCCCAAGACTTAATTCAGCAGAGGCTTGTTGACATTCCCAGTCATCCATTTGCAAATATTTATTAAACACAATGGGCTAGGCACCATGGTACATGCTGAGATACAGAGAGTCCTTGCTCTCATGGGGTGTGCAGTAGAGTTCAAAGAGATAGATAAGAAACAGGCAGAGGAGAGGCAAGACAGTGTCCAAAAGGGTTAGGTACAGTGTAGACAGTCATAGCGGGCCCTGGATGTGGGGAGGTGAGGATTATGTACAGTGTAGACAATCACAGAGAGTCCTGGATGTGGAGAGGTGAGGGGGCCAGTAGACTGAGGGGAGGGAAGACATCTCCAGCGAGGTAACACTGGAGTTGAGTGACGTGGGCATCCTCACACTGGCCCAGCTGGGAAGGGGTGAGCCACCTCCTATGCTCGGCCTCCCTCCATCGCCCCCTGCTCTTTCTCTAGACCACTGCTCTACTTCCCGCCACCTGAGAAAAAAGTCTCCAGTGGCCTTTCATCTGAAGAATGGAGGTGTTGTTCAGTCGCTGTCATGTCCAGCTCTTTGTGACCCCGTGGACTGCAGCACGCCAGGATCCTCTGTCCTTCACCATCTCCCAGAGCTGGCTCAGCTCATGTCCCTTGAGTCGGTGATGACATCCAACCATCTCATCCTCTGCTGCCTCCTTCTCCTGCCTTCAATCTTTCCCAGTATCAGGGTCTTTTCCCGTGAGACAGCTCTTCACATCAGGTGGCCAAAGTATTGGAGAACAGAGGTGGAGGCTCATAAATCTTCATTCAGACTGAAACAGACAGATCCAAGCAGGGGAAGGAGTCCTTTAAGTCTCTCTGAGTGGATGTTTGGGTGGGTCTCCCCTCTGAGCCAGCTGTTACATGGGTATGCGAGGGTCACCTTGAAGAGACTTGTGCGCGCCTGCCAGGCTTACTTGAAGGTGGCCTAGGCTGGAATGATGGGAAAACCAGGGTCACTAGGTCAGGCTGGTGAAGAAGAACAAAATTGTCTCCACTCCCTATAAGAACAATGTGTAGAGGCGAGATAGTCATGGGTTCCAAACCCCATGTCAGCCTCTTACTGGCTGGCTGAGCTGGCAAAGGTACTTGACCTCTCTGTGTCTTAGGTACCTTGTTTGTTATAAGGGGCAAGAGGTAATCGTATATATCCCCATGGTGCTCTGAGGATCCAGTGAGTTTGTACACACAGCGCTTAGAGCAGCATTTGGAATGCATGAGCACGTGTGTTCAGCCTGATCTCACTTTTCAAGAGGATTATCTATCCACTGGCAAGTTTTCTTCTGTGTGTCAGAGACCTCTGTTCCAACTCTACAAAGGCAGTCTTCATTCTCTCGTAAGAGGCTTGCCCTGGAAGAGAAGAGTTGTACATGGATCAGGGGGAAGTGTCTGAGTGTGTCTTTTTAATATATGGAAGGAGAACCAGCGCAGGAGGCCTGGGACATACGCTCGCATTTCCCTGGTTGTGTGCATCAAAGCTTTTAGCTTGAAGATGTGGGTATCTACATTTGCCTCTCTAAAGGGAAGCTCTTTGTTGAGTTCTATTATGAAGGTTTTTATTCATCTCTCCACCCCCTCATCCATCCATCCATCCATCCATCCATCCATCCATCCATCTTTCCACTTATCCATCCATTCAACATTCTATAGCACTTTATTTTTTTTGCTAGGTGTTATACTGCTTCTTGTTTATTTGTTTTGTTTGACCAAGGTAAACCTTAGTCCAGGTTCACGAGAAAACAGATCCCACAGCGAAGCTTGTGTGCTAATGCTTGATTGTGGGATACAATCCCAAGAAGCAAGAGTGAGGTGGGGTGGACATAGGACAGTGAGGAAGAAAAGCGAAACCAAGGTGATGTGTTCCTGGGCTGGCCTCAGCTTCTCAGAAAACACAGCTGGTTGCTCAGTCATGAGGACCATCCCTGGAGAGGTCCTGTGGAAGCACTGTATCGGACAAGCCGCTGAGGGTGGAGGAAGAACAGGCGGTGTTTTTGCTGGCCCTTCCCCATCCACCAGGCAGCTGAGTGCTCTGTGGTTCTAGACTGTATTGCCTGGCCCCTCCCAGCAGCCACTGGGGAAGCTGGAGCTTGGTGGGTCCCATGAAGTCTCACCCTGGGCACAGTGGCTGGTCAGGGTTTCCATCTGTGGCTGTGATGCAGGCTGTTCACCCACCGTCACACCCATGGGAGGCTGAGCTGATGGGAGCTAAGAAGGAAACAAACTGAGCAGAGGCCAGGCACCGCTGGGAAAGGCCACTTTAGACAGGTGTCTGAGAACACCTCCGGAGAAATAGTATTTGAGTTGAGGCCTGAAGGATTAGATGGAGCCCTAAGGAAAGCCGGAGGAAGGACACACAGAGGGGGACCTGGCCGTGCAGAGGCCCACAGATGCCCGTGTGTTGAGGCCGTGAGAGCAGGTGGAGCAGCCGGAGGGGTAACTGGGGGTGAGGCGGGACAGCCCAGGGGCCAGCCCCTGAAGAGCTTCTGGGTGGGATGTGGAGTTTGAATTTTATTCTGAGAGCCATTTGAGGGCTTGAGGCAGGAGTGACCTTAGGCAAAGTGCAGTTTTCAAAGTCAGGATGGTCGCCGCGTGAATAAATGAGCGCCACCTTGGAAAGGTTATCTTGGTGTCCAGGCTGGGTTCTGCCACCAGCTGACTGTGTGGCACCCCAGGATCGTTTCCCTGAGCCTCCTGCCTTCACGTAGGCAAGAGGCCCTGGGAGGCCTGGATGGAGGGGTGCAGGGGATAGGACCCCCAATCTCAGGTGGGGAAAATGGCAGTGTTGGAAGCTTCTGTTCTATGTCTGTGGAGAGGGAAGGAGGGACCGTGTTCAACAACAGCAAACCCCACAGGCCCTAAAATGCAGAGTTGGGGGGCTTTTCACCTTTCTTTCTGTTGGCCTGGGGAGAGGGACCCAGGGCTCACTTGGTGGTTTTGAGGCTCTGGCCAGGAGTCTGCCCTGGTGACGTCCCCACCTGACTGCTGAAAGGAGCTTTGAATTAATCATCTTTGAAACTGTGCAACAGTCTTCTTTTTGTAAGCTTTTTTGTAGATTGTGGTAAAACAATTGACCACCTTAATGATTTTTAGCTGTATGACTCAGTGGCATTAATCACACTCACATTGTTTGGACGCGTCACCGCCAACCATCTCCAGGAAATTTTTCCTTGGCCCAAACTAAAACCTTGTAATCGTTATTAAACAGCCACTCCTTCTCCCCTCTTCCTTCAGCCGCTGGCAATCACCATTCTAGTTTCTATCTCCATGAATCCAACTAGTCTGGTTGCCTCCTAGAGGAAGTACTTATAAGCAGAATCGTATATTTTTCCTTTCTGTGACTGGTGTATCACTTAGCATAATACCCTCACGGCTCATCACGTTGTAGCCTGTGTCAGAATTTTGTTTCTTTTTAAGGCTGAATAATATTCCCTGTGTGTGTGTATATCCCCCAATTCGTTTATCTGCCCATCCAACAACTTGGACACTTGGGTTCCCGTCACCTTTTGGCCATTGTGGTTAATGCTGCTATGAACATAGGTATAAAAATATCTGAGTTCCTGCTTTCAGTTCTTTGGGTGTATACCCAGGAGTGGGATTGCTGGACCATACAGTAATTCTATTTTTAATTTTCTGAGGTACTACACACATACTATTTTCCACAGCAGTTGTACCATGTTGCGTTCTGCAAGCCTTTCTTTAGTAGGAGGTGGTGGTGGGCGTGTCAGAGGCCCTCCAGATTAAAGGCCTACCACGTGCTCCTGGTGTCCTCCCTTCCTCTCCACAGTGGCTTAGGGTTGTCACGATGGTCTGGCTTCCATCTGCCACACTGACTGTGAGGTAGGGTCACTATCCCTCTTTAACTGAAGAGGACGCCAAGCCTCTGATTCTATGGCAGACAGCTGCTGCTCTTGCCTACCCAGCCTCCACTCACCTCCTTCCGGTTTTTCCATTAGGGAGTCACCCTTCCCCCACTCTCGGTGCATGCTGTTCAGTGGGAGCCAACTCTGACCCTTGGCTGCAGGGGTAAGTAAGGATTCTGCTTCCTCTGGACATGGCGATTAATTCAGCAGAAGTTTTATGACCCAGACCTGGCCAAACGAGAGCTGGTCGGCATCTTCCAAAAGTGTGCAAGAGTTTGGGGAAGTAGAGTGTGCTTTCAGCTGGGGTTAATAAAGAGACAGGATGGAACCTCCAGGTTCTGGTGGCCATTTTCCCCACCTCTTAGGGTGATTGTAATGGAGCATGAAGTCAACGCAGAAATGCAGAGCCAAGAGGTAGAAAGAGATAGACTCAGGGAATGTTATTCAAGCACCTGGATCTAACTGTACCTGAAGCTCTTAAGTCTGCGCCTGGACTTTTCAATTACAGGAATCAAAAAATCTGCTTAGCTTAAGAAGTTGAGTCAAAGTTCTCTCCTTTGCACCTGAAGGGAATCCCACTCAACTTAGAGGTTAAAAAACTTGCCCAACATCACTCAGCCAGGAAATGGTGATGCTGAAAACGCAAATCCTTAAGGGAGTTCCTGGCTTAGATCTGGATCCTAGCTCAGGATCAGAAGTAACCCTGTTCTGGCTCTCATTCAGAACTCTGAATCTGCTAGATGTCAGGATGTAGCATCCCAGGACAGGAGCTCCAACCTGGCTAAAGAATTGCAGGAACCAGCAGAGCCACGATGCACAGGCTTTGTGAGCTAAACCCATATGGAGTTGGTAAGTTACAGCCTGTGGACCAAATCCAGCCCAGCCCCCATCTTTGTAAGGCCCATAAGCTAAGAAGGCTTTTTACATTTTTAAATGGTTGGAAAAAATCAAAATAAGAATATTTTGTGATATGTGAAAATAGCATATGTTCAGTTTTCTTCATCCATAAATACAGTTTTATTGGCTCATAGTCACACTCACTTGCTTGTTATCTGTGGCTACTTTGCACTGCAATGCCAGACGTGAGTAGTTGTAACCAGAGACCATATAAAGTACTTACTGTTTAGCCCTTTACAGAAAAAGTCTGCTGACTGTGGCCATATCTTGAGCTTCCCTTCTTAGCTTTCCACACTCTCTTTCCAAGCTAGTCTTCGTGTCCTTTCAAGCTTCCTCTCCCTCCAGCTCTGCTCCTTAAAAAAGCAGGACCCTCATGAAATCAGTGAATGCCTGGAAAGCACTTAGCATAAGCCTGGCACTTGGTAATGGTTCAGGAATGAAAAAGCCGCCATCAAGGAACCTGATTCAGCAGTTGAGGACATGTGTGGTGGCTATGTATCCCCTCCTTCAGTGGCCCCCAACAAGGTAAAAATAATAGTAGTATTTACCTCTTACAGTCCTTGTGACATCAACTTAGCCATTACAGGAAGGGTTCTTGGAACATAGGAAAGGCTCAGTGAGATCCTAATTGTTACTGTTCCTATTTACTTAATCTCTTTGGAGGTACCTGGTATCTGCCAAAAATTGAACCTAGCCCCAGTATGGCCCAGCATCCCATAGCAAGATCCCATAGCAACATCACGCACTGTGATGGGTGCAGAGACCTGCTGTCCTGGCTCAGAGCTGTTATGTCATATCAAGCGGGGGCTCCATGATACCCCTCAGGAAGCAGGAAGCAGAAGAAAGCCTACCAGCCAGGGGCTAAGACAGGGATCTGAAAACAGGATATCCTGGGGTTGGCCCCTACCTGCAGAGGGTGTGTGTGTGTGTGCTGTGTAGCTNAGGAAATGGTGATGCTGAAAACGCAAATCCTTAAGGGAGTTCCTGGCTTAGATCTGGATCCTAGCTCAGGATCAGAAGTAACCCTGTTCTGGCTCTCATTCAGAACTCTGAATCTGCTAGATGTCAGGATGTAGCATCCCAGGACAGGAGCTCCAACCTGGCTAAAGAATTGCAGGAACCAGCAGAGCCACGATGCACAGGCTTTGTGAGCTAAACCCATATGGAGTTGGTAAGTTACAGCCTGTGGACCAAATCCAGCCCAGCCCCCATCTTTGTAAGGCCCATAAGCTAAGAAGGCTTTTTACATTTTTAAATGGTTGGAAAAAATCAAAATAAGAATATTTTGTGATATGTGAAAATAGCATATGTTCAGTTTTCTTCATCCATAAATACAGTTTTATTGGCTCATAGTCACACTCACTTGCTTGTTATCTGTGGCTACTTTGCACTGCAATGCCAGACGTGAGTAGTTGTAACCAGAGACCATATAAAGTACTTACTGTTTAGCCCTTTACAGAAAAAGTCTGCTGACTGTGGCCATATCTTGAGCTTCCCTTCTTAGCTTTCCACACTCTCTTTCCAAGCTAGTCTTCGTGTCCTTTCAAGCTTCCTCTCCCTCCAGCTCTGCTCCTTAAAAAAGCAGGACCCTCATGAAATCAGTGAATGCCTGGAAAGCACTTAGCATAAGCCTGGCACTTGGTAATGGTTCAGGAATGAAAAAGCCGCCATCAAGGAACCTGATTCAGCAGTTGAGGACATGTGTGGTGGCTATGTATCCCCTCCTTCAGTGGCCCCCAACAAGGTAAAAATAATAGTAGTATTTACCTCTTACAGTCCTTGTGACATCAACTTAGCCATTACAGGAAGGGTTCTTGGAACATAGGAAAGGCTCAGTGAGATCCTAATTGTTACTGTTCCTATTTACTTAATCTCTTTGGAGGTACCTGGTATCTGCCAAAAATTGAACCTAGCCCCAGTATGGCCCAGCATCCCATAGCAAGATCCCATAGCAACATCACGCACTGTGATGGGTGCAGAGACCTGCTGTCCTGGCTCAGAGCTGTTATGTCATATCAAGCGGGGGCTCCATGATACCCCTCAGGAAGCAGGAAGCAGAAGAAAGCCTACCAGCCAGGGGCTAAGACAGGGATCTGAAAACAGGATATCCTGGGGTTGGCCCCTACCTGCAGAGGGTGTGTGTGTGTGTGCTGTGTAGCTGGATGATACTGACTTATTTACAGGAAAAGAAAAAGCAAATGGGTCCAGGGCAGGAATGGAGATGAGGACAAGGTAGAAACAGCTACCTGAATAGCGGAGAAGGTATCCCTTGGTTCAGACTATAGTACGTTGAATGAGAACAGGTAGAATTGAAGGGTCCATGGGACTTCTGCCCAGGCTTAAGGCCACTCAGACATTCAAGAAGTCTTGTGGGAGGGGGTTATCTGTGGACCTGCTGCCTCTCCAAGTCTCTAGCTTTGTCAAGGCCTTGGGGCGGGGGGCGAGCTGAAAAGCTGGGCCTGGCTGTCCAGCCTGTTCCTTGCCTGAGCCAGCCCTAGCCCACTCCCAACCACTCTCTGCAGTGCATTCCAGGCTAGAGCTCAGCGCTGCAGCTCCCCATGGGGACAAGCATCCATTCTCTCACCCAGAGGGTAAGGCAGGGGCAAGGGGGCCTTCCTGGGCCATTTCGGGACCTGTCCCTCCCCAGTAACACAGACATGACGGAGAGCAGGGGACTATCCGAAAATTAGCCAAGTGGACACGCACACACACAACACACACACCCAGCACACTCTTCTAGCCAGACACATCACACTCTGCATCCACACAGAGAAGCACATAGCCCTTTCCCACCACATGCATCCCACCCAGACTCACATGCATCCTCTAACACACACACACTGTGCTGACATGGCCCAACCTGACTGTGAGTGCTACTCCCGTGCTTGTTGGAGGCCAGGGCAGGCCGACATCAGCCTTCCGGAGACCCCGAGAGAACCAGGTCCAGGGGACATCACGTAGAGGCCACCAGAGGGCCAGCAGGTTCTTACACACCACCTGGGCCAATGACTCCCGTGCTGGGGGCACATGCTAGGGGCCTTTGTTGACAATTCTCGGGCCCCGTTCCCACCTGAGAACTGGCGAACCAGAATCTCGATGGTGAGTGGGGGCTGGTGACCAGGGGAGGAGGGCTGGGATCTCACAGGCTTTCTCCAGGGCCAGACGGACTTAGTAACCTGCTCCAGCCCAGTCCCCTCACTGTTCAACACAGGAACCAAGGCTGAGAGTGGGAGACTGACGTGCCCCAGGTCACCCAGCAGTCTCATAGGAGAACCAGGATGAGAACCCAGGTCTCCTTACTCCCAGTGCCCAGGCTTCAGGTCTGCAGACCGATGCCCTTTCCTGCCCCCCACCAGCCCAAACTGCCCCTCCTCTCCTGCCTCCCAGGAGGGGCCATCTGGCTCTGACGCCGTGCAGGGGCAGGGGGCCCACAGCAGGCAGACTGTCTCCATCCCCCCTTCCCACGTGAGGGAGGCCTGGCTCAGGGCATGGAGGGCTGGGCTCCCTGCAGCCGCAGATGTTTGCCGCTGCGTGCTGAGCCCCGCTCCTGCTCCTGGGGGAGGCCGGAAAGGCTCATCCACATGCTGCCCAAACATCTGGACTTTGCAGAGGGAGCCAAAGCACACCATCCAGATGTTCTCCAAGCTCAGTGCTGGGTGTCAGCAGAAAGCAGACATCTGGGTGGAGGTTATGCTTATGTTGGAGGGCAGAGAGTGGATTTCGTTCATAGATTCAAGGTAGTCTTTGAACAAAGCTGGTCATGGGAGTGAGCCTGGGGTCTTCAGCCTCCCACCCCGGTGTGTGGAGTGGGCCAGACCTAGTCTCTTTGGGTAGGATTCAGATCCCAGGGACAGCAGCCAGGTGGGGTGAGCAATCATAAACTCACAGTAATAGCTACCATTTGTGGAACACTCACTATGTGCCAGGCACTGTTCTGCGCTTTACACATACTATCTCATTTTACTCTGGCAACAACCTCGTGGAGCAGGTACTATTACTGCTCCCATTCTCTAGGCCAGCAGTCCCCAACCTTTCTGGCACCAGGGATTAGCTTTGTGGGAGACGATTTTTCCATGGAGCAGGGGAGGAGGATGGTTTGTGGATGATTCAAGGGTGTTACATTTACTGTGCACTTTATTTCTATTATTATTACATCGGCTCCACTTCAGATCATCAGGCATTAGATCCTGGAGGTGGGAGACCCCTGCTCCAGGCAGCCTAGAGGCACGGAGGTCATATCACTGCCCCAGAGGCAGTGCTGGGCTCACGGGGAAGCCGATGCAGGTCACCCCTGACCCTCTATGCCATCTCATGTGCACCCCCATGGTTTCTAGGGGCCAGTCCCAGCATGCCCTTCCTTTCCCCAACACCATTTTCATATGAGGGATTTTTTTCATAGAGGGGATGGGAGACTGGGAGGTGCCCCTTTTTCTTGTGGTTGAATCTTGGGGAGGAGAGGTAGTAGAGAGCCAAGCCAGGCCCTCCTCCTAGGCTTGTGGGTGGCTGGTGGGGGTGGGTGCCAAGTGTCCCAGGGCTTCCAAGGAAAAGTGAACTCCCTGGGGCCAAGACCAGCTGTGGTCAGCAGGGCTATTTATTTGTCTGCCCCTAAGCCTTTAAGTCATCTGTTTACACAGGGAGGAAAGGAGCTGGGCTCCGTGTCCCTGCCCAGCACCCTCCCTTCCCCACAACCTGGGGAATGACAGGCTGAGCGAAGGACCCCCAAAATCCCGTGGAGGAAGCTCTGGAGCCAATATCGTAGGGCCGCTGGGGGACATTGCACTGAGGGCTGTGACTGGGATCCTGACCGGCCCTGAGCCATGGACTCCATACTCCCTCCACCCTTCCTGTAGCCCCGGTGGAGTCTCAGGCTTATAGGACCTAACAGGTTCTCAAGAGCAGCTGGATATCAGCCATTCACCTCTTAGTATAAATGGCTCCTTGTGGCACAAAATATTGTGTCCTCTTAAGACAGCATCAGGGGAAGGGGTGACAGGCCAGGAATGGAGTTGGAGGAGGCTTCCTGGGCTCTGTGGTCCTGGGAGAGGCAGGCTCTATTTCTGAAGGCTGCTCTGGCTCTTTCATCCCATAAACATGTCTCAGGCTCTAGGACAGCCACGCTCTGGGGCAGGGCATACACAAGGAGAAGAGGTTCCTGATCTCAAGGAGCAGGGGAGCTGGAAGCATGAGGAGCAATCCATGGATGTCCTCAGCAGCTGCTTTCCCCAGGTGCAGTAGGAAAGATGGGCAGCATCCTGGGGGCCTTGCAGAGGAGGTCACACTTCAAGTGGCTCTAGAAACAAGAGTGGTTTCCCCAGCTGGAGAGCAGGAATTCCGGTGTGTGCAAGAGTCAGGTGCCCAAAACTCAAGGCCGACGTGAGAACAAGCAGATAGAACATTCAGGGCACTGACTGGGAGGGTGAGGCTGGAAAGGTTGGAGCTAGAGCAGGAGGGGTCTTGGGTGTCCCCTCAGAATCACAGACACAGTGGAGAGTCATTGAGAATTTGGAGCAAAGGAGTGACATCACAGTGGNGATGATACTGACTTATTTACAGGAAAAGAAAAAGCAAATGGGTCCAGGGCAGGAATGGAGATGAGGACAAGGTAGAAACAGCTACCTGAATAGCGGAGAAGGTATCCCTTGGTTCAGACTATAGTACGTTGAATGAGAACAGGTAGAATTGAAGGGTCCATGGGACTTCTGCCCAGGCTTAAGGCCACTCAGACATTCAAGAAGTCTTGTGGGAGGGGGTTATCTGTGGACCTGCTGCCTCTCCAAGTCTCTAGCTTTGTCAAGGCCTTGGGGCGGGGGGCGAGCTGAAAAGCTGGGCCTGGCTGTCCAGCCTGTTCCTTGCCTGAGCCAGCCCTAGCCCACTCCCAACCACTCTCTGCAGTGCATTCCAGGCTAGAGCTCAGCGCTGCAGCTCCCCATGGGGACAAGCATCCATTCTCTCACCCAGAGGGTAAGGCAGGGGCAAGGGGGCCTTCCTGGGCCATTTCGGGACCTGTCCCTCCCCAGTAACACAGACATGACGGAGAGCAGGGGACTATCCGAAAATTAGCCAAGTGGACACGCACACACACAACACACACACCCAGCACACTCTTCTAGCCAGACACATCACACTCTGCATCCACACAGAGAAGCACATAGCCCTTTCCCACCACATGCATCCCACCCAGACTCACATGCATCCTCTAACACACACACACTGTGCTGACATGGCCCAACCTGACTGTGAGTGCTACTCCCGTGCTTGTTGGAGGCCAGGGCAGGCCGACATCAGCCTTCCGGAGACCCCGAGAGAACCAGGTCCAGGGGACATCACGTAGAGGCCACCAGAGGGCCAGCAGGTTCTTACACACCACCTGGGCCAATGACTCCCGTGCTGGGGGCACATGCTAGGGGCCTTTGTTGACAATTCTCGGGCCCCGTTCCCACCTGAGAACTGGCGAACCAGAATCTCGATGGTGAGTGGGGGCTGGTGACCAGGGGAGGAGGGCTGGGATCTCACAGGCTTTCTCCAGGGCCAGACGGACTTAGTAACCTGCTCCAGCCCAGTCCCCTCACTGTTCAACACAGGAACCAAGGCTGAGAGTGGGAGACTGACGTGCCCCAGGTCACCCAGCAGTCTCATAGGAGAACCAGGATGAGAACCCAGGTCTCCTTACTCCCAGTGCCCAGGCTTCAGGTCTGCAGACCGATGCCCTTTCCTGCCCCCCACCAGCCCAAACTGCCCCTCCTCTCCTGCCTCCCAGGAGGGGCCATCTGGCTCTGACGCCGTGCAGGGGCAGGGGGCCCACAGCAGGCAGACTGTCTCCATCCCCCCTTCCCACGTGAGGGAGGCCTGGCTCAGGGCATGGAGGGCTGGGCTCCCTGCAGCCGCAGATGTTTGCCGCTGCGTGCTGAGCCCCGCTCCTGCTCCTGGGGGAGGCCGGAAAGGCTCATCCACATGCTGCCCAAACATCTGGACTTTGCAGAGGGAGCCAAAGCACACCATCCAGATGTTCTCCAAGCTCAGTGCTGGGTGTCAGCAGAAAGCAGACATCTGGGTGGAGGTTATGCTTATGTTGGAGGGCAGAGAGTGGATTTCGTTCATAGATTCAAGGTAGTCTTTGAACAAAGCTGGTCATGGGAGTGAGCCTGGGGTCTTCAGCCTCCCACCCCGGTGTGTGGAGTGGGCCAGACCTAGTCTCTTTGGGTAGGATTCAGATCCCAGGGACAGCAGCCAGGTGGGGTGAGCAATCATAAACTCACAGTAATAGCTACCATTTGTGGAACACTCACTATGTGCCAGGCACTGTTCTGCGCTTTACACATACTATCTCATTTTACTCTGGCAACAACCTCGTGGAGCAGGTACTATTACTGCTCCCATTCTCTAGGCCAGCAGTCCCCAACCTTTCTGGCACCAGGGATTAGCTTTGTGGGAGACGATTTTTCCATGGAGCAGGGGAGGAGGATGGTTTGTGGATGATTCAAGGGTGTTACATTTACTGTGCACTTTATTTCTATTATTATTACATCGGCTCCACTTCAGATCATCAGGCATTAGATCCTGGAGGTGGGAGACCCCTGCTCCAGGCAGCCTAGAGGCACGGAGGTCATATCACTGCCCCAGAGGCAGTGCTGGGCTCACGGGGAAGCCGATGCAGGTCACCCCTGACCCTCTATGCCATCTCATGTGCACCCCCATGGTTTCTAGGGGCCAGTCCCAGCATGCCCTTCCTTTCCCCAACACCATTTTCATATGAGGGATTTTTTTCATAGAGGGGATGGGAGACTGGGAGGTGCCCCTTTTTCTTGTGGTTGAATCTTGGGGAGGAGAGGTAGTAGAGAGCCAAGCCAGGCCCTCCTCCTAGGCTTGTGGGTGGCTGGTGGGGGTGGGTGCCAAGTGTCCCAGGGCTTCCAAGGAAAAGTGAACTCCCTGGGGCCAAGACCAGCTGTGGTCAGCAGGGCTATTTATTTTTCTGCCCCTAAGCCTTTAAGTCATCTGTTTACACAGGGAGGAAAGGAGCTGGGCTCCGTGTCCCTGCCCAGCACCCTCCCTTCCCCACAACCTGGGGAATGACAGGCTGAGCGAAGGACCCCCAAAATCCCGTGGAGGAAGCTCTGGAGCCAATATTGTAGGGCCGCTGGGGGACATTGCACTGAGGGCTGTGACTGGGATCCTGACCGGCCCTGAGCCATGGACTCCATACTCCCTCCACCCTTCCTGTAGCCCCGGTGGAGTCTCAGGCTTATAGGACCTAACAGGTTCTCAAGAGCAGCTGGATATCAGCCATTCACCTCTTAGTATAAATGGCTCCTTGTGGCACAAAATATTGTGTCCTCTTAAGACAGCATCAGGGGAAGGGGTGACAGGCCAGGAATGGAGTTGGAGGAGGCTTCCTGGGCTCTGTGGTCCTGGGAGAGGCAGGCTCTATTTCTGAAGGCTGCTCTGGCTCTTTCATCCCATAAACATGTCTCAGGCTCTAGGACAGCCACGCTCTGGGGCAGGGCATACACAAGGAGAAGAGGTTCCTGATCTCAAGGAGCAGGGGAGCTGGAAGCATGAGGAGCAATCCATGGATGTCCTCAGCAGCTGCTTTCCCCAGGTGCAGTAGGAAAGATGGGCAGCATCCTGGGGGCCTTGCAGAGGAGGTCACACTTCAAGTGGCTCTAGAAACAAGAGTGGTTTCCCCAGCTGGAGAGCAGGAATTCCGGTGTGTGCAAGAGTCAGGTGCCCAAAACTCAAGGCCGACGTGAGAACAAGCAGATAGAACATTCAGGGCACTGACTGGGAGGGTGAGGCTGGAAAGGTTGGAGCTAGAGCAGGAGGGGTCTTGGGTGTCCCCTCAGAATCACAGACACAGTGGAGAGTCATTGAGAATTTGGAGCAAAGGAGTGACATCACAGTGGTGACTGAGGGAGAAATCCAGAAGGGCGAGACAGGAGGTAGGAAGACTCTGTGTGGCCTGCGAGCAAGACAAGGTGACCAGACAAGGGAGGGCAGAAGTGTGGGCAGGCAGACAGACTGGACAGATATGCACGGACCATATTTATCTCATTCCAGAAGGAACTTGGAGAAGGCAATGGCAACCCACTCCAGGACTCTCGCCTGGAAAATCCCATGGAAGGAGGAGCCTGGTAGGCTGCAGTCCATGGGGTCTCGAAGAGTTGGACACAACTGAGCGACTTTACTTTCACTTTTCACTTTCCTGCATTGAAGAAGGAAATGGCAACCCACTCCAGGGTTCTTGCCTGTGGAATCTCAGGAACGGGAAGCCTGGTGGGCTGCTGTCTATGGGGTTGCACAGAGTAGGACACGACTGAAGCAACTTAGCAGCAGCAGCAGCAGAAGGAGCTTAGGAAGGAAATGTGGATAGAGCCAGGGAAAATAGAGCTTCAGGGTTCTCCTTTCTCTGGATCCTGCAGAGGAGGGGGTCAGAGGACCTGGAGGGAAGATGTTGGCTTGGAGGAGGGAAAAGTCCCATTGAGTGGGTGAGCAGGACAGCCTTGTAGCCAAAGAAGGGGAGGCACTCATGTTTGGCTTTGAGCAATGGGCTGGATTTACAAGTAGACATAGGGTAGGGAGGGCACTTCAGGGAGAAACTGGCTGAACAAAGGCGATGGGCACAGCGAGAGTCCACATCCTTATTTCTTCTCGAGCCCCTTCACCAGCATCATCTTGCAGCCTGAGGGTATTGATGACAGGATGTAAGCCAGGGCATCCGGCTGCTGTTTGACCCATGGCTCTCTTCTCCTGGCTCCTGGGACCCTCTCCCCAGTTCCTGCCCTTCTTGCTCTCCTTTGCTGCTCCCTCCCCATCTCTCCCATCTGATGTTGGCACCCCGGGCTCATCCTGAGCTTGTCTGCCTGCTACACACATCCATCAGGGACACCTGGGAGAAGAGGGTGGCATGTTGTAGACAGAGGGACAGCTCGGGCAGGCTCTGTGGTGGCGGAAGCTTGGCAGTTTGGAGGGACTAAGTGAAGACGGTGTAACTGGGGTGTCGCAGGCAGGGCAGAGATCTCCAGGGCTCTGTGATGAATCAGTTCCAGAACACGCAGCCTCTCAGCCAGGGCAAGGTTGAGAAAAATTGGCTCTATTTCCAGAGAGAGAACTGAGGCACCAACGGGCCTTGAGAGAAGGCAAACTCTACAGCTCTCTGAATTTTGTCTCTCTTTGTGCCTGGGGTTCCTTCTTCCTTGTGGATGCTGTTTCTTGGCAGAGGGGCTAGATGGCAGAAGGAGCTGAGGACTGGGAGGCTTGGTTCTGCCTACATTCTCCCACTAACCCTCTGTGGGATCCCTGTGGGCCCCACCCACCTCAGCTTCCTGTGGTTAAGAAGGTTCCAGGGTAGTCCGGAACCCAGTCAGGCCAGCAGTGGGCCCCTTCCCAGACAGGCCCACACCTATGCAGGCGCCGGCAATTTTCCTGCCTCTGGAGGGGCCTCCTGTGAGGCTATCCACATGTCTGCAGTGTTCACTCATCCACCGTGGCCTCTCCCGGCCAGGATGTGCAGGGCAACAAAGGGATGAAAGAGCTGGGACTGGTTTGACTTTGAGATTGCTCTTCTCTGCCTGGCTTGCTGGAAGCCTCCGTCCCTCTTTGGTACTCCTTGGCCTTCACTTTGGAGGAGTCAGCCAGCCTTGACTGCTGCAGNCTATCCACATGTCTGCAGTGTTCACTCATCCACCGTGGCCTCTCCTGGACAGGACGTGCAGGGCAACAAAGGGATGAAAGAGCTGGGACCGGTTTGACTTTGAGATTGCTCTTCTCTGCCTGGCTTGCTGGAATCCTCCGTCCCTCTTTGGTACTCCTTGGCCTTCACTTTGGAGGAGTCAGCCAGCCTTGACTGCTGCAGCCATGGAAGATGGCAGACGGACGTGCACGTCATCTCTCGGACTGACGCCCTGCCCCCTAGAGTGACCCAGAACTACAGGGTTCAGGCTCTGTCCTCCAAAGCATACTGGGCACTGGGGTCTCATCTGTCACAGAAAGAAAAGGACCAGATCCCCTGGGTGCTCAGGGGGCTGAGGCCATGCTTCCAGGGATACCAGCTGTCCCCTCCAGTGACTGGGTCACCATCAGACCCAAGCTGAGTGCTGAGGTAGAAAGAGCACTGGGGGCGGGGGGTGGGCGGGGGGAAGCCTGGCTTTCCCATAACCCACTGGGTGATCTGGGGATGGCCTCCCCCACATCTCTGAGTCCCCTGTCCTCCTCTGAACGGTGAATGGTACAAGACAACCTCAAGGGGCCCCTTTGTTCTATAGCTTGTGAACTCATGACTGCAGGGTCTGGGCTGCCTAGGACACACCCCTGGGGCCTGGAGGAAGGTAGATGCTTCAGTTTTGGCCCATATGACCACAGGGGTCCACTGGCCCGAGCTTTCCATCCACCAAGTGCAGCCTGCCTGCTGCAGCCACAGTGTAGCCAGGACCAGCTGAGCCACTGCCTCCTGCCTCCCTCCTACTGCTGGGTTCCCCCCTGGGGGCTTGGGGCTATCCTGGCCCTCACCTTGTCCCTTCATTTGCCCTGCTCCGGAAACTCAAGCAAGACTCCTCGAGAAACTGATCATAAGCTCCGTGAGGGCAAGGGCTATACGGGTCTAGATCATGGTCTGCTCAGGAAGGGCGGGGCCCTGAGTGTTCCTGTTTTGGGAAGTCCCACAGGATGGGCCCATCCAGCAGGACATGGAACCCACTGGCCAATGCCCTCCTCTTGGGGGTCCCCAAGGAGCAGAGAGGAAGACACCCCCTGAGATGCCCCAGAAGCAGGAGCCACAAGGAGGTGGGCCAACAGCTGCCTTTGACGCCACATCTTGTTGTGAACTGCCCAGCCAAAGGACTCAGACATTTGGCTTCCAAGTCCAGATTTAGTTTTAATTCACTGGGTGACCTTAAACAAGTTACTTAACCTCTCTGGGCCCAAGTTTCTTCTTGGGAAAAATTATTGTTGTTGTTTCTTTTTTTCCTCTTCATTTTCCCACTTCTAAGGGGAGGAGAAATGATGGGAGATATAGTCAACTGTGTGATACAGATATCAGGGGTTGCAGATGGTATGGGACAGACAGACCAATCCAGAACCCTCTGATGTGGCTTTGAGATCCATCACACACCCTCAACAGACACACACACACATACACACACACCAGTCCGCATTCCCTTTAACTCCTCCAGTTTTGGCAATGCAGTTAGATTTTTCCATACCTGAGGCCCAAGAAGAGGCCCCAGGTTACCGGAGGAGCTGGGCAGAACAGTGCCGAGGCAGTGGTGTGCTTGTGTTAGCTGTGGAGAGGGCTAAGTGTGTGATAATAATAGAAGGAATAGAAGTTGTGGTTTTGTGGCTCCATAATAAGCTCATTTTCAAGTCTTGATTTCAGTGTTTTGAGACATTACTAGTATCTCCTCCTGGCCCACCATCCAGTGAAAGAAGCCCATCCATAACTTTAGAGCCCAGGGCAAGGCAGCCTGGAGAGGTAGACTCACTGCTGCAGGGTCCCACTTTGGTCGCGAGGAGTGGGCAGTGCTGCCCTCTGCCCCTCCCCTACTCAGCCTCCCTGGCCCCTGCCCCCGCCACATGCTCTTGTTCCCCAAGCCTTTGAGAAGTCTTGCGAATCAAGTCATTAGGGTCCAGGGTCTGCCTTGTGTCTGAGACACAGCGAGGGACAGAGAGGGGCCAAGACCAGAAGCAGGAAGTGGTGGGACACAGAGCAGGACTCCCGACTGAGCAGCTGGCTCCTGGCTGGGGTGACGGTGCACTTGGCAGTTCCCAGGGTGGGGGGTGTTGAGCTGGTGGAGCGTCTGCAGCCTGAGAGCCGCCTTGGCCCCTGACCTGGACCTTGGGGAACCTGGCACCCTCTGGGCTTCCTCTGGGAGGCCAGCCCTTCCACTAAAGCCACTCCTGGTAGGACAGCTGATGCCCAGGCCTTGGAGGTTGAGAGGCCTGGCAATGAGGCCCTCCACTGCCCTCTCACTTCCTCCCAGGGTCAACCCACAACAGCGCGGTGTCTCCACACCTGTCCCCTGGCCTGCCGGGAGCAGGGGCCCGGCAGGAGCCTGCTGTCCTCCTTAGCCTCCCCTAACCTAGGAAGGGCCTCCTCCACTAAGCACCATTCATTCCCATTTGGTCCTCTCCCCCTGAACTCCTTGATCTGGGATAGATACTGGGAATGAGGGGCTTCCCTGGTGGCTCAGACGGTAAAGAATCTGCCCACAATGCAGGAGATCTGGGTTTGGTCCCTCGGTCAAGAAAACCCCATGAAGAAAGGAATGGCAGCCCACTCCATTATTCTTGCCTGGAGAATTCCGTGGACAGAGGAGCCTGGTGGGCTAAAGTCCATGGGATCGCCAAGAGTAGAACACGACTGAGCGACTAACACACACACGCTGGGAATGAAGGGGTCATTCCTAAGGCTGAGGAGGGCTCAATGAGAGATGCTCTACCTGAAATATCTGAAATAATAAATGCACTTTCATTGCCCCGCCAAGTTCTGCAGTAGCAGACTCAATACTAACAAAGCTGCCATGGCTGTCCCTGGGCCATGTCCCTTTAATGAAAGGATGAAAGACTCTGGAGACAAGCCCAGGTAGCAGCTGGGTCATGAGCAGTGGTTGGCAAGTCTGTCTTCAGAATATTAACAATAAAACAACAACAATAATAGCTAATTCATATACCACATACTGTTTGCCTGCCACTCTCTTTAGCACCTCTCACATGCTAACTCATTTAATCTTCACAACCCTATGGGGAAGGTATTGTCATATTATCCTCATTTCATGGATGGGGAAAATGAAGAACAGAGAAGTTAAGTGCCTTGCCTGGGTCACACAGCCAGGAGATTGCTGAGGTGGGGTTTGGACAGCTCCTACACTTGAGCATTCATGCAGACCGCCTCTGGATTCTTTGGTGGTTCAGTAGTCTCTCTGCCATCCTGTTGGTCTTGATTGAGCTCCACATACTCTTTCTTCCTGGATGATAGGAAAGCCCACGCCGGCCTGATTGACATCCACACTTCTTTGTAAAGGATGTACCCTAGTGGTTCTTTTAGGCCCTTGGTTTTCCCTGCAGCTGCCCCCTGCTCCTCACCCCTCCCTGGCATCCCCCCAGGCCCCCAGCCCTGCCACCCCTTTGTGGGGACCATGGCCCCCAGAGCCAGCCTGGCTCTGTGGGACCGGTGATTACACCCTCCCTACGGAAAATCGCCCGCTGTGTCCTCCCCCTACTCTGTGTGCTCCCCAAACAGCTGAGCCTGTGCAATGTGAGAGGGGCGGCTCCTTGCCAGAGGTTTCCGGAAAGCATCCAGAGGTCACTGTGGGATGGCTTAAGTAGGCTGGGCCCTGACCACCGCTCTGAATAGCCACTGTCCTGCCCGGGGCTGCTCCCTCAGCTCCAGAGGGGGCTAATTTGTGGGTGGGGAGCTGTGGAGGGCTGGATGCTAGTTTGCAGCTGAAGGAGGCGACAGGGGAGCCAGGCATTTGGTTCAGTAGCTGCCAAATAGCAAATGCCAAGAGAAGACGGAATGGAGCATACAAATCTGCAGGCTAAAACTGCCTTCCCAAGCCCCATCTTTGTCTTTAACCCAGCCTCCTCCCAACAGCTGGCCTTCCCACCCACCCACCTAACAAGCCCACCCCTTACCTCTCAGACCACTACTGAGCCAGCCAGCTTGGACCCAGGCCGCCTAACATTCTGAATACACACTCCCCAACCCCACCTCGACCCACAGTGCTCATCCTCTCACCTTAGCCAAGGATGTATGGCTCCCAGCAGGCCTGCACCAAGTCCGCACCCTACCTAGGTCATCTTGGGCCTGTATCCACTCACCTTCCACCAGATCTGTTGATTTCTGTCACCCAGCCTATGATCCCACTGCTGGGCAGCCCACACTGTCACCACCCTCCACCCCCAGACCACTCCTTCTGCCCCCACGGCCCCTCACTGCCCATCCACAACACCAATCAAGTGCCTGCCTGCTTACCTAATACATAGCCTGCACAGCATAAATCAGCCACTATTTCCAGACCCAACTCCCTCCAGGCTCTAATAAATGTGATTCTCCAGCTCTTCTGGAACTGTCCAAGTATTAGAGGCCTCATCTTGGACAGAGAGAGATTTTCTACTCAGGTCTCAAAGGAGCAGGGCATGTAGGCTGAGGTTCTTGAAAAAAACATTGTTTATTCCTCCCTTACAATTCAAGTACTGTCCTGCTGGGAAAGCATGAGATGGCTTTCCACACCCTCTGTTGCAAAAATCTCATTGGAAAGACAGTAAGTTTCAAAAACTAGGAGACAGCTAAAAGAGTCACCAGCAAATGAAATTCAGGAGGCCCCAGATAGATGGAAAGAACTCTTTNAGGGCTATACGGGTCTAGATCATGGTCTGCTCAGGAAGGGCGGGGCCCTGAGTGTTCCTGTTTTGGGAAGTCCCACAGGATGGGCCCATCCAGCAGGACATGGAACCCACTGGCCAATGGCCCTCCTCTTGGGGGTCCCCAAGGAGCAGAGAGGAAGACACTCCCTGAGATGCCCCAGAAGCAGGAGCCACAAGGAGGTGGGCCAACAGCTGCCTTTGACGCCACATCTTGTTGTGAACTGCCCAGCCAAAGGACTCAGACATTTGGCTTCCAGGTCCAGATTTAGTTTTAATTCACTGGGTGACCTTAAACAAGTTACTTAACCTCTCTGGGCCCAAGTTTCTTCTTGGGAAAAATTATTGTTGTTGTTTCTTTTTTTCCTCTTCATTTTCCCACTTCTAAGGGGAGGAGAAATGATGGGAGATATAGTCAACTGTGTGATACAGATATCAGGGGTTGCAGATGGTATGGGACAGACAGACCAATCCAGAACCCTCTGATGTGGCTTTGAGATCCATCACACACCCTCAACAGACACACACACACATACACACACACCAGTCCGCATTCCCTTTAACTCCTCCAGTTTTGGCAATGCAGTTAGATTTTTCCATACCTGAGGCCCAAGAAGAGGCCCCAGGTTACCGGAGGAGCTGGGCAGAACAGTGCCGAGGCAGTGGTGTGCTTGTGTTAGCTGTGGAGAGGGCTAAGTGTGTGATAATAATAGAAGGAATAGAAGTTGTGGTTTTGTGGCTCCATAATAAGCTCATTTTCAAGTCTTGATTTCAGTGTTTTGAGACATTACTAGTATCTCCTCCTGGCCCACCATCCAGTGAAAGAAGCCCATCCATAACTTTAGAGCCCAGGGCAAGGCAGCCTGGAGAGGTAGACTCACTGCTGCAGGGTCCCACTTTGGTCGCGAGGAGTGGGCAGTGCTGCCCTCTGCCCCTCCCCTACTCAGCCTCCCTGGCCCCTGCCCCCGCCACATGCTCTTGTTCCCCAAGCCTTTGAGAAGTCTTGCGAATCAAGTCATTAGGGTCCAGGGTCTGCCTTGTGTCTGAGACACAGCGAGGGACAGAGAGGGGCCAAGACCAGAAGCAGGAAGTGGTGGGACACAGAGCAGGACTCCCGACTGAGCAGCTGGCTCCTGGCTGGGGTGACGGTGCACTTGGCAGTTCCCAGGGTGGGGGGTGTTGAGCTGGTGGAGCGTCTGCAGCCTGAGAGCCGCCTTGGCCCCTGACCTGGACCTTGGGGAACCTGGCACCCTCTGGGCTTCCTCTGGGAGGCCAGCCCTTCCACTAAAGCCACTCCTGGTAGGACAGCTGATGCCCAGGCCTTGGAGGTTGAGAGGCCTGGCAATGAGGCCCTCCACTGCCCTCTCACTTCCTCCCAGGGTCAACCCACAACAGCGCGGTGTCTCCACACCTGTCCCCTGGCCTGCCGGGAGCAGGGGCCCGGCAGGAGCCTGCTGTCCTCCTTAGCCTCCCCTAACCTAGGAAGGGCCTCCTTCACTAAGCACCATTCATTCCCATTTGGTCCTCTCCCCCTGAACTCCTTGATCTGGGATAGATACTGGGAATGAGGGGCTTCCCTGGTGGCTCAGACGGTAAAGAATCTGCCCACAATGCAGGAGATCTGGGTTTGGTCCCTCGGTCAAGAAAACCCCATGAAGAAAGGAATGGCAACCCACTCCATTATTCTTGCCTGGAGAATTCCGTGGACAGAGGAGCCTGGTGGGCTAAAGTCCATGGGATCGCCAAGAGTAGAACACGACTGAGCGACTAACACACACACGCTGGGAATGAAGGGGTCATTCCTAAGGCTGAGGAGGGCTCAATGAGAGATGCTCTACCTGAAATATCTGAAATAATAAATGCACTTTCATTGCCCTGCCAAGTTCTGCAGTAGCAGACTCAATACTAACAAAGCTGCCATGGCTGTCCCTGGGCCATGTCCCTTTAATGAAAGGATGAAAGACTCTGGAGACAAGCCCAGGTAGCAGCTGGGTCATGAGCAGTGGTTGGCAAGTCTGTCTTCAGAATATTAACAATAAAACAACAACAATAATAGCTAATTCATATACCACATACTGTTTGCCTGCCACTCTCTTTAGCACCTCTCACATGCTAACTCATTTAATCTTCACAACCCTATGGGGAAGGTATTGTCATATTATCCTCATTTCATGGATGGGGAAAATGAAGAACAGAGAAGTTAAGTGCCTTGCCTGGGTCACACAGCCAGGAGATTGCTGAGGTGGGGTTTGGACAGCTCCTACACTTGAGCATTCATGCAGACCGCCTCTGGATTCTTTGGTGGTTCAGTAGTCTCTCTGCCATCCTGTTGGTCTTGATTGAGCTCCACATACTCTTTCTTCCTGGATGATAGGAAAGCCCACGCCGGCCTGATTGACATCCACACTTCTTTGTAAAGGATGTACCCTAGTGGTTCTTTTAGGCCCTTGGTTTTCCCTGCAGCTGCCCCCTGCTCCTCACCCCTCCCTGGCATCCCCCCAGGCCCCCAGGCTGGCACTGGGGGCCAT
>SJYW01043366.1:187021-217830 GCA_006410735.1 Raphicerus campestris | reverse complement strand
CCTTCTCCAAGTTCCTTCTGGAATGAGATAAATATGGTCCGTGCATATCTGTCCAGTCTGTCTGCCTGCCCACACTTCTGCCCTCCCTTGTCTGGTCACCTTGTCTTGCTCGCAGGCCACACAGAGTCTTCCTACCTCCTGTCTCGCCCTTCTGGATTTCTCCCTCAGTCACCACTGTGATGTCACTCCTTTGCTCCAAATTCTCAATGACTCTCCACTGTGTCTGTGATTCTGAGGGGACACCCAAGACCCCTCCTGCTCTAGCTCCAACCTTTCCAGCCTCACCCTCCCAGTCAGTGCCCTGAATGTTCTATCTGCTTGTTCTCACGTCGGCCTTGAGTTTTGGGCACCTGANTTCAGTAGCTGCCAAATAGCAAATGCCAAGAGAAGACGGAATGGAGCATACAAATCTGCAGGCTAAAACTGCCTTCCCAAGCCCCATCTTTGTCTTTAACCCAGCCTCCTCCCAACAGCTGGCCTTCCCACCCACCCACCTAACAAGCCCACCCCTTACCTCTCAGACCACTACTGAGCCAGCCAGCTTGGACCCAGGCCGCCTAACATTCTGAATACACACTCCCCAACCCCACCTCGACCCACAGTGCTCATCCTCTCACCTTAGCCAAGGATGTATGGCTCCCAGCAGGCCTGCACCAAGTCCGCACCCTACCTAGGTCATCTTGGGCCTGTATCCACTCACCTTCCACCAGATCTGTTGATTTCTGTCACCCAGCCTATGACCCCACTGCTGGGCAGCCCACACTGTCACCACCCTCCACCCCCAGACCACTCCTTCTGCCCCCACGGCCCCTCACTGCCCATCCACAACACCAATCAAGTGCCTGCCTGCTTACCTAATACATAGCCTGCACAGCATAAATCAGCCACTATTTCCAGACCCAACTCCCTCCAGGCTCTAATAAATGTGATTCTCCAGCTCTTCTGGAACTGTCCAAGTATTAGAGGCCTCATCTTGGACAGAGAGAGATTTTCTACTCAGGTCTCAAAGGAGCAGGGCATGTAGGCTGAGGTTCTTGAAAAAAACATTGTTTATTCCTCCCTTACAATTCAAGTACTGTCCTGCTGGGAAAGCATGAGATGGCTTTCCACACCCTCTGTTGCAAAAATCTCATTGGAAAGACAGTAAGTTTCAAAAACTAGGAGACAGCTAAAAGAGTCACCAGCAAATGAAATTCNAGTACTGTCCTGCTGGGAAAGCATGAGATGGCTTTCCACACCCTCTGTTGCAAAAATCTCATTGGAAAGACAGTAAGTTTCAAAAACTAGGAGACAGCTAAAAGAGTCACCAGCAAATGAAATTCAGGAGGCCCCAGATAGATGGAAAGAACTCTTTAAAAAAAAAAAGTTATTTACTTGCCTGTGCTGGGTCTTAGCTGCGGCAGGTGGGATCCTGCATCTTCGTTGTGGTGTGCAGGGTCATTTAGTTGTAGCATTCAAACTCTTAGTTGCAGCATATGGGATCCAGTTCACCAACTAGGGATTGAGTTTGGGTTCCCTGCATTGGAACATGGAGTCTTAGCCGCTGGACCACCAGGGAAGTTCCCAACAGAACTCTTTATCTAAGTTCCACAGAAAGGAAAGCAGAGTGGAGTAATGAAAGGGTCACAGGCGAGGATCAGGAGCCTGGGTTCCGCTCTTGGCCCTGCCCCATGGGTGAGCTTGGGCACTGGACCGTGGCAGTCAGGGGTTCTGGGTTTAGACCCAGCTCTGTCACTAACCATGTGGTCTTGGGCAAATCACCTGGCCTCTCTGGGCCTCTTTGGTAAGATGGCAGTGTAAGGAGATGACATCTGGCCTCCCCGGGCTCTGGCCCCACTTCTGTTCTTGGGCTGGTGGAGAGGCCTTGTCGGGAGCTTGGCCAGGTTTCTGGTGCCCTCTGTCCTTGGCACTCTGGTTTCAACAGCAGGAGCCCTGCTTCATCCACGGACCAAGCTCTGCCTGGTCCATGGTTCCTGTAGGAGTCTCTATGCTGAGCAGGGAAATAGTAGACAGGGAGGCCTCTCCAAATACTTCCTGAGAGAAGACATGTCAGCAACATCCCCATGGCCAGATTCTGTAGCCCAGGGAGAGCACCTAGGCACCATTTCACATGTCAGCACCCACTGACTGTTCATGGCTGCCTGGGGCACAGCTCAAGGAAGGAGCCTGTGCTCAACTAGTGATGTCTGCATAGAGGACAGGGAAAGAGGAGATGAATGCCAAGGGCTGGGCCTCTGGGTTTGTTTCCCTATTGTTATTCTCAAACCTTTAGTAAAATCTGATTTAAAAGAGCATTCCCTCACTGTGACAGAAAATGAAAGGAGAATAGTAAGTCTGCCCCTGGGATCAGATGCCAAGTGGGAGCTACCTCCCATCCCCCAACTTCAAGTCAGCATAATGGTGGAAGGGGAGATTACCTGGAGATCTTCCCAAAACGGTGACTCGTGGTGCTGTGAAGTGTGGCCTTTGGGGCCCACGAAAGGTCACACTTCACAGAACCTAAGGGTTTCCCTGGTAGCTCAGTTGGTAAAGAATCTGCCTGCAAGGCAGGGGACCCGGCTTCGATCCCTAGAACCGGGAACATCCCTTGGAGAAGGAAATGGCAACCCACTCCAGTAGGTTTCTTGCCTGTGAAATCCCAGGGACAGAGGAGCCTGGTGAACTACAGTCCATGGGGTCGCAAAGAGTTGGATGCAACTGAGGGACTAACACTTACCTTATGTACATTTACCAAAAATTTTCAGATTTCCCCATGAAAATGCAGACTCTATGAGGATAAAGTATAGTCCTGTGTCTGCTATTTCCAGCTGAATGAATTGTAAGCCCTGGATGACCCGGCTGTGTTACTTATTCACTCTTCTCCTTCTTCCTTCCTCTATTCATTCACTCCATTTGTTCACCCATTCATTCATTCACCCATCCATTTATCCTTTCATCTATCCATCCATCCATTCATTTCTTTCTTCCTTTCCTCCATATTCACTCACTTTGTCCATTTATCCATCCACTTATCCATCCATTCATTCAGGCATCCATTCATCTATTTTTTCATTCATTCATCCATTCATTTACTCACTCCTTCAGCAAACATTCAGGGGCCCCGCCTCACCCCTACTGCCAGGAAATCTCTTAATCCTTGTCAACTAGGCCAAGGAGGACTCCCAAGCTAGAAAGTTTTGGGAAATGACTGCAGGAAGCATTTGAGTGGGCAGGGGCCTACCACAGACCCAGGTATGTCACTTTCCCGATTTGGCCTCTGTTCTGTGACTTGCAAATGGTCAGAGGGCAGTGGCATGAGAAGGAGAAGAGAGGAACTGCCAAAGTGAGGGCAAACGCGCAGCCTCCTGGCCTCTATGTGCTGCCTGTGGGAGAGCGGGTCCCTGGGTCTATATTCTTGAGGCTGGGGGAGAAGAGCGTGTCCTAGGAGCTGGCCTGGCCCAGCAGCCCCTGCACTGCTGCAGTGGGGCTGATTTCTGTGTGAGTGTGCATGTGTGGGTGCTTCTGAGGGGGTTGTGTGTGTGCTCACGTGCATGCGTGTGAGTTTGCAGGAATGTGTATACACACTGCACAGCATTCCCAGAATGTGAATGGGGGTGGGTTTCCACCCTGGGGGCCCTTCTTTAGAAGGAAATCACAGCCCTGCTATTCCCACTGGTCTCTCTATATGCCCCACCACCTCTCTCTCACTGCAGCCCATCTTCATTTTAGGAGGTCCCCTTAGCATAGTGGCAAGGATTTAAACTCTATACAGCGTAGATCTCAATCTCAGATCTGCCAACTACTGGCCAGTCATGTGGTCTTGGGCGAGTGAGTTTCCCAGTGCAAAATGGGTGTCGGGTGCTTCTGGGGACACAGGGGCACAGTGAGTAGACAGGGAACAGCTCTGCACACGTGCCCCCCGAGTTACGCTAAACAGTGGGGCCTCTACTCTGGGTGGAGACGGGGGTAGAGGGAAGACCCATTTCCCAAAAATAATGACTTCGACCCTGAACCCAAGCAGCTGGTTGGATCTGGTGGCCTCTTTCTGGGATTGTTTATGTAGCTTTTCTTATAAACACAAAGGATGGAAAACAAAACCAAAGAAATGTTTAAAAATAAATGAATGAATGAGAAATTGTTTGTGGGTGGCATGGACAGGGCCTGGGGCTGCCACAGTGCATTACCCTGAGGATTAAATGCTTGCATCAGCTCGGGGCCTGAGCCCAAGACTCTCTCCAGCCACCCTCTTTCTAGTCACATCTACCAGTCCTTGCCACCTTCCCAGAGAGGTATGACTCCTCAGCACTGCCACCTGGTCACAATCATGAAGAATTCCTGGAAGCCCCTGCCAGGAATTGGCCCTGCTCTACCCACATCTGTGTGACCTTGGGCAAGTCATTTTCCCTTCTCAGCTTCTGAGGATCCCTAAGTATCCTTTCAGCATTAACATTCTGTGAGTCCTTTCTATCTAAGAGAGTGGTTATGAAGGCACTTTGAGAAGAATAAAGAACCCCATCAAGAGATACACATTGCATATTGCTGGAGGATTAGGGGGCCACCCCTTAAAGAATTCTTTAAAAAATTCCAGAACTTTCAGTTTGGGCTTATTTTGGCCAGATGTGGGCCTAGATGCCCCCTGAAATATTTGCTGATGATCTGTGCAATGAGAAGACCGTCTCCCTTCCTGCTCAGGGGCCAGTGCTGTCCTGGGACAGATTTGCCCAGCACACATCCTGGAGGATGGCCAACCCTTTCTCCAGGCATCCCAGATGCAGAGCCCAATGGCAGCAGTGACCGTGCTATGGTTTCTGGTCTCTTTCTTGCTCAGAGCAGACCCAGTGTGGGATCTCGGTACCCTATCCTGAAAGCAGAGGGCATAGTGACCCTGTCTTCCAGCCAGATTCTCCTCCAGCTGAGGCTATCTGCACCTTTGGAGGTTCTGAATCCTTGCTCTTAGATGCAAATACAGATACACAGCTTGGGGATGAGGAGAGTGTGAGGTTTGACAAGATCACATGCGTGAGTGCACAGTCGCTTCAGTTGTGTCCAACTCTTTGTGATGTTATGGACCATAGCCCATCAGGCTTCTCTGTCTATGAGATTCTCCAGGCAAAAATGCTGGAGTGGGTTGCTGTGCCCTCCTCCAGGGGATCTTCCCTACCCAGGGATTGAATCTGGGCCTCTTATGTCTCCTGCATTGGTAGATGGGTTCTTCACCACTAGTGGCACCTGGGAAGCAAGATAGCAGAGGATGGCTAGTCAGGAGACCCAGACTCACCTTGGGTCTTTGGACAAGTCCCCCCTCTCACTCAGCATTTTTACTGTTCTAGGTTCTTTTACTATAACGCCTAGTTATTGATCATCAGCCTTGCAGTAGGCACCATGCTGGGAACATTAGTGAACAAGACTTGACCCCATGCCCTCGAGGAGGGTACACTTTGGTACAGGAATGACCACTCTCCTTTGCATCAGCACTATGGCTCTCCTTTCTGGCACTCACTGCAGGCATTACTAATCAATCACAACACTCTATAACCCTGAGCCCTGATGTAACCTCAGGATCTCTTGGAACCCAGCACTCCAGTTTCCAGTCATCTGGTACCAGGTGGGGATTATCCCCTGCCCAGCCTTTCTCACAGGGTCATTCAGGGAATAAAGTGAGATGGTAGATGGTTGAAGGGAATGTGCTCTCAAAGCAAATCCAAGTGCAGAGTCTGCTTCTAAACTGTGCAAGTATGCAGAACCACTGACAGGGTAGGAGGAGGCTTCCTTCCTAAATATTCTTGACAGTGAAACCAAGGAGGCAAAGCAGCTTGTGTGCAGAGATCAGAACTGTACCCCAACACCCTATGGCCTAGCACACACAGCCTGTTCCATAAATGCCCATTGCATATGTGAACACATCCCCCTGTCTTTGCCCAGCCCCCTTCACCTACCTGGGAAGGGGGCCTTGCTTCCTTATTCCTCCTTTCTGGAATAAGTTAGCCCAGAACTGAGGGCTCCAGGGAGGCTGAACTCAGGACAGACAGCTCTTCAGAAGGCAGACCTAAGGCCCCTGATGCAGAGAACTGCAGTCAAACACCCCTCCCAGTGTCCAAGTGGCTTCCTTTTTTGGCCAGAGCCTCCTGGGTCAGGTTGTCCTCAGTGAGGCAGGGCGCGTCTATTTGGCACTCTCTCCCTTCCCACTCAGCAGCTAGCTAACCCAGTGTTCAGGCTGATTGTGGAAACCTCTAGGGTGTCTGGGGCCTGAGGCTGCTCCCAGAATGTGACAACACTTGTGCGTTAACGAGAAGGAAAGGAGGCTGGGGAGGGAGGCTCCTGGCCAGGGCCCTGCCAGCTGGGCTTCACCACCTACTTGTTTCCAAAGCAGGCAGGTGAGGAGTGGGGAGGTGGACTCCCCCGGGGGGAAATGGAGTTTGGGCTTGGCGGGCTCCACTCTGTGTGTTTATGAACAGGAGTCTGGCCCTGCAGACCCTTTAAGGCCCCTCTCTCATCCAGCATCTGATATAAACCCAATACGGCTCTGGGAAAATGGTCAGGCAGGATTGTTACTGCTGCTCTCCCTGTGGGGAGTTGGACCAGAGAGTTTCAGTGAGTCACTCCAGGACACACAGCCTCATAAGACATCATTTTTGCCACCTTTAGAGAAGCCTAGAGATGCTGGGTCTCCAGCGTCCACAAAAGGCTGCCCATAGGAGCAATAGAACACTCATAGCAAGCACCTAAGCCCTGGAGTTAAACAGTCTGGAGCCAAACCTTGCTCCCCCAACCCTCAAGCTAGGGGACCCTTGGCAAATGACTTAACCTTCCTAAGACTCACTTCCTCATTTGAAAACTGGGGGAAATTTTATCCATCTCATGAGAGTTTTAAAGAATTGTCTTTCTCTCTCTCTCTCCAAACATGAATTGAGATTTATTTTATGCCACACTCTTGAATGCATTGAGGTATAAAGATGGAAAAGTTGCCGGCTCTGCCCTTCAGCTTAATCTCGGCAAAAAAGTCAACAAATAATAAAATACAGTGTAGTTAGGGCCAAGATTCTACACACTGGTCTGGAGATGCTGAGGAAAGGAGTATTAATTGTTGGGATGGGGAAGATTGGGAATCAGGGTATTGAAGGATGAGTAGGAGTTTGCCAGGTAGACACAATGAGTTGGAAGGGTATTTGGGGAAGAGGGAACAGTCTTGGAAAGACTTGGGGATTTGAAAGGTCTGGACAACAGGATCGCTGGTATGACTGAAGCATGTGGTTCATCGCAAAGGTGATCTGAAGAGGTTGTTGGGACAGAGTGTTTATTTTGAAGCCAGGTAGACTGCACAACCAGAGAAGTGGCAACCCACTCTAGTACTCTTGCCTGGAAAATTCCATGGACAGAGGAGCCTGGTAGACTGAATCTACGGGGCTGCTGCAAGTTGGACATGACTGAGCGGCTTCGCTTTCTCTTTTCACTTTCATGCATTGAAGAAGGAAATGGCAACCCACTCCAGTGTTCTTGCCTGGAGAATCCCAGGGATGGGGGAGCCTGGTGGGCTGCCGTCTATGGGGTCGCACAGAGTCGGACACGACTGAAGCGACTTAGTAGCAGCAGCAGCAGACTGCACAACAGATGGGGAACGATGGGAGGATTTTCTACAGGGCAGAAGTATAAGGCCTCTGACCTGGGCTGCTGCTTCTGGAACTGAGATCCAGGCTAGAAGCTGCAGCAGACACCTGCATCCTTGGGACAGGAATGGGCGAGGGGAGCAAGAAAGAACAAAGAGCTAGGACCTGATCCAAAAGCCAGACTGGGAGGAGGTACCCCAGGGCATTGATGCCCCCAAGCCTCATGCTGACCTGGAAAACTTACACTCCACAGGAAAAGCTTGAGGAAAGCAGGAAAACAGTCTACCAGGGGTGCTCTTGTTCCTTGGTTTCCATCCCCAGGCATTTGGCCACCCCAGGGAGGGAGGGAGGTTCTTGGGCAGTGAGGAACTTCACTTTCCAGAGCAGAAACCTAGAAACTCAGAGAAATTGACCAGGTCACCCAGGGGCACACAGCAGGTCTAGCGTCAAGGAGAGACTGAAGGGAGGGTTTCCAGAACTGGAAATTCTGGGGCCTTATCTGCCTCTAATTGTGTGGGGGAAGACTGAGAGTAGAGCAGAGGAGGAAAAGCCATTTAGGGGACCTCGCGGGCAACACTGGCTGGAAGCCCACTTGGAATCTTTCGTTTGCAAAACCCAGGCTCTTATAGTGTCCTTGTGCTAATTGCCCTGCGTAGGTGTGACAAGGGGGGAAAACAGAGGATAACTCACGGACAGGTGGGAGTGCTTGCTGAGACAGAGGTTTAGAGAGACGCGCCCCCTCCCCACCCCCCGCCCTAGACTGGGAAGAGAAGAACGTCTGTGAGGCTATGGAGACCAGAGCCCACTCGAATGCAGGCCCCGGAGAGACCCTGAAGAATCGTTGATGGGGAGACCCTGGGAGGCAGGGGCAGTGAACATTAGGGACTTGGATCCCAGATGCTAAGTTGTTTCAGTCATGTCTGGCTCTTTGCAACACTATGGATGGTAGCCCGCCGGGCTCCTCTGTCCGTGGGATTTCCCAGGCAAGAATACCTGGAGTGCATTGTGGTCCTGAGAGCTGCAGCCGAAGACCCCAGGAACAAACAGGGCAGCCAACTTCACCGCACCATGGGACGAGAATGATGAAGCTACCCACTAAATCCTTGTGACCATAGAGAGAAATGAGCTCCCCCTACCCCCATAATGAGGGTTTCACAGGCTGTTTCCTCCTCTCCTGGGAAACTCAAGGTCATCTCTAGAAATGACGCCTCTCCTTTGATGCCTAAGCCAAAGCAATGACCCAAACGGTGGAATCTTTAGACAAAGGAGGGTGAGGGGAGCACCCAGGGAGGCCGGGGAGGAGACGCAGTTCCTTCTTACTGAGCACTGGCAGCAGAGGCAGCAGGAGTATGAGAAGGAGGCTCTGCATGTTAGGCAACCTGGCTTCAAGTCCTTGCTCCACCACTGCGCGCTCTGTGCCCCTGGCTGGGCTGCAGGAATGCTGCTCCAGGGCTGGCATTGAGACAGGGAACTCACTGGGAGAACACTTGAAACAGACACAACCCAGAAGGAATCCACATCCATAACATATCGCGAATGGTTACAAATCAGTAATGTTTTGTTTATACACAAATGTTTGTTACAAACAGACTGCTTACAAATGACACAATGGAAAAGTGAGCTATTTTGAACAGACAGTTCACAAAAAGAACACAAATGACCGATAAACTCAAGCATGCTCACCCTCCTTGGTAATCAGGGAATTTAAAACACAATAATGATTTTATCATCACATTGGTAAAACTTCAGCCTTATATAGTGAAAGAAAGGTAGACAGGAATGTGAGACAGGGTCTCATCCCCACCAGGACAGAAGTGTAAATTGGTACAACATAGTCCACAGCAATTTATCTGTAGTAATATATTAAATCTGAAAATGTGCACAGCAATTTTGCTTCTAGGAACCTATTGAAACATTAGCATGTGTGTAGGATGTTCATTTCAGTATTAATGGTGAAATTAAAATGTGAAGCCAACTAAATATTTCCAGTCAGTAAGATATCACTGAAGTATGGTTTATTTCACAACAGAACACAATTTTTTTAGTTAAAAGATGATCCCTATATATTTATGTGGCTAAATCTCAGAATCATTGTTGAATGGGAAAAAAAAAAAAAAAACAAGTCATAGATTGACATATGCAGATAATCCTGAGTCAAGTTTCCTTTTTGCTCTAAATAACCAAGTACCCAAGCTACTCTAGTTTAAAGGAAGAGGAGTTTATTTTTTTCTCAAATAGCAAGTAGTCTAGAAGAAGTAATTGTGAGAGCTGGGTCAGCTGCTCAATAATACATTCTCAGGAAACTCCTTGGCCTTTCCTTTCTGCTCATTGCCTCATGGTTATAAAATGGCTACTGTCATTCCAGACATCACATTTGTATTCAAGGCATGAAGAAAGAAAAAGGAAAAGGGTTTTCTCTTTGCAAAACCTTGGCTTTTTCTTTGGTAGAGGAAGTCCTCCTTGGTAGCCTTCCCCTAATATCTCATTATGAAGAACTGGATCATCCACCAACCTTTAGACCTTTATGTTTAAAAGGGTGAGGTTTTCAAAAATCATTGAGAGTAGATTTTTTGATTATGTCTATTCTGACTGGTGTGAGGTGATACCTCATTATAGTTTGGATTTGCTTTTCTCTAATAATTTGCAACATTAAGCATTTTTTCATGTGTATCTTGGCCATCTGTATGTCCTCTTTGGAGAAACGTCTATTTAGGTCTTTGCCCATTTTTCTGTCTGTGTGTGTTGCTTGTATTTTTGATATTGAGCCACATGAACTGTTTGTAAATTTTGCAGACAAATCCCCAGTCAGTCAGGTCACATTGTTTGCAAATATTTTCTCCTCTTCTTTGGACTGTCTTTTTGTTTTGTCTATGGCTTTCTTTGCTGTCAAAAGATTTTGAGTCTGATTAGATCCCCCCCCCCTTTTTTTTTCTAATTTCTATTACTCTAGAAAAAGATATTGCTGCAATTTATGTCAGGGTGTTCTGCTTATGTTTTCCTTTAAGAGTTTTATTGTATGTGGTCTTACATTTAGGTCTTCAATCCGTGTTGAGTTTATTTTTGTGTATGGTGTTAAAGAATGTCCCAATTTCTTTTCCTTTCTTTTTATTTTTTTTTTATATGTAGCTGTCCAATTTTCCCAGCACCATCTAATGAAGAGACTATCTTTCCTCCATTGTATAGTCTTGCCTCCTTTGTCATGGATTAATTGACCATGTGTGTGGGTTTATTTCTAAACTTTCTGTCCTGTTCCATTGATCTGTATTTCTGTTTTTGTGCCATTACCATACAGTTTTGATGATTGTAGCTTTATAGTATAGTCTGAAGTTAGGGAGCCTATCACGATTCATTCTCACCCATTTTCCCTCATTTCAGCAGGTTTCTGCACATCCCTTGACTACATCAGATTCCATTAGCAGGGAAGAAAGGGGTGTCTCCTGAGTGGACGGTGGACAGTGTTGGCTACAGTTAAAATTTATATGGAAAATAAAACACACTCATGTTTCTATTTTTGTACCAAACACAAGGGTTATGGGGGTGGGGTAGGAATAAGAAATGGATTTGAGTGTGACACTCAAAGGGGCCTTGGGTTTCATCTGCAGTTTTTAAAAGGGAGGCTGAAAAAAGAAGACTGTATTCATGTATCACTTAAGTAATTAAATGTTAGTTTTAAAAAATAGTATCAGTGTTCAGCTTTGGCACCCCTAAATCTGGCCCAATCCCAACCCAATCCAACACTGCAGAAACAAAAGCAGTCACCTGGCCCATTACTACAAAAAGTTCAACGCGGGGTCCCCTGGGAGAAGAGGGAGGAAATTGCCTGAGTGACTCTTGGCTCCAGGAAAAAAGTTGGGAGCTGATTACTTACGGCTTCACAGCCCTTTCAGCAGGGCTGTCTTTGACAGACAGAAAGTCAAGCCCTCGGTATTTCCTTGCAAATTCGTGGGGCCTCCCTCTGGAGTCCTTCCTCAATTCTTCAAACAGAAACTGCAGTCTGATTAAACCGCCTGTCAAGTACCGGCAGGGCAGCTGCTGTCCTTAAAACCACTTAGGAGAGGCTCAGGGGCATAGGAGGCAGGACGGATGGGAGTGCTGGCTGGGCCCGCTCAGCGGGGAGGGCTGGGAGGGGCAGAGGAGAAGACTCCCTGTGTCCACCACTGGGGTGCCACAGATCTGTGTCGCCAGAGTGCAGAGCTGTCTGTACGTTCTACTAGCACATTTTACCAATGTCTCAGCAAGTAAACAATCTGCCTGCAATGCAGGAGGCATGGGTTCTTGCCTGGAGAATTCCATGGACAGAGGAGCCTGGCGGGCTACAGTCCATAGCGTTGCAAAGAGTTGGACTTGACTGTGCAACTAAGCACCACCAGCACATTTTACTGGTTCAGAAATGGAGTTCCAGGGAAAGGAACTACCGGAGTCCACATGGTACAGAGGCTCTCAGCCTCGCCTCTGACCCGCAGCTTTCCCGGAAAGCTGGAAAGGAAAGGAGAGAACTGGGATGGGTCTAGGGGGTGACGATGAAAGGGTGTGGTTCTTAAGCACCAGCTCCTCCAATGCCCATCTTCATTTCCTCCCTTGCCCTGCAGTGCCCAAATGATATTACAGCGCCAGAAATCCTGCTGAAAAGACTCAGTCTCCAAGAAGGTCCTTGGAGATCACCTAGTCCGGTGTGGTGTTCTAAGAGTGAGCAGATAAAAATCCAACTTTAAAAAAAACGAAGTACATTAACTAGAAAAGATCAGTGTATTGCTTGAGGTAAGGGTCAATATCGTTTTGGGAAGTTTGTCTGTGGGTGTTTTTGAGTCGATGGCAATGGCAACTTCCTTTGGATCTCAGATAGAAAGGAAGAAAGAAAGAAAGAAAAAAAAAAACCCACTGATTTGGTCTGTATGCGTCATTTTACAGACAAGAAGACTGAGGTCAGGGTCGTACAGCGGGCAGGGATGGGACAGAGCCTCGGGGCTCCATGGCAAGCTGCAGCTCAAGCTGCTTTCCTGCTGATGGGGCTCCAGATCTTGTGGGTCCTCCCAGGACTGCAAACATTACAGGAAGCTCTTCCTGGCTGCTCCTACATTTGGGCTACTTCTTTACCCAGCCCTGCTCCATGGGTCCCCAGCTAAAGGGACCCGTTCCTTTGCTATTCCTGCTAAACATTCCTGCTGTTGTAAATATCCAGCTATAATCACCTTGTTTCTCTCTGAGGCCTCTAGCTTGAAGAAGTTCTTGTTCCTTTATGTGGAATCTGGAAGCCATCATCTCACAGTGGCTGGGTGTGGTCTGGGGTACTGGTGGATGAGGCCCTTAAAGGGTATGAAGGATCAGGCCCCGCGTTTCCGCTGGGAGGGCATCTGGCTGGGTTGGCTCACTTGGTGTGGCCACACCAGGACCAAGAAACCTGAGTTCCCATCCTGCTGTGCCTCCCCATTGCTGCACAGTATTGCACAAGTCACAAGGTCTCTGAGCCTCAGTTTCCTTCTCTGTAAAATAAGCTAATAATCCCCACCCTCACAGCAATGATCAGATTAAATCAGCATTGATAGATAAGTTCACTGGCTTGGACACAGGTGATTTTTACCTGACTAGCATCAAGAATTGATGCTTTTGAACTGTGGTGTTGGAGAAGACTCTGGAGAGTCCCTTGGACTGCAAGGAGATCCAACCGGTCCATTCTGAAGGAGATCAGCTCTGGGATTTCTTTGGAAGGAATGATGCTAAAGCTGAAACCCCAGTACTTTGGCCACCTCATGTGAAGAGTTGGCTCATTGGAAAAGACTCTGATGCTGAGAGGGATTGGGGGCAGAAGGAGAAGGGGACGACAGAGGATGAGATGGCTGGATGGCATCACTGACTCGATGGACGTGAGTCTGAGTGAACTCCGGGAGTCGGTGATGGACAGGGAGGCCTGGCGTGCTGCAATTCATGGGGTCGCAAAGAGTCGGACATGACTGAGCAACTGAACTGAACTGAGCATCTGTTCCTTACCCCTCAGTCTTCCTGCTAAGCATATCCAGTCTTCTTTTGAGGGACCACATCTCTCACAGTTGGCCCCAGAGATGGGTATGGCTGACCCCCCAGTTCGCCCCTGCACTCTCACCCTTGACCCACACCTGGCAAGTCCACGTGTTCTTTCTTCCTGGCCTAGTGATGGTTCAGGCATGAATGCATGAAAACGTGAAGCAAGCCAGACCAAGAGATGGAGAAAGGGGGCTGTTGTCTGCACCACTGCTAGGGCTTCTGAGCTGATAGAAGAGCCCAGAGCCACAGGGAGTCAGTATCTGATGAGCCAACACACTGAAAAAGAGATCTGGGAGACGGGGGGAGTGAGAGACAGCCTGCTGACACTGCTTGGGTTTCTCAGTCCAGATAGACATAAGGCAAACGCTGCTTCCATCCTCTCAAGCCAATGAATTCTCCTTGTGGTGTAAACCATCTTGACTCGAGTTTCTTTCATTGGCAGTTGAGAATGCTGACTAATTCAGTAGCCAAAACATATAAAGTGTCAAAAAAAAAAAAAGTGCCTTTTCTCTCTCTGGGACCTCAGAGGGCCCCTCTTCTTTCTGCCTTTCCTGCTCCTGCCAGCAGCCTCCTCGTCTTTCCTGGCAGTATTCTGCACGCTCAGTGCCTCCTGAGACCCTCTGTTCTCACTGGCTGGGGAAGGGCCAACCTCACCTCTCCTGTGAACCCATCCTGGACAGGAAAGAGTACCATTAACTGACCACATTTGGTTCAGACATTGATTTCTTTAGCAGGGCTCCAACTCACTCAGTTCTGCCCCGGTGGATCCCACTCCTCCTCCAGGAAGCCTTCCAGCCCTGCAGCCCACTTGGACCATTTCAACCATGCAGCATCTCATCTCTGCCTGGGAAATTCCTTCCATTCACCAAGCTGCCCGAGTCTGAACTCTGCCCTGATTCTGCCCCCTCCTCCCCACCCCTCCTCCCAACCCTCCACACCCTTTCCCTCTTCCCTATCTGGGATCTGTCCCTTGGCTACTGCTTCCTGCCTTTCCCCTTCTTGGTAGCCTCTGCTGTGGCTCTCCCCAGGCTGTCAGCGCACTGAGAGTGGCATCTCCTCACCTGCAGAGAAGAAGGGCCATGTCACATGTCCCCCGGCAGGTGCCGGGGCCTGCCCAGATGATGGGGGCCCTCTCGCTCATCCCTCCTAACAGGTGAGGGCCATCAGTCATCAGCCATTATGGCCTTTCACACTGAATTCAACCTACTGACCCCAGCGTGGACTACTGTCCAGCCTAGGGGGTGGGATCCGAAGCATCTCCTCTCCTGTGCAACTTGGTAGGGCCTCTCAAGTTGTAGGGGGTGGTCAGTGCTTCAAGGCCAGTCTCTAGCTGGACATGAGATGCACTCACAGTCTGGGGTCAACGTCAGCTTGAGATACAGTCCTGCCAAGAGCTGCCAGATGAAATGTAGGACACCCAGATACACCTGAATTTCAGATAAACAGCAAATTATTATTAGCATAAATATATCCTGAATTTTGCTATACAAAGCTCATGATCTGAGCCACAGTCAATTGAGGACAGTAAGGAAAACCACTAGGCCATGTAGGTATGACCTAAATCAAATACCTTATGATTATACAGTGGAGGTGACAAAGGGATTTAAAGGGTTAAATCTGGTAGACCGAGTTCCTGAAAAACTATGGATAAAGGTTCATAACATTGTACAAGAGGCAGTAACCAAAACCATCCCAAAGAAAAAGAAATGCAAGAGGGCAAAGTGGTCTGAGGAGGCTTTACAAACAGCTGAGGAAAGAAGAGAAGTGAAAGGCAGGGAGAAAGGGAAAGATATACTCAACTGAATACAGAGCTCCAGAGAATAGCAAGGAGAGACACGAAGAACTTCTTAAGTGAACAATGCAAAGAAATAGAGGAAAACAATAAATGGGAAAGACTAGAGATCTCTTCAAGAAAATTGGAGCATTTCAATGCAAGGATGGGCATGATAAAGGGCAGAAATGGCAAGGACCTACAGAAGCAGAAGAGATTAAGAAGAGGCGGCAAGAATACACAGAAGAACTATACAAAAAAAAGTCTTAATGACCCAGATAACCATGATGATGTGGTCGCTCCCCTAGAGATGAGCTTCCTGGAGTGTGAAGTCAAGTGCACCTTAGGAAGCATTGCTATAAGCAAACTAGTAAAGGTGACAGAATTCCAGCTGAGCTCTTTAAAATCGCGATAAAAGATGATGCTGTGAAAGTGCTGCACTCAATATATCAACAAATTTGGAAAACTCGGCAGTGGCCACAGGACTGGAAAAGGTCAGTTTTCATGCCAATCCCAAAGAAGGTCAATGCCAAAGAATGCTCAAACTACCAAAAAGTTGCTCTCATTTCACATGCTAGCAAAGTTATGCTCAAAATCCTTCAAGTTAGGCTTCAACAGTATGTGAACCGAGAATTTCTAGATGTACAAGCTGGGTTTCAAAGAGGCAGAGGAACCAGGGAACAAATTGACAATATTTTTTGAATCATGGAGAAAGCAAGGGAGTCCCAGGAAAACATCTACTTTGGTTCATAGACTAGGCTAAAACCTTTGACTGTGTGAATCATAACAAACTGTGGAAAATTCTTAAAGAGACAACCTTACCAGACAACCTTACCTGTCTCCTGAGAAACCTTTTTGTGGGTCAAGTTAGAGCTGGACATGGAATAGCTGATTGGTTCAAAATTGGAAAAGGAGTACAACAAGGGTGTATATTGTCACCCTGCTTATTTAANTACCTGTCTCCTGAGAAACATTTTTGTGGGTCAAGTTAGAGCTGGACATGGAATAGCTGATTGGTTCAAAATTGGAAAAGGAGTACAACAAGGGTGTATATTGTCACCCTGCTTATTTAACTTATAGGCAGAGTACATCATACTCTGACAAAATACTGGGCTGGATGACTCACAAGCTGGAATTGAGATTGCCAGGAGAAGTTATCAACAGCCCCAGATATGCAGATGATACTGCTCTAATGGCAGAAAATGAAGAAGAACTAAAGAGCCTCTTGATGAAGGTGAAAGAGGAGAGTAAGAAAGCTGACCTGAAATTCAACATTAAAAAAACTAAGATCATGGCATCCAATTCCATCACTTCATGGAAAATAGAAGGGAGAAAAGTGGAAGCAGTGACAGATTTTATTTCCTTGGGCTCCAGAATCACTGCGGACAGTGACTGCAGCCATGAAATTAAAAGACATTTGTTCTTTAAAAGGAAGCTACCACAAACCTAGACAGTGTATTATTTGCTATGGTTTTTCCAGTAGTCATGTGAGATGTGAGAGCTGGACAATAAAAAGAGCTCAGCACCGAAGAATTGATGCCTTCAACCTTTGGTGCTGGAGAAGACTCTTGAGAGTCCTTGGACAGCAAAGAGATCAAATTCTAAAGGAAAGCAGTCCTGAATAGTCACTGGAAGGAGATGCCGAAGCTTAAGCTCCAATACTTTGGCCACCTGACATGAAGAGCCAACTCATTGGAAAAGACCCTGAGGCTGGAAAAGATTGAGGGCAAGAGGAGAAGGGGGCAACAGAGGATGGGATGGTTGAATAGTATCACCAACTCAATGGACATGAATCTGAGCAAACTCTGGGAGACAGTGAAGGGCAAAGGAGACTGGTGCGCCTGCAGTCCACAAGATCACAAAGAGTCAGATACAACTTAGCGACCGAACAACATCCTAAGTATATCTGAAGCTAAATTTTATCTCGGTGTTCTTTATTTTTTGTTTTGAATAAATCTGACAACCCTAGCTATGTGGCTAAAGTTGGCAGAGGTTACAGTGGGTTGGAGAAGGATTCCCTGACACAAAACCTTGCAACAGGTGGCTGTGGAGTGGCTACTTCTGGAGAACTTCAGAGAAGATGAAGAGAGAGGGTCATTCTGGAAAACACATCACCATCTGCTTGGAGGTGGATGAGCTTCCAGTACTGTCCCCGCTCTGAGTCATTAACTGCAGGCCCTCGTGAGTCTGTGTTTTGAGGATCTGGCTGTATTTAAGGTACTGTGAACTCTGATCTCCTCCCCAGATCTCAGGGGTTAAGCTCAGGACTTCATGGTTTCACATTAGAACCACAGAAGTCCACTGCAGGTGGCCCTAAATGCCAAAGGGCCTGGAGAATAAAAGCAGAGGAGGGACAATTGCAGCAGACATTAGCAGGAAGGGAATCAGCTTCACAATTAGTTTTCGCATATTGTACCCGAGTTTTTCATTGACTTTAATTGTTAAATTGGAGATGGATTCCTCTGGAGGGAAAATTTTCATTTCAGGATGTAATGAAATGACTATTTTTTTTCCTTAAAAAAAGGTAAATTGCATATTTAAAGGGAAAATATTTTCCAGTGTAATAATGGCAATATTGAAAGTAAGTTGCCAAGCTTACATGCAAAATGATTACAAGTATGTGTTTGCATTTGGCCCAGAGTTTCAAAACACCCAGTGACAGCTTAATTGAGCAGAACACAAGGCTCATAAACCTCTTTCCTCAATTTCCTACAGCAGCAGACAGTGCCTGTGCTTCTTGGCTGCCTGGGCTGCGTTTCAGGGCACACTGGAGCTGCTGAATTCATAGGTATGATCCAGTTTCCTGTAAGCAAAAGCAGGTGGAGAGGCTGACATAAAGCTGAGCAGCGATTCCACAAGTGGCACAGGTGATCAGGTGGTGGAGGGGCAAACTGCTACGTCATGGATGCAGGGACACGTCAGGGAGGAGGACCCACGGAATATTCTAGAAGGTGGAACTCGAGTCTTTATATTTAGAATTAGCCTCTAGACTAATAACAGAACAAGAGCACATTTCTGTGCATTGTGCTTCTTCCACTGGGGGTCCATCTATAAGCAGGAAGCCTAATAGGAAGCTTTGGCCCATCAGAGATACCCTGGAAAATAGCTTTGCAGCACCTAGCAGACACATGCGGAGTGACCCACCTCCTAACGAAGAAGGGAACTCCTCCAGGCCTTATTCTAATGTGGGGTAGTCTGCATTATGGAGCCAGTCAGCACAGGACTGGGAGTGGGAGGCAGAGGCAGTCGAGACCGGCAGCTGTGGCCCAGTTTTCTGATATTTGCAAGTTTGGCTCCCACTGAGTTTCTCTGCTTCCCTCTTGCTCCACCCTACCTGGCTCCGTCATCCTCAATTTCCGCCTTTTCTCCACTTCGCTCTTCTCTGCTTCTACCAGGCCGAGGCGGCCGTATCCTGGGCCGGGCCGTGCCCTTGGCTCTGGCCTCTGTGTGCCGTGTGCGGTGGGTGCACCGGGGGTGGTTTGTGGCTCAGAGGATGGAAACTGTTTTCCCCAGTTTGGAACGCTGGCCTTGTGTGGGGGCCGCTCAGATTTTTCCAGACGCAGTATACTACTGCAAAGAGCTCTGGTGACTCCGTTTTGCAAGAGCAGGGTTTGGGTGGGGATTTTTAGGCTTTCTTCCCCCTGAAATGGAAAGGTCAGTGAGCAGATGACAACCCCCACAAAGGGAAGCAGAAGGATGTGGCTTTTGGCCAAACCCACAGCTAAGCATAAAGGTAACTACTAAGTGGGTGAATTCAGAGCAACTCTGGAAGGACGCAGAAGGGACTGGAGAGCTGGAAAGCTTCTGGAGAAGGGCACAGGGAAGGGTGAAGGGGCAGGGCCTGTGCTAGAGAGCAAGGGAGAGAGAGTGGTTCCAGGAGAGAGAGTTCAGGGTAGGGTGGATACCAGGGTTTGAGAAGAAAGGAGGTTTGGGGAGGGCAGTGCCATGGACGTCTCAGGGGAGAAAGTTTGAAATGGTCCATGTGTCAAGGAAGAAACAAACCTCTCAGATCCAGGATGGATAGTTCTGAGGGCAAGTAAGCTCAGCTCAGCAGAGACCCCATGCATGTGGCTTAAACACAGTTATTCATTCTTTTTTTCCCCACTCATCAGACATTTATTAAATACCTACTATATGCCAGGCTTTATGCTTCCTGCCCTCTGGAAGTTCTTGGGCTGGTGGGAGAGCCCAACTTCCATAAAAATATCCTGTGATGTACTGTAGTAAAGCCTAGATGAACTAGTCATAGTTCAGGTGCTGGTGAGAGAAGTGGGGCAGGCCTGTCCATCAGGCAGCTTGTGTGAGGCTTTTGAAGGGTGAGAGAGCTATCTAATTAGTCTCTCACTCCTCCCAGGCTCACGTGAGCTGGCCTCGACTCTCCCACCCGAATATTCAGGGGGGCTTCTCCCCCACTCCAGGTCCTCTGCTCTGTTGTGGACATTGGGCCTTCTTGCCCTGACTCTCCANAAAACCAGGGCTTTTACTCCAAACCGGGTGTCTGGGCTTCCCGGCAGTGTAGTTCCCAGAGACCCAAACACTGTCCTGAGGCTCAGAGGTCACAGGGAGGGTTCATCCCTGGAAACTCCATCTATCCAGAGACTCCGGGTCAGGATCTGGCTGCCTCAACTGAAAAATCACCCCTCCCCTTGAGACAAGCATCCCACGTAGAGCAGCAGGGCGACTGAACGCGACAGGTCTCTGCGTTCTCAATTATTTATCTACCCCCCGCCTCCCGCCACCCCAGTTATCCACATCATCTGGCTGGTCTTGGTGGCAGTGACCAGACAAGGAGACGGCACGCCACGGCTCCCATAGCTCCCAGCACACCCGCATGGGGACGGGAAGCCTCAGCCTTGCCTTCCCTCTGCCCCCTCCTCCTCTCCCACCACCTCCAGCACCCCAGTCCGCCTGCAATTGAACCCAGATGCCAGGAAACATCTTGGTTGTACTGTTGAAGTGAAAACATATGGGTCTGATGAAAACTCTTCTGTTACAGTTTCATTAGTATCTTCCCCGGAAACTCACAGATGGAGGGGGAGACCTCCGAGGCCAGCGTCTGGCACTCCATGTGCAGGAGGGCGGCACACACGTGCCCTGCTGTCTCGGAGAAGAATGACGCAGGCTGCTTGGGGGCTGGAGAGGGAACGGGGGAAGGGACAGAAGGCCCTTCACCCACCCGCTCTGAGTCCTGTTTCTCTCTGCCTTCCCAAGAAACTCAAGATCCTAGATCCTAGTTCTGACTCTGATACTCACTGACTGTGTGATGGTGGGCAAGTCATAACACCCCTCTGAGCCTCAGTTTCCTCATCTGTAAAGTGATGGTAAGTGAAAGTGTTAGCACTCAGTTGTGTCTGACTCTTTGCAACCCCATGGACTGTAGCCCACCAGTCTCCTCTGTCCATGGAATTCTCCAGGCAAGACTACTAGAGTGGGTTGCCATTCCCTTCTCCAGGGGATCTTCCTGACCCAGAATTGAACCCAGGTCTCCTGTATTGCAGATAAATCCTTTACCATCTGAGCCACTAGGGAAGCCCAAAATGATGATAAAAATGTCCTTTTCTTAAAGTTGTTGCAGTGCAGCCAAGGTACTTTGGAGAGTGGACAATAGTCTGAGAGTATAATTGACTGATAAAGCAGACTGTCCCCCTCCAACAAAGCCGTGAGAACCAAGACCTTGTGTGACCCATTTGGCAGCAAAACCGGAGCTAAACTGATATGAGACTACTCACTGAAATTATGTGTCCTCGTTGGTGTGAATATCCATATATTTTGCCCCCTGAATATTATTATGTTTGATCTTGAGGTGCTGCCCCAGTCCCTGCTAACAGTTTCACATGTTTAGATAGACATTTCAAACTCCAAATGTTCTGAAGGCTGGAACACATCCAGTCACAAGAGTCTGGGGTCGGGGTTTGTCAACCTGTTTTTGGAAGGGGAAATTCATTTGTGGTTTTAGGGGATTTTTTTAAAAAGGTCTAGAGTTGTGCTGCATTTGAGGGCTTTTTCAAAAGCTCCCCCCTCTGCCTGCATTTCCCAGGTGTTAGCTGTGACCCAAGAATAATAAATCAGGATTCTATCAAGCATGTACTAAGTATTAGGCACTGTGCATACAATATTTTATAAGGATTATCTATTGTAACCTCCCAACAGGCCTGTGAAACATTTCTGTGATTTTCACATTTTACAGATGAGGAAATGGGGTCTCGGAAGGTGGGTGACTTGCTCTTACAGGCAAAGCTGATAAGTTGTTGTTGTTTAATCACTAAGTTGTGTCCCACTCTTTGTGACCCCATGGATTGTAGCCCACCAGGCTCCTGTGTCCATGGGATTTTCCAGGCAAGAATACTGGAGTGGGGTGCCATCTCCTTCTCCAGGGGATCTTCCTGGCCCAGAGGTTGAACCCACATCTCTCACACTGGCAGGCAGATTCTTTACCATGGAGTTACCTCGGGCGCCTAGGCTGGTAAGAGGCAGATTCTAACCTGGTCTCACCAACTCCAGAGTAAGTGCCTCAGGGTATCATGAAATCGTGGAGAGAGGAAGGGGCTGTCTTAGGAGGGCTGGCGTGCAAGGACAAGGTCCTGGAGAGGGTGAGGGATACTCAGCTCTGCCCTCTAGCTGAGGCGCGTTCTTCCCAAGCCCAGACCTGCATGTCTTTCCCGTGCGCCCCTTTCTTTCCCTTCTCCAGCAGGACCACCACCTCTAATCAAGGCTGAAGCCATGTCTTCTTTTTCCTCAGCGGTGAGGGTGTAAGCTCCCAGATTCTCCTTGGTCCTGTCCTGTTGGCTGTGGTTGTCGGTCTTCTCATCCCACCAATTGGACCCCATAAGTTCCAGACAGCTCATCTTGGAGTGACTGAACAGGCTGAACAAGGTCCAAAGTCCACGGACTGCTTAGGCATAACGCACTACAGACCACCGCCAGGGTAATAGGAGCTGCCCTGGGGAGCATCAGGCCAAGATCTCCCTGGGAACCTCTTGCCTCTGGACCATTTACTCAGCTGCCCCCGGCTGCCCTCAGTGTCTCCTTTCTCTGTAGATCCAGCTCCACTGGGAGTAGTCTGGGCCTGGGTTTGGCTTTGTTTTTACATTACACAAGGGGATCATGAACATATTCTCATCAGAAAAAAAATATACAAGTGCACAAAGTAAATAATAACAATTCTACTTTACCTCTGCCCTCTTAAACCTATTCTCTCCCCAGGGTAACTACTATTTACAGTTCGGTGTGTATCATTGCTGTCCATCTTCTTGGTGTTTATTTGCACATATTTATCATTTGGACTTGTTTGGGGCATTTTATATACACATCTCACATAGTGTACTGTACTTCACTTTTTTTTCTGCTTACCATATGTTTTAAAGATCTTCCCATGTCAGGTCATATAAGTCTGCCTCATTCATTTTAACTATTGCCTCATAGCTATCCCATGGATGTCCGAGGGCTTACATAACCACTCCTCCGCTGATGAACACATAGGTCTTTTGCAGTGAACATCATGTGTTGGTATTATTGTACCCCTGGGTGGTTACTTTCTGTAAGAGGAATTGCTGCGTCCAAGAGTGTGATAGTTTTTATTTTTGCTAGGTTCTGCCAAATTGCCCTCTAGATGGCTGAATCAATTTAGCATCTCACTAATCCCTTGGGCAGCAAGAGATCACACCAGTCAATCCTAAGGGAAATCACCCCTGAATACGCATTGGAAAGACTGATGCTGAAGCTGAAGCTCCAATCCTTTGGCCACCTAACGTAAACAACTGACTCACTGGAAAAGATGCTGATGCTGGGAAAGATTGAGGGTAGGAGAAGAGTGCATGAAAGGATGAGATGGTTGAATGGCATCACCGATTCAATGGACATGAACTTGGACCAACTCCGGGAGATGGTGAGAAGCAAGGAGGCCTGCACGCTGCTGTCTACCCCCGTGGACAAAGAGTCAGACACAGTTTAGTGACTGAACAACAGAATCCCATTTTGGAGTCAGAGGCAGTGGTCCTCCTAGCTGACCGGTCTAGGACTCCCTGGCAGGTGGCTCTGAGATATCTCATTTCCCCTCTGGGGAAGTTCTCTGGCAGCAGGATGGGAAGGTGGACTCTAGCTATGCCAGGGTCATAGGAGAGTAATCACTATAATAGCGTGATTATATGGAGAAGACAATGGCACCCCACTCCAGTACTCTTGCCTGGAAAATCCCAGGGACGGGGTCGCACAGAGTCAGACACGACTGAAGCAACTTAGCAGCAGCAGCAGCAACAGCATGATTACAAGCAGGGGATTTGGAGCCATTAAGCCTGAGTTTGAGTCCTGCTCCATCATCCATGAGCGTTGTGATCTCCAGCAAATATAACTTCTCTGAAGCTTTTCATGTGAAGGACAAGAGTAACAATAACTAATCATATTGACAGATGGCCTAAATCTTAAGCCAGATTATACACACATGTAAAGCACTTAGTACAGTCTCTACATAGAGTAATTGGCAATGAATGGAACCTGGCACTTTATACTGATTCTGATTGCTAAGATCTGGGTCCTGTTACGCAAAACAGCCCTCTTTCCTCTAGNAGCTCCCATAGCTCCCAGCACACCCGCATGGGGACGGGAAGCCTCAGCCTTGCCTTCCCTCTGCCCCCTCCTCCTCTCCCACCACCTCCAGCACCCCAGTCCGCCTGCAATTGAACCCAGATGCCAGGAAACATCTTGGTTGTACTGTTGAAGTGAAAACATATGGGTCTGATGAAAACTCTTCTGTTACAGTTTCATTAGTATCTTCCCCGGAAACTCACAGATGGAGGGGGAGACCTCCGAGGCCAGCGTCTGGCACTCCATGTGCAGGAGGGCGGCACACACGTGCCCTGCTGTCTCGGAGAAGAATGACGCAGGCTGCTTGGGGGCTGGAGAGGGAACGGGGGAAGGGACAGAAGGCCCTTCACCCACCCGCTCTGAGTCCTGTTTCTCTCTGCCTTCCCAAGAAACTCAAGATCCTAGATCCTAGTTCTGACTCTGATACTCACTGACTGTGTGATGGTGGGCAAGTCATAACACCCCTCTGAGCCTCAGTTTCCTCATCTGTAAAGTGATGGTAAGTGAAAGTGTTAGCACTCAGTTGTGTCTGACTCTTTGCAACCCCATGGACTGTAGCCCACCAGTCTCCTCTGTCCATGGAATTCTCCAGGCAAGACTACTAGAGTGGGTTGCCATTCCCTTCTCCAGGGGATCTTCCTGACCCAGAATTGAACCCAGGTCTCCTGTATTGCAGATAAATCCTTTACCATCTGAGCCACTAGGGAAGCCCAAAATGATGATAAAATTGTCCTTTTCTTAAAGTTGTTGCAGTGCAGCCAAGGTACTTTGGAGAGTGGACAATAGTCTGAGAGTACAATTGACTGATAAAGCAGACTGTCCCCCTCCAACAAAGCCGTGAGAACCAAGACCTTGTGTGACCCATTTGGCAGCAAAACCGGAGCTAAACTGATATGAGACTACTCACTGAAATTATGTGTCCTCGTTGGTGTGAATATCCATATATTTTGCCCCCTGAATATTATTATGTTTGATCTTGAGGTGCTGCCCCAGTCCCTGCTAACAGTTTCACATGTTTAGATAGACATTTCAAACTCCAAATGTTCTGAAGGCTGGAACACATCCAGTCACAAGAGTCTGGGGTCGGGGTTTGTCAACCTGTTTTTGGAAGGGGAAATTCATTTGTGGTTTTAGGGGATTTTTTTAAAAAGGTCTAGAGTTGTGCTGCATTTGAGGGCTTTTTCAAAAGCTCCCCCCTCTGCCTGCATTTCCCAGGTGTTAGCTGTGACCCAAGAATAATAAATCAGGATTCTATCAAGCATGTACTAAGTATTAGGCACTGTGCATACAATATTTTATAAGGATTATCTATTGTAACCTCCCAACAGGCCTGTGAAACATTTCTGTGATTTTCACATTTTACAGATGAGGAAATGGGGTCTCGGAAGGTGGGTGACTTGCTCTTACAGGCAAAGCTGATAAGTTGTTGTTGTTTAATCACTAAGTTGTGTCCCACTCTTTGTGACCCCATGGATTGTAGCCCACCAGGCTCCTGTGTCCATGGGATTTTCCAGGCAAGAATACTGGAGTGGGGTGCCATCTCCTTCTCCAGGGGATCTTCCTGGCCCAGAGGTTGAACCCACATCTCTCACACTGGCAGGCAGATTCTTTACCATGGAGTTACCTCGGGCGCCTAGGCTGGTAAGAGGCAGATTCTAACCTGGTCTCACCAACTCCAGAGTAAGTGCCTCAGGGTATCATGAAATCGTGGAGAGAGGAAGGGGCTGTCTTAGGAGGGCTGGCGTGCAAGGACAAGGTCCTGGAGAGGGTGAGGGATACTCAGCTCTGCCCTCTAGCTGAGGCGCGTTCTTCCCAAGCCCAGACCTGCATGTCTTTCCCGTGCGCCCCTTTCTTTCCCTTCTCCAGCAGGACCACCACCTCTAATCAAGGCTGAAGCCATGTCTTCTTTTTCCTCAGCGGTGAGGGTGTAAGCTCCCAGATTCTCCTTGGTCCTGTCCTGTTGGCTGTGGTTGTCGGTCTTCTCATCCCACCAATTGGACCCCATAAGTTCCAGACAGCTCATCTTGGAGTGACTGAACAGGCTGAACAAGGTCCAAAGTCCACGGACTGCTTAGGCATAACGCACTACAGACCACCGCCAGGGTAATAGGAGCTGCCCTGGGGAGCATCAGGCCAAGATCTCCCTGGGAACCTCTTGCCTCTGGACCATTTACTCAGCTGCCCCCGGCTGCCCTCAGTGTCTCCTTTCTCTGTAGATCCAGCTCCACTGGGAGTAGTCTGGGCCTGGGTTTGGCTTTGTTTTTACATTACACAAGGGGATCATGAACATATTCTCATCAGAAAAAAAATATACAAGTGCACAAAGTAAATAATAACAATTCTACTTTACCTCTGCCCTCTTAAACCTATTCTCTCCCCAGGGTAACTACTATTTACAGTTCGGTGTGTATCATTGCTGTCCATCTTCTTGGTGTTTATTTGCACATATTTATCATTTGGACTTGTTTGGGGCATTTTATATACACATCTCACATAGTGTACTGTACTTCACTTTTTTTTCTGCTTACCATATGTTTTAAAGATCTTCCCATGTCAGGTCATATAAGTCTGCCTCATTCATTTTAACTATTGCCTCATAGCTATCCCATGGATGTCCGAGGGCTTACATAACCACTCCTCCGCTGATGAACACATAGGTCTTTTGCAGTGAACATCATGTGTTGGTATTATTGTACCCCTGGGTGGTTACTTTCTGTAAGAGGAATTGCTGCGTCCAAGAGTGTGATAGTTTTTATTTTTGCTAGGTTCTGCCAAATTGCCCTCTAGATGGCTGAATCAATTTAGCATCTCACTAATCCCTTGGGCAGCAAGAGATCACACCAGTCAATCCTAAGGGAAATCACCCCTGAATACGCATTGGAAAGACTGATGCTGAAGCTGAAGCTCCAATCCTTTGGCCACCTAACGTAAACAACTGACTCACTGGAAAAGATGCTGATGCTGGGAAAGATTGAGGGTAGGAGAAGAGTGCATGAAAGGATGAGATGGTTGAATGGCATCACCGATTCAATGGACATGAACTTGGACCAACTCCGGGAGATGGTGAGAAGCAAGGAGGCCTGCACGCTGCTGTCTACCCCCGTGGACAAAGAGTCAGACACAGTTTAGTGACTGAACAACAGAATCCCATTTTGGAGTCAGAGGCAGTGGTCCTCCTAGCTGACCGGTCTAGGACTCCCTGGCAGGTGGCTCTGAGATATCTCATTTCCCCTCTGGGGAAGTTCTCTGGCAGCAGGATGGGAAGGTGGACTCTAGCTATGCCAGGGTCATAGGAGAGTAATCACTATAATAGCGTGATTATATGGAGAAGACAATGGCACCCCACTCCAGTACTCTTGCCTGGAAAATCCCAGGGACGGGGTCGCACAGAGTCAGACACGACTGAAGCAACTTAGCAGCAGCAGCAGCAACAGCATGATTACAAGCAGGGGATTTGGAGCCATTAAGCCTGAGTTTGAGTCCTGCTCCATCATCCATGAGCGTTGTGATCTCCAGCAAATATAACTTCTCTGAAGCTTTTCATGTGAAGGACAAGAGTAACAATAACTAATCATATTGACAGATGGCCTAAATCTTAAGCCAGATTATACACACATGTAAAGCACTTAGTACAGTCTCTACATAGAGTAATTGGCAATGAATGGAACCTGGCACTTTATACTGATTCTGATTGCTAAGATCTGGGTCCTGTTACGCAAAACAGCCCTCTTTCCTCTAGGGTGTCCTCATATCTGTGTCAGCCACTGAGTCCTGCCTCAGTGTGGGCACAGCGTTGGCTGGCTGCTGGCCTGTGTCTGCGGCATGCAGAGGTCAGAGCCCACGGGGAGTGGGGGATAGCACCCAGCAGACAGGACGAGCAGTTCTGGCCTCCTGGCCTCCTGGCTAGGAAGGCAGACAGGACACACCTGGATAAACACCAGTAAACAGAGGTGGAGGAGCTTACAAACACAGACCTGTGCCAGTGCAGCTTCTCCGAGATAAACACACCGGAGCCAAGTCCCCAGGTGGGAGCAGAGGGCGACGTGGAGTGTGTGGGGGTCGTAGGTGGGGGCAGGAGGCGGTGGGAGAAAGTGCAGCCAGACAGACAGCACAGCCTGGAGAGGTGAAGTGGGGGACAGAAGTGGGGCGCAGGGGCTTACCCAGAAGGTGGCTGTGCTCCTGGCACCCACTGTGGAGAGGAAGATGCCATGACATCCTCAGTTCAATTCCCAGCCCACCTCTCGGCAGCCTGGTCTTGGGTAAACCTTCCTCCTTTGCTGGACTGTGGTTTGAGCATCTTGAAATGGCTTATGTGGGGGCTGCTGAACTTGGTTATCTAGAATCGTTTCCAGCTTGAAACTTCTAGGAATTACTGCCCCATAATAGCATCCCTGCTATGACCAGTCTCATCTTGAATTTGAGTCACTGTGGCCATTACTCTAATCTCTCCAAAGTGCCAGCACTTAATACTTTATAAACTGTGTTCACATCTGTTTCTTCATCTACTTCTCCCCTATAGCTTTGGATGCAGGTGAAGTGGAAATTCTACACGAGATTACATGAGGGACCTGGGGCTCACTAAGAGGAAACCACTTACAGGAGGCTGGCATCGTGCCTCTCCAGATGCCATCTGAGCGGTCCAAGGTGCAGACAGTGGGTCAGACTGAACCACTCAGTGTCCCCACACACACCACCAGCAAAAGACGTTTGGCTGTGGTCACACCCACCGTGTCTGTGGGTGTGCCCACATCTCCTTGCCCAAATCTCCTTGTCTAACCCTCATAGCCACACCACGGTAGGTGGTCATGATGCCCACTGTACAGATGAGGAGTGGGAGCTCAGAGAGGCTGAGTTAGTGCCCAAGGCCATGTAGCTGGTGAGCAGTACAGCTGAGCTTCCCAAGGCCCCACAAGCAGACCGCACCTCTCCTTTGCTCTCTTCCCAGAGAGGGAGCTCATACCTTCACTGACATCTGAGAGCTTCACTCACCATCTGTTTCACTGTAAACCATCCTCAAGGTCCTGTTCCCTTGCCGTCTCCTCCAGAAAGCCCTCGCTGACCATTCCTGCCACTCCCAGGCGTTCATCCTTTTCTCTTTCCCCTGCACACACTTTTAACCTTCCCATCTGTGTCTTCCTGGTGCTCTTAATCATGCTCCATTGGGTAGAAAAGTGGTTCTCCTCCTTTCCAGCTGGAACTTGTCATCGTAAAGTGGGATTTGCCATTTTCTAAATAAATATATTTTAATGTAATGGTAAAAAGAAATACCTGTTTTTATAACAATAAAAACTGTATTAGGCTAATGGCTCACCTCTCTGTAACCCTACAGTATAAATTAGGACCAGTTCTTTCACAAACGTGAAGCACTATCTTAGTTTGGGCTCCCCCAGAAGTCAACTCTGAGATAAGGTTGTGATTTATTTGTGAGGTCTATGTGGGAATGGTTTATCAGTAGTTGAATTGGGACATGAGATGGGGAGTGGAAGACAGCCAGGAGACAGCCAGTGTTTCCAGCAGGTGACCATTATGGACAACTGGGTTCCATCTTGCTGGAGAACTCAGGGAACCAATTAGGACCCAAGACATAGAGTTACCTCCCTGCAAGGGTGAGGGACCTGGATATTTAACTACAACTCTGTCAGTCACTGGTGGAGAGCTACTCCCAGGCAGAGCTGGCTCTAGTGGCCAGAGAGAAATCCCAGGCAAAGAGATACAGGTGCTGGAAGGCATGGGAGCTGTTGATGGGGCACCAAGAGCAGCTGCCACAAGTACCTGCAGGTACCTGACTCCTGGTAACACAGCAGTGAAGGAGGTAGACCAGGTCTCTACAAACAAGGAACTCATAACCCTCTTGTAAACATAATAATGAAAAACTACAGAGCAGATGGGGCTTCCCAGGTGGCCCAGCCGGTAAAGAATCAGCCTGCAATGCAGGAGACCCGGGTTTGATCCCTAGGTCAGAAAGATCCCTGGGAGAAGGAAATGGCAACCCACTCTAGTATTCTTGCCTATGAAATCCCCTAGACTGAGGACAGAGGAGCCTGGCAAGCTATAGTCCGTGGGGTTGCAAGAGTCAGACATGACTTAGCGACTAAACTGCCAAAACAGAACAGATATCAGCGTAAAGGAGAGAGAACTTCCCAGGTCTGAAGTCAAACGGCCAGGATCAGAATCCCAAGCCTGCCACTAGTTCTGAGCTAGTTATTTAGTTCTGTATGGAGCTCAGGTTCCTCATCTATAAGACAGAAATCACAGAAGTAGAAACACCTTGGAATGATTTTGAATTTGTTGAAATTAATGCACACAAAACACTCAGTGCAAGGCTCATCATTTGCTGTTGTTCAGTCACTCAGTCATGTCCAGTTTTTTGCGACCTCCCTGGACTGCAGCACAGCAAATTTCCCTGTCCTTCACTCTCTCCCTGAGTTTGCTCAAACACATATCCGTTGAGTTGGTGATGGCATCCAACCATCTCATCCTCTGTTGCCTTCTTCTCCTCTTGCCCTAAATCTTTCCCAGCATCAGAGTTTTTTCCAGTGAGTCAGTTCTTCATATCAGGTGGCCTGTATTGGAGCCTCAACTTCAGCATCAGTCCTTCCTATGAATATTCAGGGTTGATTTCCTTTAATATTGACTGGTTTGATCTCCTTGCAGTCCAAGGGACTCTCAGGAGTCTTCTCCAGCACCACAGTTTAAAAGCACCAGTTCTTTGGTGCTCAGCCCACTTTATGGTCCAACTCTCACTTCCATACATGCTGCTGCTGCTGCTGCTAAGTCGCTTCAGTCGTGTCCGACTCTGTGCAACCCCATAGATGGCGGCCCACCTGGCTCTCCCGTCTCTGAGATTCTCCAGGCAA
>SJYW01043366.1:112225-184258 GCA_006410735.1 Raphicerus campestris | reverse complement strand
TTGGAGCCTCAACTTCAGCATCAGTCCTTCCTATGAATATTCAGGGTTGATTTCCTTTAATATTGACTGGTTTGATCTCCTTGCAGTCCAAGGGACTCTCAGGAGTCTTCTCCAGCACCACAGTTTAAAAGCACCAGTTCTTTGGTGCTCAGCCCTCTTTATGGTCCAACTCTCACTTCCATACATGCTGCTGCTGTGCTGCTAAGTCGCTTCAGTCGTGTCCGACTCTGTGCGACCCCATAGATGGCGGCCCACCTGGCTCTCGTCTCTGGGATTCTCCAGGCAAGGATACTGGAGGGGGTTGCCATTTCCTTCTCCCAAGCATGAAAGTGGAAAGTGAAAAGTGAAAGTGAAGTCGTGTCCGACTCCTAACGATCCTGTGGACTGCAGCCTACCAGGCTCCTCCATCAATGGGACCTTCCCGGCAAGAGTACTGGAGTGGGTTGCCATTGCCTTCCATACATGACTACTGGAAAAACCATAGCTTTGACTAGATGGACCTTTGTTGGCAAAGTGATATCTCTGCTTTTTAATACGTCACGTCATAAAGTGCATTCAGTGTTACCATCATCATTCATTAGACATCATTTATGTCCTTAGACTATAAAAGAGGGCCTTGCCTGAGCCTGGAGCTCCACTTTCACAGAGCAAAGGGAGGCTTCCAAGGCTAGCACAGGGGACCGGTCCTGCCAAGGCATTCTGATGGCCTTGCACTTGTCACACAGGCCACCCAGCAAAGGCATGACCCACAGTTACCTAAGTTTCAGTGGAACATGTAAGCATTTAGCTGCTGATGGGAGGGAAGACAGGCGTCTCAGTGTGGGTCTGGAGGACTAGTGGGGACGGGAGAGGTGCCCAAAGTGCCCTTCAACCCCAGGCTGGGCCCATCCTGTCAACTTGCAGGAAGAGAAGGGAAGTGGAACCGGGGCCTGACCCATTTTGTTCACACAGCGCTGGTCCTTGCTCTGGAGATGTTTGCTGAGGAAAGAGGGAGCTGCCCTCCCCTGGCCCCTCCTGCCAGTGGCCCCATAGCTGTGGTTGCTGGTGGTCCCTGGCGGCCAGGCTGCTGCCTGCAAGTGCTTTGCACAGCTGCCGTGCACAGCAGCCAGACTTCGAGGCAGCTCCCCGGCCGAGGGAACATTCCAGGACAGATTGGACTCATTAAGCACTCTTTGCTCCCTGCTTCTGGCAAAAGCCTGGATTCGGACCCAGGCCCTATCCTGCCGCCTGCCTTTCTCTCGCTCCCCTTAATAGCCTGTGAGCCTTGTGGGGGGAGGGGACAGGATGTCGCTCAGCCCCTCAACATCCTTCCTTTCTCTAGATGTTTTTCCCTCTTCTCCCCATGGGTCCTTCTCCTGCCGCTCAGGGTGAAACGAGCCACGACAGCCGCTGGAAGGCAATGAAAGGAAAGCTGGGTTCTGGTGTCGAGACTGCTGTGTGACTTTGAGCGGGTCACCTAACCTCTCTGGGCAGCTGTCTGTTTGGATTGTCAGCAGGAACTCCTGGTCCCCACCTTCCCCACCACTTTGTGGAGATGAGGAAAGCGTGTCTGGAAAGCATTGATGTGGGAAAACGGATGCTCCCGGGGGCTGGAACACATGCTTTCTAAAGGGGTCAAGCCTTGGTCATCTCAGAGCATGCTGAACCAGAGAACTGAATATCAGAGGCATCCAGTGGACCAGACTCGCTTTACAAGTAGGGAAACTGAGGTCCAGCCAGTGACCAGGCAAGCTGGGGGTGGAAGCTGGCCTTCTTTGCACTGTACCACCTTGTCATTTGAAGGTGATGATGATGGGACACACGACTTTCGAGCATTTGTGGGCCAGACCCTAGTCTTCATCACTTGCCATGGGCCTGTCTGTTCATCCTTACGAGGTGGTGTTAGTAGCATCCCTCAGAAGTGAGACTGGAATGGTGGGTGTGGCTATGCCAGAAATCTGTTTGCTTAAACAGCACTTTTTTTTTTGTTTCTCCTGGGCCCAGAAACTTCTGAGGATGTTTTGCAGACATAGAAGGAAAAATTATCTTTCAGGACCTGGGGGTATGCTGGATGAGAGAAAGGCTTAGAGATGTGTGCTGGGCCCCGAGGGGCACGGCCACCCTCTGGGCCCAGTGTGGCTGGGACGGGGGCACGAAGGGGTGGCCACTTCTCCCACACTCGGTTCTCAGCTTNGATTCGGACCCAGGCCCTATCCTGCTGCCTGCCTTTCTCTCGCTCCCCTTAATAGCCTGTGAGCCTTGTGAGGGGAGGGGACAGGATGTCGCTCAGCCCCTCAACATCCTTCCTTTCTCTAGATGTTTTTCCCTCTTCTCCCCATGGGTCCTTCTCCTGCCGCTCAGGGTGAAACGAGCCACGACAGCCGCTGGAAGGCAATGAAAGGAAAGCTGGGTTCTGGTGTCGAGACTGCTGTGTGACTTTGAGCGGGTCACCTAACCTCTCTGGGCAGCTGTCTGTTTGGATTGTCAGCAGGAACTCCTGGTCCCCACCTTCCCCACCACTTTGTGGAGATGAGGAAAGCGTGTCTGGAAAGCATTGATGTGGGAAAACGGATGCTCCCGGGGGCTGGAACACATGCTTTCTAAAGGGGTCAAGCCTTGGTCATCTCAGAGCATGCTGAACCAGAGAACTGAATATCAGAGGCATCCAGTGGACCAGACTCGCTTTACAAGTAGGGAAACTGAGGTCCAGCCAGTGACCAGGCAAGCTGGGGGTGGAAGCTGGCCTTCTTTGCACTGTACCACCTTGTCATTTGAAGGTGATGATGATGGGACACACGACTTTCGAGCATTTGTGGGCCAGACCCTAGTCTTCATCACTTGCCATGGGCCTGTCTGTTCATCCTTACGAGGTGGTGTTAGTAGCATCCCTCAGAAGTGAGACTGGAATGGTGGGTGTGGCTATGTCAGAAATCTGTTTGCTTAAACAGCACTTTTTTTTTTGTTTCTCCTGGGCCCAGAAACTTCTGAGGATGTTTTGCAGACATAGAAGGAAAAATTATCTTTCAGGACCTGGGGGTATGCTGGATGAGAGAAAGGCTTAGAGATGTGTGCTGGGCCCCGAGGGGCACGGCCACCCTCTGGGCCCAGTGTGGCTGGGACGGGGGCACGAAGGGGTGGCCACTTCTCCCACACTCGGTTCTCAGCTTTTGCTGGGGGCACAAAGCAGGGTGGGAAATCTCCCTCGGAGTGGGAGGCAGGTACCAGCACTTGTGCAAGGGGAGGCGAGTGGACCGAGGGGGTATCACCAACTCAGGTGCGACTTCCGACTTCAGCCTCCACTAGCTTTGCAAGCCTGGACACATGAGAACATATCTAAGCCTGTTTCCCTATCTGTAAAACAGCCTGTATTCAGCATTTAACACTGGAGAGACTTGGAATAAACCGCTGATAGACTCAGTGCAGCAAGCCAAGTTCTATGGTAAAGGCACCGAACAAAGGACAGTGGGGGGTGCGCTGAAATCAGCCTGGGGAGGGAAACTTGACCCCAGCAGAGGTTAGCTGGCAAGAGGGCAGGGAGCAGACGGTGGGACCTCTCCAGTCCCTCCAGTACCCTCCCAGTAGAAGCTGGTGTCAGCCCAGACACCTCTTGGCCAGGGGCTCCAGGGGGCCCAAACCCAGTCTAGCTTGGGCCAGACAGGCTTTGACAGAGCGCCCCCCAACTCACCCCCCAACCCCGTTTCTCCTCCTAACAATGTCCTTCTCCCAGCCAAGGGCAGTGAGAGGCGGGCCAGGGAGCTGACAGCGCCAGAGAGACTTCCTGTCTCCCTGCCCTGCTCTTCAGGTTTGGGTGTACCCTGTGGTCTCCCTGCCCAAAGGTTCCCCTGGCTATGAGGTAGTGATGGAGTTATACATCCTCCTGCTTCCTGGGCCTCTGGGAAGAGGGACGAGGCAGCTCGGATGGCTCTGCGCCTTTGTCCTTGAGCCAAGGAGCCCCTCAAGGGGACAGAGCTGAGTCAAAGAACTCTTCTTCAGGCAAGGCCCCCAGCACAGGGCCCTGGCCTCAGGATGATTCCCAAGGTGCTGAGAAACCCGCTATTCTCCACCCAGCCACCCATCTGAGAAGAAAAGAGCCTCTCCCGACATGGAAGGTGCCCATGTGTGTGTGCGTGCATGTGCGTACTTGTGTGTGTGTGTGTGTGTGTGCCTGAGCGTGTGTGTGTGGGTGGGAGGGGTCTGCAGCCGAGGGACCAGAGTGAGCTGCCGACCTCTCCCCTCTCTTCCTTCTGGGAACTCCCCTTCTGTGACAGCAACATGACGACGAAAACAAAATGATCTTAGAGAACAAAGCATGGCAGGAAGAAATCGAACACCAGTGGGCGCAGAGAGCCACTGTGATGGGAGCAGGTGCAGGCTGTCCTTACNCTGAGCGTGTGTGCGTGGGTGGGAGGGGTCTGCAGCCGAGGGACCAGAGTGAGCTGCCGACCTCTCCCCTCTCTTCCTTCCGGGAACTCCCCTTCTGTGACAGCAACATGACGACGAAAACAAAATGATCTCAGAGAACAAAGCATGGCAGGAAGAAATCGAACACCAGTGGGCGCGGAGAGCCACTGTGATGGGAGCAGGTGCAGGCTGTCCTTACCCCCTTCTCCTCTCTGATTTTTTGGGGGTACCAGGGAATGAAAGTGAGGTGTGAGAGCTAGGAGGTTCAGAGAACGTTCAAGGGTGGTGGGCGAGGGCTGCGTAAGACCCCCAGGGCTAGCTCAGCATTTCTGGACACATCATCCATGCATGTGGGGCAGGCAGCCAAGGTCTTGGTCCTGGAATCCCAGCGCCCCACTCTCCTGAGGCAGAGGTAGCATCCCTGTCTTTTCTGACAGCCACGGAATCCCTACCCTTTCAGTTCAGAGTCTGGTAGTTTACTGCCAAGGGAAAAAAGGAACAAAAAGGGAAGAAAGAGGAAATGTCATTATAAACTNGGCATCCCTGTCTTTTCTGACAGCCACGGAATCCCTACCCTTTCAGTTCAGAGTCTGGTAGTTTACTGCCAGGGGAAAAAAGGAACAAAAAGGGAAGAAAGAGGAAATGTCATTATAAACTCTTGATCAAAGCGCAAGCCTCCTCCCTTCCTTCCATGTTCCCCTCCCTGCTTTCTTCTTTCTTTTCTTCTTTATTTCTCGAGTAGAAAGACCCAGGGAATGTAAACAAAGAATCTCCTAGCACAAATCAGGCTGCCGTGTTCCCAAACCCCAGGAAGAACATGTTTTCCTGGAAGCTGGAATCTGAGAGGTCTGCATGGCCAGCTGGGGCCAGTGGCTCGGACAGGGATGTGATCAGGGCACAGAATCAGTCTGTGGGCTTCCTATGGAGCTCTGAAATAGCTGCCACTTAGGTCCAAATGTGCCACCTGAAGGAGGGTCCCAGAGAAGCCAGAGGGGTCCACTGAGGTCACCTGGAGCCAGGGTGCCCTGGGAGCTGATTTGCTCAAAAATGGGTGTCAAAGAGCAGGATGAGCCTTGCTGTCTGCAGAGTCCTCGGCCTCTTCTGGGAAGATCCTTCCGACCTGCAGATGGCTCCATCACGTGTACATCGATGCACAAAGGCCCCCTCCAAACATTCTGCCTACGAATGGCTTTGTTTTCTTCTGAAATGAAACCCCTAACAAGAGGCAAAGCCCCAGCCATATCAGTCACTTACACTTGAATATAAATGGGTCATCTGACCCTTTTCCAAGGACGGGGTTTGGATACAAGGAAGGGAAAGAGCAGGAGAATGCTGGGTCTCCAGTAGGGGTCACCTGAGGGGGAATGACCCAGAAAAGGCAGGGGAAGAGCAGGAGAGAGTGTTCTCAGACATCATACTTTAGGATGGGGCCAACACTTCCTTGAATAAAATTAAGGCTTTGCAAGCTTGTGCCAAACCAGAGATCAGAAAGTCTTCCTTCTCATGAACAGTGTGTGCTGAGAAAGGCAGAGGTAGCAAGTCCTGGTGCTAGGTATATATCAAGTCCTGCACCCGTGGCATTTCATGCAATCCCCACAGAGCCTTTGTAAGGGCAAGACCACTCACCCCATGTGACCAAAGAGGGAATGAAGAGGCAGAGAACAGGCTGGAGCAAGGGGCAGAGCTTCGGTGGAATGTGGACTCGCAGCTGCAGCTTTCAGAGGGCCTGCCTTTGCTACCACAGCCTGCAGCCACCTGTGGTGCGCTCTGGCTGTTTTGGGCACGAGTGTGTCGATTCCAAGGCTCAGAGCTCAAGGCTCTAAGGCTAGAGGTGGGAAGTGATCTGACCAAGATCATGCAGAGGAATAGCAGCACACGTGCAAATGCGTGGTTCAATGTCTTGCACATATTGAAGGCTGGATAAAACATGTACTGTTATTATCATTATTATTCCATAGGGATGGAACAAATATCCAGCCCAAACTCTATCACAGGATATCAGAATGTCAGGGCTGGAGNTTAAACATTTATTGCACAGCCACCATGGTCTAAGGGCTGGGGATTCAAAGCTGAGTAAATCCCAACATCCTTCCTCCAGGAGCTCAGTTTGGAGGGGTAAACAGACACATAACCATGATTTTAAAGGAGAGTGGATTGGAAAAGACCCTGATGCTGGGGAGACTGAAGGCAAAGGGCGGCAGAGGATGAGATGGTTAGATAGCATCACTGACTCAAAGGACATGAATCTGAGCAAACTCCGGGAGAGAGTGAAGGACAGTGAAGTCACAGACATGACTGAGCGACTGAACAACAAAAGTGTGATGAGAGCGATGTGTATGGAGACTTCCGGAGCACAGAACAGGGCAACTGTACAAGAGCGGAGACTGGGGTTACTAGGGAAGATTTCTAGAGGGAGGAAAAGCGGAATTCCTACTTGTGTAGGATGAATAGATGCTTGCGGTGGTAAAGTTGGGGGGTGAGATAGATCTGCCAGGGGTCTTCTCAGGTGGGGCACAGCATGTACAGAGTCTCACAAGGGAGAAAAAGTGGGATGACTAGAAAAACTGACCACAAATTGGTGTCCCTGGGATGTAGCATGACGTTGCAGGCAAGGTAGTAAGAGCTGGGTCTAAAGTCGTCAACAGAAGCCAGATCCTGGAAGCCCAAAATCCTTGGTAAGGGTTTGAACTTCATCATACAAACAAGGGTTGGGGGACATTCAAAAGTTCTGAACATGAAAATGATACAAACAAATCTGTGTTTCAGAGAAAAAGAGACAGCATGGAGGATGTGCTGGAAGCAGTGGGATCGGCGGGGACAGACTGGGAAGAAAGTGGCAGGGCCTCTCCCTGGTAGCAGGAGGAGGAATGGCGGGGAGGAGATGTTTCTGAGAAATGCTTAGGGACAGAATTAGTAGGACCTGGTGGTTTATGGATATAAAAGAAAAGAGGGAGAAGGAAAATGGCAGAATCACAGTTAGATTTACAGCTTGGGTTACAAAGCACATGGTGGTCCCTTCAACTGAAATTGAGAATTCCGAGGGGAAGCAGTTTAGAAGGAGAAAAAACAGGATCAGTGTTTGATGTGGAGTTTGAGGAGCATGTGGGTGGGACACCAGTGGAGAGAGAGCAGGCAGCTCGCCCCTGTGGAGGAAGATCGGGGCTGGAGGCAAAGATCTGACAGGCGTGCACGTCAGAAAGCACAGAGGAGGGGTGGGCTCGTCCGTGTGCTCATCAGGACACTCTAGGCTTCAAGGAACAGAGCGTACACTGAAAAGTGGCTACAACAAACATGGGCATTTCACTTAACTTAGTTATTTCACTTAATAAGTTTAGGAGGTTGGTCTTCGGCTTCTTCTCAATATGTCATCAAGGATCCAGAACTTTGCGTATCTTAGCTCTGCCAACTTTGTCCATCCATAACTGTGTGTCCCACAGTAACGTGAAGATAGATGAGGTTCCCAAAGGGCTTGGAAGCCAAGGGAAAGAGGGTAGGAAACACTTGATGAACAAATGTCACACCTGCCTTTTTCTGTGTTTGGAAAGAGACAGGAAAGGGATAGACTCGGGGAAGAACTGGCTGGTTGACGAGCAGGAATAAGAGGCAATTAGATGTCTACTCATTAGTGCTTGTAGGGGTGGAAGAGACAACTGCTTCTTAACCCTAAATAGTAAAAGGTTAAATTGAAAACTACTTTGAGTGAGAAAAGCTGATGAAAACGTACCCTGTGTGGATTTCTGCTTTGGGCTATGGTGGAGTAACAGATATTGGATGAACCCCCACCTACCATAAACAAAGAGAAAAGTGGGGAAATTATATGAAACATCTGTTCTCAGACATTGGATAACCAGCAGAATAAGACTGTGTTCCCCGAGAGAAGGAAAACAAATGAATTCTATGATCAACCTGACTTTTTGCCTAGAGGCATTTACCAGATCATAGCCTGGGAAAGGGAGACCCAAGTCCCATAGAAGTCTCACTGGAGACAGAGATCAGAATTCAGAGAACTGAGGCAGCTGGAATTGGCAAAGAATGATACTGGAGAAGAGGGAATTACGCAGAAAAAGAGCTTCAGAAAATCACATAGAAGTCCTTGTTAGCTCTTTTGGCTAAATACTAAACTGTGCATGTGTATAGTGGGGCTCCATGAGACTGGCCAAAGAACAAATAGTGGAGAAAGAATAATTACTGGGAGTTGTAAACTGAATCACTCTCTGAGCTCAAGCAGTTGGGAAATGTTCAAGTTCAGGACAACCAAGGTGGAGAGACCTCACTGAGCTCCCAGCGTATTTAGAGGAAACTTCAGAAAGGCCACACCTTAAGAATAGAGCTAAGCTAGTCTATAACTAGTCTACCAACTACTCGCCCGGCTAGTTTAACTAGCCCTGGGGTGAAAGCTATTATAGACTCATCATGCTGCTGCTGCTAAGTCGCTTCAGTTGTGTCTGACTCTGTGTGACCCCATAGACGGAGCCCACCAGGCTCCCCTGTCCCAGGGATTCTCCAGGCAAGAACACTGGAGTGGGTTGCCATTTCCTTCTCCAGTGCATGAAAGTGAAACGTGAAAGTGAAGTCGCTCAGTCATGTCCAACTCTTCACAACCCCATGGACTGCAGCCTACCAGGCTCCTCCGTCCATGGGCTTTTCCAGGTAAGAGTACTGGAGTGGGGTGCCATCAACTTCTCTGATAACAAAGCATAAAGACATGCCTTGAAATGATCTAACTGATCTCCAACTAACTTTCCAGAAGAAAAGTTGATACTCTTTAAAGAATGATAACAAAAACAAACAAAAAAAGAATGATAACAAAATCCAGGGCTCAGTAAAATAGTATTCAAAATGACTGTCTTTCAGTAAAAAATTGCTGGATATGAGAAGCCAAGTAATGACACTCATAATTAAGAGGAAACAAATCAATCAATAGAAACTGAGAGATGACAGATGTGACGGAATTAGCAGCTGTGAATTTTAAACAGTTTCTCCCAAAGCAAGCGATCCAAGAGAGAGAATGAGAGGAAGACCAATATAGAAGCCACATGGTCTGATCACCTAATCTCAGAAGTGATATGCCATCACTTCCGCCATACTCTATTGGCCACGCTGTCCAACCCCAGCACAGTGTGGGAAATGATTATGCAACATAAACTCTAGGAGGTGGGAATGCGGTCACCACAAAGCCCTTGAAGGAAACAGAGAAGAAGACATCAAGAGAGATGGGGTGATATCACAAAGGCCAAGGCAGAGAGTTCCAGAAGAGAAATGTTTAATGGTTTTCCAACAGTGAGAACCAGTAGCTAAAGATTGAGAAATGTCCACTGAATTTGTCAAAGTCATTAAGAATGTTAAGAGCAATTAAAGGGCAGCTTCAGTTAACCAGTTTGCAGCGGACTGAAGTTTAAATAGGTGGTGGGCAATTGGAAACCAGACGATGTAGGCTACTGTTTTGGGAAGGCTGGATGAAAAGGAGAGAAGGGAGATGTGGGCAGAAGCCAGAAGAGGACGTGGAGAATTTTGTTTCGGGGGATGTGAGGGCCTGAGAAGATTTTTACGCTAGAAGAAACAGCCAGTGGACTGAGAGAGGTGAAGATCCAGGAGAGGGAAGGATGATGAATGGGGTAGCCTCTTGGAGGAGGCAGGAGAATTGGAGGTCAAAGACACAGGTGGGTTGCTTGGCTTTGAACAGAGACACTTCGTCCTCTGAAGCCGCAGTGAGGAAATCAGGATGTCTGGCTAGGGCAAGACCTGAGGGTGCAGATGCTTGGGAATTGAGAACTCGTACCTGATGGCCTCAATTTTCTCAGGAAGAGTAGGAGGCAAGGTCACAGTGAGCAGAGAGTGAACAATGATGTCAATTACCATGATGATTGCTTACATATGAAGAAAGCCTCGGAAACAGTCTGTTCTCATAGGCAGGGCAAGCCTTTCCCTTGTAATCTAATTTCACTTTCTATCTCTCAGAAAATTCATTTTTCATAGTTGGTGATGTCTTCAGACAGCACCTGTCTGAGTTACCACAAGGTATGGATTAACGGGGTTGAAATGTATGCAGGTGGGAAATACTTTTACTCCATGAGTGTGAAAAATCATGACATCTCAGTAGGACAGGAACCTCCAAGGTCTCATTGAACGTTCCACACAAAGGTCTGTCTTGTCATCAAGCATTTGTCCACCTTTCTGCTTGATCATCCCACCAACAGGGAACTCACTGCCTCTAGGGAGAGTCTTCCCACTTTCAGATGAATCCTTAGGTCTTTTCCTTCAGTAGGGCTGAAGTCTGACTCTGTGTGTCCCTCAGGTCCTATAGGAAGTCCCAGATCAAGCCTGTCTCCCACTTGTCAGCCTTCAGTGATATTTCTCCTCTAGAATAAATCTCCACTGTTTCTTCACCCTCCCTTATATGGCAGGGTTTTATGAACCTCTCCTTAGACCCACCTTCTTCAGATTTCCTTCAACAAAAACAATCATTCTCAAGATTCAGCTATGACCTAGCCTTGCAGCTTTCTTCTGAGTGCCCAAAGTGCATAGATGAAAGTCAGGCAATTCACAACTTCCCAGTGCTTGTGGGTGATGGAAACTTCTTCAGTTCTTGCTCTCCCAGGATGGTGGTCTTAAGGCTTTCTCACCATGGCTAAGCATGATCAAATCCTTCATTTGGCCTGCAGAAAGAGGTTCCAGATTTTCCTTTTGGATCTATGGCTGGTATGGCTTTATGTTTATAGGTCCCTTAAATCTCTCTGAGTTTCAGGGGAGCCTTGGCAACACCTCAGGTTAGTGTTTTGAAATATTAAGTAATGTTTCATTTCTCTGGTATTTCCCCCTTCCATACTTGGCTCCTCTCCTCTCGTCCCAATCCAACTTCTGTCCTGTGCTCTTGTCTCAGGGGAGGACTGTGGCCTCAGGAGGCAGGGGAAGGAGTCTCCTGTTTCGAGTTGCAGATGCCTGACCCATAAGACAGCAGAAAGGGCTCACACCAGCAAAATGTGGAAGAAAACTTGAGCCATGATTCCACTCCTCAGATTTGCAGAAATTTCCTGCATACCAGGATGGCCCCACAGAATAAGGATGACCCAAGAGTGGCAGGGAACTAGATGAGAGAGACTGGCAGTGGTCTTGTGAGAGGACAAAGGCCATCTCCATGGCAACTTGCAGGGACCATTGAGCAAGGACAAGCATAGTGATGGGCTTCACAAATGAGAGTGAAGCCCTGGATGACTGGATACCACTTAAACTTCCGGGAAATTAAAAAGGTGAGGACGCCAGCTTGGCTGGGACGACACAGCTACTGTGTGTGTGCTCAGTTGCTCAGCTGTGTCCGACTCTGCCGCCCCATGGACTGCAGCCCGCCAGGCTCCTCTGTCCATGGGTTTTCCCAGGCAAGGATATTAAAGTGGGTTGCCATTCCCTTCTCCAGGGGATCTTCCAGACTCAGGAATCAAACCTGCATCTCCTNACCAGGCTCCTCCGTCCATGGGCTTTTCCAGGTAAGAGTACTGGAGTGGGGTGCCATCACCTTCTCTGATAACAAAGCATAAAGACATGCCTTGAAATGATCTAACTGATCTCCAACTAACTTTCCAGAAGAAAAGTTGATACTCTTTAAAGAATGATAACAAAAACAAACAAAAAAAGAATGATAACAAAATCCAGGGCTCAGTAAAATAGTATTCAAAATGACTGTCTTTCAGTAAAAAATTGCTGGATATGAGAAGCCAAGTAATGACACTCATAATTAAGAGGAAACAAATCAATCAATAGAAACTGAGAGATGACAGATGTGACGGAATTAGCAGCTGTGAATTTTAAACAGTTTCTCCCAAAGCAAGCGATCCAAGAGAGAGAATGAGAGGAAGACCAATATAGAAGCCACATGGTCTGATCACCTAATCTCAGAAGTGATATGCCATCACTTCCGCCATACTCTATTGGCCACGCTGTCCAACCCCAGCACAGTGTGGGAAATGATTATGCAACATAAACTCTAGGAGGTGGGAATGCGGTCACCACAAAGCCCTTGAAGGAAACAGAGAAGAAGACATCAAGAGAGATGGGGTGATATCACAAAGGCCAAGGCAGAGAGTTCCAGAAGAGAAATGTTTAATGGTTTCCAACAGTGAGAACCAGTAGCTAAAGATTGAGAAATGTCCACTGAATTTGTCAAAGTCATTAAGAACATTAAGAGCAATTAAAGGGCAGCTTCAGTTAACCAGTTTGCAGCGGACTGAAGTTTAAATAGGTGGTGGGCAATTGGAAACCAGACGATGTAGGCTACTGTTTTGGGAAGGCTGGATGAAAAGGAGAGAAGGGAGATGTGGGCAGAAGCCAGAAGAGGACGTGGAGAATTTTGTTTCAGGGGATGTGAGGGCCTGAGAAGATTTTTACACTAGAAGAAACAGCCAGTGGACTGAGAGAGGTGAAGATCCAGGAGAGGGAAGGATGATGAATGGGGTAGCCTCTTGGAGGAGGCAGGAGAATTGGAGGTCAAAGACACAGGTGGGTTGCTTGGCTTTGAACAGAGACACTTCGTCCTCTGAAGCCGCAGTGAGGAAATCAGGATGTCTGGCTAGGGCAAGACCTGAGGGTGCAGATGCTTGGGAATTGAGAACTCGTACCTGATGGCCTCAATTTTCTCAGGAAGAGTAGGAGGCAAGGTCACAGTGAGCAGAGAGTGAACAATGATGTCAATTACCATGATGATTGCTTACATATGAAGAAAGCCTCGGAAACAGTCTGTTCTCATAGGCAGGGCAAGCCTTTCCCTTGTAATCTAATTTCACTTTCTATCTCTCAGAAAATTCATTTTTCATAGTTGGTGATGTCTTCAGACAGCACCTGTCTGAGTTACCACAAGGTATGGATTAACGGGGTTGAAATGTATGCAGGTGGGAAATACTTTTACTCCATGAGTGTGAAAAATCATGACATCTCAGTAGGACAGGAACCTCCAAGGTCTCATTGAACGTTCCACACAAAGGTCTGTCTTGTCATCAAGCATTTGTCCACCTTTCTGCTTGATCATCCCACCAACAGGGAACTCACTGCCTCTAGGGAGAGTCTTCCCACTTTCAGATGAATCCTTAGGTCTTTTCCTTCAGTAGGGCTGAAGTCTGACTCTGTGTGTCCCTCAGGTCCTATAGGAAGTCCCAGATCAAGCCTGTCTCCCACTTGTCAGCCTTCAGTGAAACTTCTCCTCTAGAATAAATCTCCACTGTTTCTTCACCCTCCCTTATATGGCAGGGTTTTATGAACCTCTCCTTAGACCCACCTTCTTCAGATTTCCTTCAACAAAAACAATCATTCTCAAGATTCAGCTATGACCTAGCCTTGCAGCTTTCTTCTGAGTGCCCAAAGTGCATAGATGAAAGTCAGGCAATTCACAACTTCCCAGTGCTTGTGGGTGATGGAAACTTCTTCAGTTCTTGCTCTCCCAGGATGGTGGTCTTAAGGCTTTCTCACCATGGCTAAGCATGATCAAATCCTTCATTTGGCCTGCAGAAAGAGGTTCCAGATTTTCCTTTTGGATCTATGGCTGGTATGGCTTTATGTTTATAGGTCCCTTAAATCTCTCTGAGTTTCAGGGGAGCCTTGGCAACACCTCAGGTTAGTGTTTTGAAATATTAAGTAATGTTTCATTTCTCTGGTATTTCCCCCTTCCATACTTGGCTCCTCTCCTCTCGTCCCAATCCAACTTCTGTCCTGTGCTCTTGTCTCAGGGGAGGACTGTGGCCTCAGGAGGCAGGGGAAGGAGTCTCCTGTTTCGAGTTGCAGATGCCTGACCCATAAGACAGCAGAAAGGGCTCACACCAGCAAAATGTGGAAGAAAACTTGAGCCATGATTCCACTCCTCAGATTTGCAGAAATTTCCTGCATACCAGGATGGCCCCACAGAATAAGGATGACCCAAGAGTGGCAGGGAACTAGATGAGAGAGACTGGCAGTGGTCTTGTGAGAGGACAAAGGCCATCTCCATGGCAACTTGCAGGGACCATTGAGCAAGGACAAGCATAGTGATGGGCTTCACAAATGAGAGTGAAGCCCTGGATGACTGGATACCACTTAAACTTCCGGGAAATTAAAAAGGTGAGGACGCCAGCTTGGCTGGGACGACACAGCTACTGTGTGTGTGCTCAGTTGCTCAGCTGTGTCCGACTCTGCCGCCCCATGGACTGCAGCCCGCCAGGCTCCTCTGTCCATGGGTTTTCCAAGGCAAGGATATTAAAGTGGGTTGCCATTCCCTTCTCCAGGGGATCTTCCAGACTCAGGAATCAAACCTGCATCTCCTGCTTTGCAGGCGGGTTCTTTACTGCTGAGTCACCAGGAAAGTCCCACCACAGCTACTACTGTGGCATAATAAGGCTTTGAAATAGAAACGCAGTAGTGGAGACTATGGGCTTCCCTGGTAGCTCAGCTGGTAAAGAATCTACCTGCAATGCAGGAGACCCCGCTTCGATTCCTAGGTTGGGAAGATCTGCTAGAGAAAGGATAGGCTACCTACTCCAGTATTCTTAGTCTTCCGTGGTGGCTCAGATTGTAAAGAATCCACCTGCAATGCAGGAGTCCAGGGTTCGATCCTTGGGTTGGGAAGATCCCCTAGAGGAGAGAATGGCAACCCACTCAAGTATTGTTCCCTAGAGAATCCCCAGGGACAGAGGAGCCTGGTGGGCTACAGTCCATGGGGTCGCAAAGAGTCAAACACGACTGAGTGACTATGTACTGCAGACTAGGGTGAGTTCTTTCTCTGTCACACCTGATCCTAGAATTCATACTCACTGCTTCATGTCCTTCCCAGTGCTTCACTCTCCCCACTCTCCTTTGCGGTCTTCTCCCCTGCGCAAACGAGCATGTCATCCACTCTAAGAGGTTCCAATATTTTTCTCTCTCCTGAATGGAGCACAGAGAGGTTGAATGATGATTCCAAACCACAGAGCCACTGTGATCCCGATGTTTAGTGTCTATGCTTCTATGCTCCCAGAGCTCCTGTGTCTGCTCCAGTCCTCTTAGCCTTGCCTGTCTTCCCTGGGCCATATCTCTGTTTAGCCTATGCTCCCATCCCCTACCCATAATCACCTCTTTTAAAAACTGACTCATTCCTCTGCTCTTCTCAAATCCTTTGTGCTCAAAACACCAAACCCTTACAATGTGGAAATGGCAACAACCAGCGGCTCATGAGCTAATGCAGTCAATCTGTGACAGATGAAGTTTGTAGTTATAATATTTGCTGGTGGGCTCTCATGTAGTTGGAGAAGGAAATGGCAGCCCATTCCAGTATTCTTGCCTAGAGAATCCCATGGACAGAGGAGCCTGGAAGGCTACAGTCCACGGAGTAGTGAAGAGTTGGACACGACTGGGAGACTTCACTTCTCATGTAGTAGTAGTGGGTAGCTTAGAAACCACTCTGATGCTGCAAGGTGTAATTCTTGGCTTTGCTTTGAGCTTGTCAGATTGGTTCAAAGAAATGAAAGTCCTGGCCAAAAAAGCAAGCAGTTAATTAAGGATGAAACCATAATCTGACCATGAAGGCTCAGGTCCAGCGGTTAACCCCTTGAATATAATATGATGCTTTCTTGATGCCCATTGAGTTTCAGATGAAGAGACACAGATTAAGGAAGATGGTGGCAAAGATGAACATGTGGCCTTTTATAGTTCTGCATCTCTGCACTACGCTTCCCTGGACCCAGCATCTTCCCCCTCTCTCTAGAGTCAGGTTCCCCTTCCCCTTCTGCTGAGGGGTACGTGCCAAGGCTGGCCCAGTGAGTCCTGCCATGCCTGCCTATGCCCCTCTTCCCCCATATTCTCAAAACACACAGTTCCAACTCCACCTCTCATTTGCCCTTATTTCCTTCAGCCTGTAGAATAGCCTGCCTTCTCGGATTCTACCTCCCCAAGCTGAGGTCTCTGAAGAGCAGGGTTGCATCTCACGCACATCAGTGCTTATTAAGCGCCCAGCTGAACCTGGGCCTGGCAGAAGCAGACACTCAGTGATATCTACTGAACTGGACATGATCAAAGCTACACAGTAGGACAGTTGGCACGTGGTCCCACGAGTTATGGGATTCTGTTGACTTGAATTCCACAAGAACGGCTCAGTTGGGTTAAACTTAGCTGCCTGGGACAGACGGGCTGAACAAATAATATGTGGAATGAAAAATACACAGCAAAGCTCTTCAAATTACTTAGCCATTTGAGGAAGGGCTTGAGTAGGAATTTGTAGCAAAGCCATGTGCATTCTCTCAGAAACATTCCCACCAGCCAGGCTTCATTTCCCTGGGGAGTGACCCATACCCTCCTTCCCACCCCCGCCCATGATGCCTCTGTAGGGGTGCCTTTCTCTTCTCCCTTTGGAGCACCTCTTTCTCCAACATGTCATGGTAATGATCTCACTAATGATGGCCTGACACTGTGACTTTGACCCATTATAGACAAATGCTTTATCTTCTCAATAGGCTCCATGTTTTGATACCCCCAAGCCGAAGCAGCGAACAGGGAAACAGTGTCCTCATGGAAAGCCTGGGTTCTGCCCAAGATGAATCAGGTGCTTTTATCCCAGGGTGAGTGGGGGTGGGGCTAAGGTAAACATGCACTCTCTCTGTTAGGACACATTGGGGTGCCAGGACAGAAAGCCCAGTTCACTGGGCTTGAACAACAAAAATGAAAAAGAATTATTTGGATGTTTTCCTGAAAAATCCAATGTAGGTCTAGCTTCAGGTGCAGCATATTCCAGCGCTTCAAATTGTCACCAGGAAGCAGTCTTGGTTCATTTCTCCATCCTTCTTTTCTGGTAGTCATCATAATTGGGCTCCAGCTTGTAGTTAGATGGCCAACAGCAGCTCCAGGCTTTTCCCTCCCAGATTCAAGCTCAGGCAAAAATAGAAGAGATTTTTTCTCCTCCATAGAAGAGATTTTTTCTCCTCCTCTAATTAAGAAAAACAAGTGCTTAGATCTGGCTGTCATTGGCCCAGATCCAGTCATGTGTCTATCTCTGAGCCAACCACTGAAGCCAAGAGGGTGCAACTGCACCTGACGGGCTAATGCTGGGTCACATGGTGCCACCAGGTCAATTTAGGCTGCATCAGTTCAGTTCAGTTCAGTCGCTCAGTTGTGTCTGACTCTTTGTGACCCCATGAATTGCAGCATGCCAGGCCTCCCTGTCCATCACCATCTCCCGGAGTTCACTCAGACTCACGTTCATCGAGTCAGTGATGCCATCCAGCCATCTCATCCCATGGTCCCATTCAAATCACACGATCAGGGAGTAATAAAGACAAATTATTCCCTCAAGAAAATCTGGGGTGCTAGTTCCATGAGGAAGGTAAGGTGCATCCATGTAGCATGGATTATGGACTGCTAATAATGTGGTCCTAATGGCACCCCACTTCAGTACTCTTGCCTGGAAAATCCAATGGACGGAGGAGCCTGGTGAGCTGTAGTCCATGGGGTCGCTAAGAGTTGGACACGACTGAACGACTTCACTTTCACTTTTCACTTTCATGCGTTGGAGAAGGAAATGGCAACCCACTCCAGTATTCTTGCCTGGAGAATCCCAGGGACGGGGGAGCCCGGTGGGCTGCCTTCAACGGGGTCGCACAGAGTCGGACACGACTGAAGTGACTTAGCAGCAGCAGCAGAAAGCTGTAATAAAAACAAATATCCACTACACGACTAAAGAGAAAACCACATTATTAGCAGTCCATAGTCCATGCTGCATGAACGCATAGTTGGGGGTCCTAGGAATACCTCCATCTACATGCGTGTGCTCAGTCACTTCTGTTGTGTCCAACTCTGCGATGATATGGGCTGTAGCGCACCAGGCTCCTCGGTCCATGGAATCCTCTAGGCAAGAATACTGGAGTGGGTTGACATGCCCTCCTCCAGGGGATCTTCCCAACCCAGGGATCAAACCTGCATTTCCTGCAGCTCCTGTATTGCAGGCAGATTCTTTACTGTGTGAGGAATCACAAGCCTTTTTGTGCTAATAAGATATTTAACTGTGTTTTTACTGATAAAGACATTGTGGGGTCCATAGCACCATGAACCATGTGGGCATTTATTGGTTACTTCTCAGGCCCCAGTTGCACCTCCCAGGAGCCTTGTTTTCTGTGTGAAGATAATATTCCGGAGGGTGGATCCTACCCTCATTCACTATCAGGGGTGAAACCAGTTAGCACAGTCCCTCCTCCTGCCCACCAGGATTGGTCCATCGTGAGCATGTGACCCAAGCCAGTCCAATCAGAATGAATCTTATTACCAGGCCTTTTGCCGGCAATGCTAGGGTAAGATGCTCTTTCTCTTTCACAGGCTATGAATGAGAAAGCGTGTAGAGCTGGGAGCTGTGGGCAGCCCTCCTGGGACCGCAGCCCTCCTGGGACCACAGCCGTCCGGGACCACAAGCTGAAGAGGGGAGGATGGAGGGAGAGAGGAATAGAAAGTGAAATAGAGGAAGATAAGGGAAGGAGGGAGGGAAGGAAGGAAGAAAAAACGAGTCTCAGTGACCCTGAAACTGTGTATCAAACGTCACCTGAAGCCAGACCTGCCTATGGGTTTTTCACTCGTGTGAGTCAATATCTTCACTTTATTATTCCAGCCAGTTTAAATCAGACTTTCTATGACTTGCCATCCAGAACATTATGAACATTTTTTGAGCTGCTTACAGGTCTGGGCAGTCTGTGGAGTGGTGTATACGGGCCCGTCTACCCTGAGTGTCACGAGAAACGGTGCAGAGCAGCGCCCCTCAGAGTGCCTGGCAGGCTTCCTGTCAGAGATCCAGTGCTCTTGGGCATCTGGGAGGATGCTCGACATACAGAGCTATTCCAGAGTCCTGTGGCCTGGCAGGAGGGCTACAATTCCATCGCTGGGCAGCTGTGTGGCTGCACCTCCAGGCACCCCGTGGGTGGAGCTCTGGACTCAGAGGGGCGTGGAGGGGGAAGAGAGGAGCTTAGATGCAACCACTGAAATGCCCGTCTTGAATTTCCCTGTCTTGGCCACGTGGATGATGGCAAGGAGTCAGGTGTGTGCTAAGTTAAGAGTTCAGAGAGGGACTTGGGTCTTTTCATCAAGAGTCTGCCTCCTACTATACAGCTTTTAACATTGTATAGTGAATGCTGGGACCACCCTGATCCCCTCCAGGACAAAGGCATGGGTTCCCCAGTCACAGGAGTGTTGCTGCTGATGGCTCATACATGGCTAAAGGGAACAGACCCACCCCAAATCACCCTCCCTCCCTGGGGAACAGTACTGAGCTAGTGAAATCCCAGGACTAGAGCAGGAGTGGAGGTACAGAGACCAATCCCCCTCAATCCAGGGCAGCTCTGCAAGGCATCCCCACTCCCAGCTCTCCATGGAGTCGACAGAGACCTCTTACTACAGCACCTAAACTGCCTCTGTCCCTCTGCCCTGGGTCTCTGGTACACCCCCTGCATGCAAATCTCTTTCTCAAAGCCTGTCTCCTTGGGGATCCCACCCAACAAACGACACTAGTGGAGATAGGTACCTGTCTATATGACAGGATATTAGAAGCCTGATCCCAATTACTTCTTTTCCTGAGTGTATATTAATAGTGCTGAAAAAGAAATGGAGGTCAAAAGCACGGACAACTGGTTTGTATTTTATTTAAATGAAGAATTATTTTTCTTGTTAGGGAAGCAATGATGATTTCTTGTGATCTGAGTTTAGAAATACACTTTGAGTCCTTTCTATGTACTAGGTAGCTCATGCCCCCCAAGACCCCATGTGGTAGCCTTAGTCCTCCTTTCTGCAGATCAGACAAGGGAGCCTTGGAGCTGCATAGTGACTTATTGAGCAAAGAGCAGGTGGATAGCCCTCATGGCTTCTGACTTCAGATTCGCAGCCTTCCTCACTGTGTCCCAGACCAACGAATTCATGTCAGAGATTCTGGAGCACATGCTTGGATGGGGCAGACTGGCTGATGTGGAAGGAAGTCCTAGGCCAGGAAATAGAAGACTTCCTTCTAGTCCTGGCTCTGCTGTTTACTTTCTGAGTGGCCTTGGGCCAGTATTTTCACCTGGCACATCCTCAGTATGGGGTCACCAAAGTGCTTCTTCAGATGCTGAGTCTGACTCTATTGCCCTTTCCTTCCCCAGGGGTTGTTCCCAACCCAGGGATCAAGCCCATGTCTTCTGCTCCCACTGAGCCATTTGGGAAGCCCTACCACTGTGCTTAAAGTTCTCAACATTCAGAAAACTAAGATCATGGCATTTGGTCCCATCATTTCATGGGAAGTAGATGGGGAAACAGTGGAAACAGAGTCAGACTTTATTTTGGGGGGGGCTCCAAAATCACTGCAGAGGGTGATTGCAGCCATGAAATTAAAAGATGCTTACTCCTTGGAAGGAAGGTTATGACCAACCTAGATAGCATATTCAAATGCAGAAACTTACTTTGCCAACAAAGGTCTGTCTAGTCAAGGCTATGGTTTTCCAGTGATCATGTATGGATGTGAGAGTTGGACTGTGAAGAAAGCTGAGGGCCAAAGAATTGATGCTTTTGAACTGTGGCATTGGAGAAGACTCTTGAGAGTGGACTGCAAGGAGATCCAACTAGTCCATCCTAAAGGAGATCAGTCCTGGGTGTTCATTGGAAGGACTGATGCTGAAGCTGAAACTCCAATACTTTGGCCACCTCATGCAAAGAGCTAACTCACTGGAAAAGACCCTGATGCTGGGAGGGATTGGGGGCAGGAGGAGAAGGGGACGACAGAGGATGAGATGGCTGGATGGCATCACCGACTTGATGGACATGAGTTTGGGTAAGCTCTGGGAGTTGGTGATGGACAGGGAGGCCTGGCATGCTGCGATTCATGGGGTCGCAAAGAGTCAGACACGACTGAGTGATTGAATTGAACTGACCGATGTGCAGCCAGCCTACTGTGAAGATGATGAAAGTCACTCAGTCATGTCTGGCTCTTTGCAACCCCTTGGACTATATAGTCCATGGAATTATCCAGGCCAGAATACTGGAGTGGGTAGCCTTTCCCTTCTCCAGGGGATCTTCCCAACCCAGGGATCGAACCCAGGTCTCCCACATTGCAGGCGGATTTTTTACCAGCTGAGCCACAAGGGAAGCCTACTATAGATACTGGTTAACAGGTGCAGTGATACTGGCAGCCTGCAGGGGGCACCACCGAGAAGAAAAAAAAAACACGAGACGAGTGGGAAACCCCTGACAAAGCCCACATTCCCCCTGTTGAACACCCCCATTCCCCATCCCGCTTACGCTCTCAGCGGCACTGGAATGGATGCTCCTGAAGCCTTGGGAGCCTCCAGCAAAACAAAAAGCACCACATCAGGGTGGAGCCCAGAGCTGGAAACTTCTGGGTCTTATAAAAGGCTTCGTTTATCTTAGTTCTTTTTGGCCCAGGGAGACGACAGGAGACTGTTTTACTTACTTTTTTTTTTTTTAAGGAAAAGTTTCCATTATGGAAATGGCACGTGTTTATTTTTAGAAATCCAGCCACTGGGATCTATAACTTCTGTGGGAAGGAGGCGGCCCAGGGGCCAATGCTGACCCTCCTGTATTAAAGGTGGGTCTGAGTTTCTTTAGATCCTGGGTTCCTCCCTCCTAGGTTTCTTTCATTCTGTTAGCAGAGCAGGAATCTTGCTTATAGACGAAAAAGAGAATGACGAAAGATTGAAGTCCAGGGATTACAATAGCGATAGCGTCAAAAAAACTGGCTGACATTCATTGAACGCTTACTGTATGCCAGGCACTGGGCTATGTGCTTCATACCTTAAATAATTCATTCCCCATAACACTGAGAAATACGAATTATTACCTGCACTTTGCATAGGAGAAAAAAATCTAGTCTCCAAGAAGTAGTAGCCAGCACAGAATGGTGAAGTATGAATCACACACAGGTTTGTCTGACCCCAACGCTATGTCTGAACAAAGGCAGAGGGCTGCATGCTCACTGCTACAGGTAAGGGCTCTCTGTTGGGGAAAAGGAGTTGAACCCTAAGGGAGAGGCAGGCACTTCCAAATAACCTAGCTCACCTCCATCAGGGCTCCTCCCCCAGTGGGGGTGGCAGGACCAGGCAGCTCCCTAAAACAGGTGGCTTCTTCCACGGGACCCACAGAAGTTCACTGGGTCTCCCACTGGCCCCAGCCCTCCTGGAAAACACTTTCATGGGTTGAAGGAGATGACAGAGGAGGACTTCAGGGAAGGGACTGGATCCGAAGCATTGCTGAGGACGGAGTTCACCCTGATCACACTTCTCATTGTGCTATGATAAGTTAGAGGGTGGGACCTGGTGCCAGGCTGCCTGGCTTCCCACTCTGACTCTTGTGGGAGGTTTTTTGGCTGTACTTTGAGGCTTATGGGATTTTGGTTCCTCAACCAGGGACTGAACCCAAGCCCTCGGCAGTAACAGCAGGCATCCTTAACTACTGGACTGCCAGGGAATTCCTCCACCCTGGCTTTGTAATGGTGCAACTTTGGGTGAGTCATATAACCTTTTCTCTAGGAGTTTTCTCCTTTGTTTAATGGGGAGTAGAAATACCTGGGCTTCCCTGGTAGCTCAGCTGGTAAAGAATCTGCCTACAATGCAAGAGACCCCAGTTCGATTCCTGGGTCAGGAAGCTCCCCTGGAGAAGGGATGGGCTGCTACCCACTTCAGTATTCTTGGGCTTTCCTGATGGCTCAGATGGTAGAGAATCCGCCTGCCATGTGAGAAACCTGGGTTTGATCCCTGAGTTGGAAAGATTGCCTGGAGGAGGGCATGGCAACCCACTCCAATATTCTTGCTTGGAGAATCCCCAAGGACAGAGAAGCCTGGTGGGCTATGGTCCATGGGATCACAAAGAGTCAGACACGACTGAGTGACTAAGAACAGCACAGTACAGAAATGCCTATAGTTGCAATGATTCCATCATGTGAGATGATGTATGGAAAACACTTACAATGGACCCTGGCACACAGTCAGTGCTTAACAAAAATTAGCTGCTATTATTCTCCAAGTAGATCACAATGAATAAATAGCACATATAAACAAAGTATAAATGATCAGACAGGAGATAAAGTCCTTTTCTGTTTGTTGTCCCACCTTGGGTTCATCTTGCCTGACCTCCAGAGACACTTGGAATTCTCCAAAGGACCTGATGGGGTTGGAGACCCTGGGGTTTCTGTTCCAGGAGGTTCTAAAGCACTTCTGAAGTCCAGCGTGGTACCATCTGGGACTTCTACTCAGATTCAACTAGGATTTATTTAGCTAAGAAAAACCGTCTAACGTTCTGGAAGAATTTGTTCTTCCTCCCACCCTAACCCTTTCTTGGGTCTTTTGGGTCCATGCCTCTAAGGTATGTACCCAGATTAGATTGGTAACACCTTAGAATCTTGAGTGACTTAGCATTCAGCACAGCATCCTCAGCAGCAGCACCATGATGGATACTGCCATCACCACCGTGTCATTCCCATTCAAGTCACCATCAAATCTGAACCATCATCACTACCACCTCAGTTTCTGGCAGCACCACTGCACCACCATAACCACCCCCATCACTGCTGCTGTCTTTACAATCTTCATTTTCATCTCATCACTGTCAGGCTTCTTCTCACGTGATCATCTTTACTATTCCATGATCACCTTCTGCTCGGGGGCAGTCAGGACTTTGGTAGCAAAAACTCAAGTCAACTAACTTAACCAGAATGGGCAAAGCCTTCTTATGGGTGACTATTCCCAAGGGACTCAAACACCGAAGGATGCTCCATCTCTCATCTCCACTTATTCCTGCTATTCATTTAATTTTCTTCTGGAGACAGACCTCTGTCCATGTGATCCAGGGATTTGCATCCTGGCTTCTCAGTGACCCTGAAGCAAAATAATTTTCGTTGCTAAAGCTCAGATTGAAAATTCCCACAGAAGGTCCGTGATTGGTTGTTTGGTTACCTTTGGGGCCAATTACAATGGCTAGACCTGTGTGTTCTTGTGATTAGCTCAGATTGGTCACGTGCCAAACACAGATATGGCAACTGGGAGAAACATGGATAATTCAGTTTGCATCCACATTCACCTGCCCCATCTACCACCACCCCTCTCATCTCCACCACAACCTCCACCACCACCATCACTACCATTCCTACCAAATCACCCTCGTCCTAAGAAACATAATGTGCAAGTCCTAAACTGCAAATTCCTGAATTTGGAATTTCAACAAATTGGAATTTGATGAAGTCTCCAGCCTTCAGGAATTTTCCATCTCTGGAAAACAAGAAAGTTGGCATGTTCAAGGAGCTGGACTCCTAGGCCTTGGCCATGGGACGGAGCAAAGAGGAGAGTTGTGGGGACAAATCCCAGCACCTCCGCAGCCCTGGCGCTAATCCCTGGGCAGGCCCAGCATAGCAGCAGCTTGTGTCTAGCCCAGAGAGGGCACCATTCCTTCAAATGCACAAAATTCCCATCCTAGTCAGAAGCTGTGCTTGCAGGAGCTCTCAGCACGTCTGCCCCCCTTCTCTGGGGGGATGGGGGTTGCTTTTGGATCCAGGCCTCCTGCTCCTGCTCCATCTCCAAGCAAACATCTGTTTCCAGATGTTGTCCCCGAGCCATACAAAGCCAAAGGAAGACTCAAGTTAATATATCTACAGCAGACCCGACTGTCAGCGGCAAGCTAGTGTCGGGAATGGATCACTCAAGGAAAGCAAGAGCCCTCATTTCCTGGTGGGACATATAGGAAAGACAAACAGGGCATTTCCCCTGCAATGTTTAGAAATGACCTTAACAAAGCAACAGGCTTAAGGAAAAGGAGAAAGAAAAAGAAGACCTTTGTAATGAAGTTTACAGGAACAAATGTTCCAGGTGGCTCTGGTTTCATAGCTACTGCTGGCCAAGGAACAAGAGGGAGTGAAGCTCTGTGGGGAGGGCAAAACGTCCTCTGGATTTACTGGCCATTGACTGCGGTCCAGACTCTGGGCCAAACTTGAATCTGGGGGCTGTGCTATACCTGGTGGGGAAGAGACCTGGCCCAGATCCAGCGCCGCCACTGTCTGCTGTGTGACCTTGAACCACATTCTGAACCACCTCTCTGTGCTCACTTTCTGCAGGAGTCATATACCAGTGGAGCCTTGGGGGATTTATAAAGGTTCTTCTGGTCTAGGGATGGCGATACTCTCCACTTCCAACCAGGAGAGCCGCTCCTAAGATGAGGCTGACAGAGGTCCGTGGTCAAGGCAGAGAGTTCCACAGCAGTGGGGGTGGGCAGCGAGCTGGGGATATGGAGCACGCAGAGACACAACACCCTAACTTGCAGTTCCCAGATGCTGGTAAACAGGGATCTGCTTCAGTAAACTAACTGTGCTCTTCATTACCCGTCTGTCATCAACCGAAAACATCTGTCTCTTAACCCACAGTTGCCTGCCTTTCTGACAGCTTCCCCACCCCCCACCCCATCAGGGAGAGCTCAAGTCCTGGGCTTCTTCTCCAAGCACATGCTTGGGGCGCCCTTCCACCATCCCCATGCTGAGGCCCAGATTCCAAGCCCTGTTTCCCTGGGCTGACAGCTCAGAGGGACTGTGTCTCACTCTCACCCCTCTACTGACTGTTCTTCCTCCAAAAAGCAGCAGATAGGGCCCTAATGGATGCGTTTGCTCGAGCCTTCTGACGTCTGGCTGCAGCGTGATCATTCACCATCATCTCTTTTGGATTTTGTACTTTATTAGAGTTTTGCACACATGATCTCATTTGAGTCTCTCGGTGCTCCTCTGAGTAGGAATTAATATTCTCTTCCCCCAGGCAGGAGGCTAAGATCCAGAGCAGTGAAGATACTTACTGAAAGGCGCACAGTTTGCAGATGGAGAAGCCGGGACACAGCGTTTCTGGATTTCAAAGATAGTGCTTTGTTTCAGCTCAAACCTGAGTCAGCAAATTGGTTTCACCCCCTCAAGCACTGGCCTCATTAGACTGATAATAGCTTTCTGCTTTGAGAAGCATAAGCAGAGTGGTTGTGTGTGTGAGTGTGTGTGTGTGTGAGTGTGTGTATGTTAGGAGTGGTGTTCTACAGTTGATTAGTCATGTCTTCCAGTGACATGGGAATGGGAACGTTGGTATGTATGCCAACCATGACCAGACCATGCCACCTGAGAAGAAAGGAACGGAAGGGACAGATGATTACGGCTGTTGGGGGTCAGGTGGTCACATGATGTATCTCTGGCAAGGGCTTACCACAAAAGTTTGGAACGTGTGCTCTGTTACCCCAGTCCTCTCCTCTGTCTGGATTCTTACCATGTTTGAGGCATCTGTTCAGTACTCACCTCTTCCAGGAAGGCTTCCTGCAACCCTCACCCAACTCTAATTCCCCACCTTTCTTTCCAAGTCCTGAGTCATCTGCATTTGTTTGGTCTTCAGTTCATTCTGCTGGGCCCTGCTGTTCTCTTTCCTATGTACGTAGCTTCCTGCAAAGGCCCCATGGGACAGCACGCTCTGTGAGTACCTAACACAGAGTCCTGTTTTCACCAGGAGCTCAACAGGAGATGTGGACTACTGATGGATCAATGACCTACACCATCCCTCCTCTCAGCTGCAGGAAGCCAGCGCTTGGGAGGCGGTGTGAACTCTTGTTGGGTCTTTGTCATACGTCCCCAGTCTCTGCAGCTATTCTCATGGCATTGATGGGCTGTGTTGAGTACTGAAACGGCACAACACATACCTTCTCATCCAATCCTCACTACAGGAGATAGGAATTGTTCTCCCCATCATTCAGATTTTAAAAGCAGATGCAGATTGGCTACACGATTTGCCCAAGATCACACAGCCAGTTAACAGTGGAGCCAGCCCCTGAAACCACTCAGAACAGCCTCCAGGTGACAGGAAATGAGTCTCAGAGCTGCCCATGCCTGACCTTGAAATGAGGCCAGGTAGAGTTCTGCTGAATTATTCTCGATCCTCCTGAGACCAGAGGGCTGTTTGGAACCTCCAGATGTTCCTGCAAGAGGTCATCAGGAGAAAGCTGAGAAGGATCTGGGCAGTAGAGTGGACAGTTGGTCATGGCCCTGTCTAACCACAATATTCCCCAAATCTGACTTTTTAGAGACAAGTGATCCTATGGACACATCCACTAGCCCACTGTACTAGACATTCTTCTCAGGTTGGGGTAGATAGCTCCATCTGTGGATTCCATCTGGAACCAGGTGTAGGTCCCTCCCCTACAGAAATCTGGCCTTCCCCATGTGACTCGTTTCAGCCAGTGAGACGTTAGCAAGTGTCATACAAGGGGAGGTGTCATAAGCACTTGCCACCAGGACTTGGTATCTTGGAATTTCCCTTTGAAAGCCGGCCACCATGCTGAAAAAAGCTCAAGATATACCATGAGATGTTGAGAGGCCACTCTAGGTGGAGAACAGGGGGAAAAGAGGCCATCTTGAATGTTCCAATCTCAGCTGAGCCCCTAGCCAAGTTTCCCCAATGCAGCCTCATGTGTGACCTCAGCCGTGTTACTTGGAACAGAAGAACCACTCCACTGAGCCCTGTCAACTCACAGTATTATGAGAAATAATAAATTATTTTGTTAAGAAACTAAGAGTTGGATCCATCTGTGATACTGCTACAGACGCCTGAAATACTGTCCCTGGTTACTGCCCAATGACTCCTAAACACAGTTGGGGTCTGGATCATTCAGAAGCGTGTACCTGGTCTCATATACATATCTTGACCAAAGCAGATTGCTTATGGGCAATTTAGCACACACCCATTCTTGGAACAAGTATGAGTGCACATCCTCATCCGCACACTCACTGGCGGTACCTTAGAGACAGCCCAGCCGTACTGTGGGCATCTCCATTCATCCACAACATTTGCACTCCTCCGCATGTCCACGCTTATACGTGTGTGCAGAAATGTGCATGATCTATGTACCAAAGCACATGAGTACACACACACAGTGAGACCCTGGGTGAGGGAGCTGGGGGGCGGGGTCACACCCACACACGTGCACACAGTCACTCATGGCCTGAAACTGTACGTCTCTGAACTCCTCTAAGAACCTGCAGCCTGCTGAACAGGGTCCCCCGCGTCTTCATCAGTGTAGCCTCCACACTTGGCTCTCCTCTCTTCTTAATGAGAGAGTTTGTTTTGGCCCCAGTTAAGAAGGCTCCCAGGGCCTCCTGGGCAGGCTGGCCCTCCCCCGCACATCTGCAGCCCCTGCTGCTCGACCAGCATCCCCAGCTCTGCAGAGTCAGCCAGGGAGCTGATTGGCGTGGTTGCGTGGGAAGGAAGTGGGGACTCAGGAAAAGCCATTTCCAAATGTTCCATCTTCAGCTCCAAGCAGGGGCTTCAGACTGAACCCCAAAACACTCTCCCCCGAGACATGGCATGCTACTGTCCTCTAACCTGAGGCAAACTCATTTAATCTTAGAGCCTGTAGAAGGGCAAGATCGAGGCCTTGAGTACAAGAGAATGGCTGCATTTCTCGCCTTATTTCTACCCTGGGACTGGCCTTGGTGCATTCTCTTTGGGATCCCTATCTGGTGCAGGTCAGTACCTCCCAACCTCCTGCACAGGGGTACAGCCCCTTCACTGGCTCCCCTTTGTCTTTAGGGGACTATCCTGCTCAGCCCCTGACCACCTCTTCAGCACTTTACACTCCACTCCACTCTTCAGCCACAGTGAGCCACTGACGACTGCCCCGATTCCCAAATTTCTCCATCATGCTCTTTTTCCACTCCAGGCTTTTGCACAGGCAGCTCCCTCCATTTGGCATGCCCTCTCTATACCCCTTGACCTGACTATGCTCATCCTTCAGGTCTCATCTCCCAAGCATCCTCTCTGTCCTGCTTGGTAGCACTTAATCCTGTTGGCCTCCACCACTAGTCCACTGTGCTCACCACTGTGTCCTCAACTCCAGCAGGCTTGGCACTAGAAAGTGCTCCATACATTTTTACTGAATGGATGAATGTTTGAGTTAGGAAGGCCCTTATACATCCCAGTTTTCCTTTCTCTTCTTTGCTCAACAATTTCTAAATCTCACATAAGAGGAAGATGCACAGGTTAATATAGCTGGGAGAAAGCCAGAAGTAGAATCCATCCATCCATCCATTCTTCCATTCGCCCATTCATTCATTCAGACCACCATTTCTTGGGCTTCTACACTGTGCTTATTGCAGCACATACAGAGATGAATACGGTCACCCTGCTTTCTAGAAACGCACAGCCTAGGGGAGGGAACAGACAGACACAATAGTTTAAGCTACACAAGACAGGCCAGTGGCTCAAATGGGGTAAGTTACTTCACTCATGTGAGAGTCTAGGCTTCTCTGACAACTCAACTTCACAAAGTCACAAGGGGCCCAGATTCCTTCTGTCTTGTTGCTCACTACATGCAGGAGTTGGAAGCAGAGCTGAGAAACAGGGTTGTGATGCCAGTGACCATAAAGCCTGGGAGAGAAATGAGGAAGAGTCTAGGATGCCTGGAGGAGATTCTGGTAGGTCCCTCAGAGCTGGCTTCCTTGGGTGAGGTTCCCCAGCTGGGGCTACTATGTGGGAGAGTTGGACCTGTCTAAAATACCAGGCGTGGGGAAGGCAGTGGAGCAGAGAAATCCAAAAGGAAGAACAGATTGGAAAGAGACTAAGCAGGTGCAATCCACAGGACCTGATCCCAACTGGATGGAGGGGGTAAGGGTGAGGAAGGAGACACACATCCAGCCTGAGCCTCAGGACAATGCCTGCGCCCTCCACCAAGGGAAGGAAAGCCAGTGTGCTAGGGGAGCTGACTGTGAGGGGAGGTGGTGGGGGAGTGCCAAAGGGAGCTGCCAGAGCAGCTAGACATGGGTGAGAGATGCTCGGAGATGTGGACTGTGGGTTTTCATGGGAAAGTCATCACCAGAGACAGGAAAGCGCTTCAGAGGACAAGTTCCCCCAACTGCCCCGTGGACAGTGCAGTTACCTTGAATATATATCCCCATCCCTTGGGGGAGCTTCTATAAACTGGATGGGAACCTTGGCTTACCTGTGCCCCTACTCCAACCCCAAAGAGATTCTAACTCAGGAAAATGGAGTGGACCACTCTCTGTGGCTCTAGGTTCTTTTACCTGCAAAAGAAGAAACCCAACTCAAACAGGCTGAAGCAAAAATGAGTCCTATAACTGAACAGTGCAGGCACAGATGAGCTTAAGCGCAGTTTCATCACTGAGTTTAAATAATGTCTTCAGGGACCAGCCTCTCTCCACCTCTGCTTGCTTCCTGTGTTGGTTTCATTCTCAGGCAAGATCTTTAAGAACAGAGGGAAGATACCCACTGTGGTTCAGTTCAGTTCAGTTGTTCAGTCACGTCCAGCTCTTTGTGACCCCATGGGCTGCAGCACGCCAGGCTTCCCTGTCCATCACCAACTCCCGGAGCTTGCTCAAACACGTGTCCATTAAGTTAATGATGCCATCCAACCATCTCATCCTCTATCATCACCTTCTCCTCCTGCCTTCAATCTTCCCTAGCACCAGGGTCTTTTCCAATGAGTCAGTTCTTCACATCAAGTGGCCAAAGTATTGGAGTTTCATCTTTAGCATCAGTCCTTCCAATGAATATTCAGGACTGATTTCCTTTAGGATGGACTTGTTTGATCTCCTTGCAGTCCAAAGGACTCTCAAGAGTCTTCTCCAACACCACAGTCCAGAAGCATCAATTAATTCTTCAGCGCTCAGCTTTCTTTATGGTCCAACTTTCACATCCATACATGACTACTGGAAAAAACATATCTTTGACCAGATGGACCTTTGTCGGCAAAGTAATGTCTCTGCTTTTTAATATGCTATCTAGGTTGGTCATAGGATCTTTGTTGGCAAAGTAATGCCTCTGCTTTTTAATGTGCTGTCTAGGTTGCTGTCTAGGTTGGTCAGCCCCCTGTGGTAGCTGATACTCTTTCAAAAAGTCCTTTGCAAAGAAATAGCATTCCTTTCCCAATCATTCCAGCCTGATTCTCCTTAGTCTGAACTTGGCCACAAGCCCATCTCAGGCCCAAACACTGTAGCCAAGGGAGATGGAGATGCTAATTGGTTAGATTAGCTCACATACCCTAGAGACAGGAATGGGGTCAACGCTGCCAGAGCCAAAGGGACTCAGCTTGGCATCATTGGCAGGATTTTAAGGCACAGAAAACGGATAAAGGATGGACTTCCTGGTGGAGGGGACTGCAAGAGCTAATATGTGGAAGCAGAAAAACACAAAAAATGCTTTAGGAACAGTGAAGCTTGTATGCACAGAGACATTTTTTTCTTAGCTCTCCATTCTGGTACCCAGAGTATCTGTTTTTGTCTTGGAGTGCAATCATGACTACAGATTAAACTCAAACTCTTTGCGCTAGCACTGAAAGTCTCTCTTCTTGCTCCAAACAAGAAATCCTATTTTCTAGAGAAGTTGATTAATTCCAACATCGACAGAACATTGATCCAACGTTGACAGAGAATTCTCAAGTTTCTCTGACACCAGAGTCCCCCTGGATGCCTCAGGGTTCATACAGGTCATTTCTGAATGCAGGGGTCAGGCTAGGACCCTCCCCCTTCAGCTCCCAATCACAGAGGATGCCCCAACCCCCAAATCTTTTAGATTTGACTGCCTTGGCATTCCTGAGGGCCTCTAAAGTCTTGAAAGGGAAAACATCAGCTTGTGGAATAAGAAATGGAAGAAACTACTCTCCTAGTTCCCTTCCTTCGTGTTCCTTATCCTTGCAGGGGTTGGGAGGTTGGGGGATGTGAAGGGGGAACCAAATCTACATCCCCGATCCCCGGGCCTATACCTCTCAGCGCAGAAATTCTCTAGCGCCCCCTGGTGGTCACTAACACTAATGGTTTCTCTCAGGGTTTATTCTGAGCAGCCCAATTGAGACATCCGTCACGGGGTAAGGAAACAGGCACACTTACCCCATATCCCATATTAAGGAAATGCTAGAGCTGGAACGGACCCAAAGCTCCTGGCCACCAGTCCTTTCTGCAGCATCACTTTCTATCTGTGGCATCACTTTCTATCCCTGTAGTCCTCCCTAGTGGCTAACTGACCTGGCAAGCAATGTTATAACATTTATTATTTATGATGTAAGTACTTTATTACTATGTTGCTCTACCAAATACACGTGCCACACTTTGAGGTGTGCCATGATACCGTATAATATGTTAACACTGATCAGGTCAATATATAAAATGTGCAGTTGGCAACGCTGTTACTCTAAAATGGAATCGCAGAAAGGCTCCTTTCACCATACCCATTACCCACCTCTGTTTTACATTTCAGGAACCAGTCTTTTATCCCCCCATCGATGTTCCTGGGAAGTAAGCTTTCTCTGTAAACTCAGTCCCACCTCCTCCTCATTCACAGGAATGTCAAGAGGTGCAAGGAGATAAAGTCTCTCTGGGATACAAACGTTACTTAAAATGGGAGAGGTGGCAAGAGAAGAGAGGAAACTACAAAATTGCCTTCAGGCAGCTTTCTCTACTGGACCATAGGAAATGATAGCGGAAGGGAGCCAGGGAGAGAATGGCTCACCTTTAATGGCTGCAATGTTTGGGGCAGGCTGGGCTGTCGGCGGAGGGCTGGAATGAGTCTCAGATCTGCGGCAGACAAGAAGAGGAGGGGTCCGTACTGGCAGGCGGGAGGACTGACTGGCCTATTGGATACCGTGAAATAACCCTCTGCTCAGCTTGTACTCACCTGTATCCTGAACCACGAGTCCTGGTCCTGAAAGAGAGACAAGGGCACCAGTCTGCTGCTCCACCCCCACCGCAGAGGGTTGACTTTTCACCCCAGAGTAAAGCTGTGATTGGTGAAGTGAGCCCCACCAAAGGCGCTGGGGCAGCTGGAGGTGCGGAGTCGGAGGTGGAGCTGGTTTGGGGAGGAAGAGAGGGGATCAGACATGACAGGGGGTGCTCGGCAGCAGCTCAAGGGAATCAGACAGTCCTGCTCAGGAGGTAGACATCCATCTAGATCCCTGACAGTAACTCAACTGGGTTCCTTGGAGGATCACAAAGACTGGCTGTGCCGACTTGTCAGAAAGCAGAGTGATGTCTGGACCCGTGACTTAGCAGGAAGGTAAAGAGGACCCTAGTGTGGATTGCGAGAAAGGGAGAGAAGCAACCCCCAGCTCCACTCCACACCCCCTTCCTGCCTATAAATAACCCCAAGTGTCACTTCAAAGGGGACAGGGAGCGCGGGAGAGGGGCTCCCGTGGCCGGTGGGTTGGGGCAGCGGGCGGTGCACACCACGCCCCCCACCCCGGGCGAGTTTGCATAAATAAACAAATCCAAGCCGTCGGCCCCGCAGGAGGGGGAGGAGGAGAGGGGAGGAGAAGGGAGGGGGGCGGGAGAGATTAGTTTGGGAAGTAGCACGGATTGCTCATCCGATCCGTGCAGCCGCTGCTAGTGTGTCAAGTTACAGAGGCGCCGGAATCGGCCCCAGCGCTCCTCGGCAGCGGCCACGACCCACCTCTGCCCATGGGGCCCTCCATGTGCACCCCTTCGCCCCAGGACTGAAACTGGCTCGCCCGGGCGACGGGAAACACCAAGAAGGACAGACTGCTCAACCACCTCCGGACTGCAGATACTTGAAGGGAAAGACGGGGCAGAAAAGAGAGCCGGCCAGATTTCCCTAACTTTCCTGGACTTGGAACGTTCTTCGTAGCAACTGTTTTTTTTTTCACCTGGGTGTACCCCCCGATTACTGCTGGGTTTTTTGTGTGGTTTTTTTTTTTTTTTTTGCTCCCCCCGTTCCCTCTCCAGCTGCTATTTTTTCCATCCTCTTTGCCGAGAGCAAAGGAAAGGGACATTTTTCCAGCGACACAAGCCTTTTCTCTACTGCCCCGGAGCTTGAGATCGCGCTTTGGGGCAGCGGCTCTCGCCTTTATTTATTCTATTTATTTATTTATTGGTTCTCAAGACGCGAGGGGATGGTAGCGGAGCGCTCCCGCAAAGCGACAGCCGCCGGTGCCCGCGGCCCTGGGGAGCTGGGCGCACCCGGGACAGTGGCGCTGGCGGTGGCGCCGGCGGAGCGCTGCGCGCGGCTGCCGAGCCCGGGGTCGTGCGGGCTGCTGGCGCTGGCCCTCTGCTCGCTGGCGCTCAGCCTGCTCGCCCACTTTCGGACGGTCGAGCTGCAGGCCCGGGTGCTGCGCCTGGAAGCGGAGCGTGGGGAGCAGCAAATGGAGCCGGCTATTTTGGGACGAGTCAACCAACTGCTGGATGAGGTCTGTGCTCTTTGTTGCTGCCTTTTATTCCTTCCCCGCGGCGCCCCCTCGCGCAGCCTCCAAACTTTGGACCAGCCAGTGCCCGTGGGCTCTCTCTCCGCCGCGCGGTGCGCCCTGGCCTCGCCCCAGTTGTCTGCGGGAGGGATGGGGCCAGGGACGAACGCTGCCCTGCCAGCAGGCAGGAAGACCTGGGCGGCTAGCGCCGGGCCCCTCGGCTCCCTCCTAGAGCAGGCGTCTCCCACTTTCCGCGCCGGGAGCGCCCTGAGCGCGCGGGGCAGGTGGAGGAAGGCTAGGCGCGGAGGCGCGCAAAGGCGGCCAGGCTGCGTTTCTCCCTCCCGGCTCCTCGCCAGGGCAGTGTGAGAGCCGCCCAGCGCCCACGCGGCGGGACTTGAGCCCGGTGGCCCGGGGCCGAGGCTTGCTGGGCCCCCGCAGCCCTCCCCATCCATCCCTTGACGGTCAGCGCTGCCTTTTATTGCCATATTCTGTTGGGAAGAGAGAGGGAGTGAGTTATCCCAGGGGTTGAGGGGGACAGGAAACAGTCCTTGCAGGAGGTGGCGGGCTGGTCTCTGCTCAGACCGCTAGGACCCAGGTGTTGGTGGTTTCGGTTCTGCTGTCCTTGGGCACAAACAAGCCCTCACTGTCTTGTTCTGAAGCTGTGTTTCTTGTCCCTGGTCCCCTGGAATGGTCCCCAACATTTTGTGTCTGTGTCTTTCTGGAAAAAGGATGCTGAGTTTTCTCCCATTCCCAAAATGTCCTTGAACCTCAGTGTATTAGAAGCCACTAGTGTCTCTTAGCCAAGACAGTCCCGAGAGTCATGAAGAGACCCACAGTCCACAGAAAGTAGGGACACACAGTCTCAGGGGTGCCACCCAACTAGCGACTGGCCAGCAGACCATGAGGCCAGGTGACGTCTGAGGATGTGGACAGCTCAGGGGACCCAGGGCCTCATATGAGGGGAGGATCCACAGGTAAAGGCTGCGGCCGTCTGGGAAGAAGTCCTGGAACAGGCTGGCCATGGACAGTTTCCGAGGGGAAGAACTGGGGGTGCATCTCTTACTTAGTAGGAGATGGTGTATCAAACAGTGAAGAGCGGGAGGCAGAGTCCAGCAGGCCTGGCTTTTATCCCCACTCTGCTACTTAGAAGCTGGCACCTGGGGCAAACACCCTAATCCCCTGAGCTCCACTCTGCCATCACAATGGTGGTGCTGATGGTAAACGTGAGAGCCCAGCTCTGATTGCAGCAGTGCTGTGGCCAGACTGGCACGATGCCCCAGTACCCTACAGCCAGCATCTTCTCGGTGCCTCTACCAGGCAAAGGCTGGCACTTGCCGAAGCAGCTCTCTGGGGCAATCACGGAAAGCGAGGTCAGAGGGCTAGAGCAGAGCAAGTTTGCTGATGCCAGAGGTGCACCCGTGACTGCTGCTGTTAGCTCATTCCCATGCCCTGCCAGGCCCCAGGGAAGCCGAGGGCTCCGCCAAGCCACCCACGGTCCCCTGGGACCCCGGGGGAAGCCGGTGAACTCCGCAGTGCCGGCAGACGGCCTTTGCTGGCTGGTTGGCAGTGCACAGGGGACTGCTGCATGGAAGGGAGGGTGTTGGGACGTGAAGGCTGCCTCAGGTGTCCCTGGGGTCCTGGCTGCTGAGGGACAAACGTCTGACCCTGAGTGTCCTGCCCAGTTCCTCTCTCCATCATCTCCCCTTCCTGGCCCCTCCTGCTGGCCAGGGCGTGCCCCTGCCCTTTCCTCAATCCTGGCTTCCTCCGCTTAAGACTTAGCCAGGCCACGCCTCATGCTCCCAGGACCTTGGGGTTGGCAGTGTTATCCACCAGGCTGAGCCTTCCAGTCTCAACTCCTACTGACTGTCAGACCCCTATTTTACAGATGGGGGAACTAAGGCTCAGAGTGGGGCCGTAGATTCCCAGGGTCATGTGGCGAGATCCAAAACTAGAACCAGCTTCCAGGGACTCTGCCCCCAGTGCTTTCCCCAGTGTGTCTGCCACCTTCCATTGTCCACTCTCAAGCGCTTATTCCCAAAGTGAATCTGAGAGCCAGCTGTGGGTCAGGCATTGTGGTGGGGGGCACGTTTCTGCCTTCTCGAACTTATAGGCAAATAGGACACAGAGAAGGTGGTGGACAGTGACCGTGTCGTGTGAAAAGTGCTATGAGAATGGAGGTCTAGGGATCCTGATGGCAGTGGCGCCCTGGGAAAGTGATTTTTCAAGTGAAGACTTGCAGGGTGATTAGGAGTTTTCCAGGCAAATGGGGATGAGTATGGGGCAAAAGGAACGGCTTCTGGAAGCTGAAACCAAAGAGAAAGACAGGTAGCTGAGGTCAAGAGGGGCCTTGGAGACACTTTGATCTTTGTATGAGCAATGCGGAGCCATAGAGGGGTCTTGAGGAAAGCAGTGCTGCACACAGAATGAGATGAAGAGCCAGGTAGAGGAGGCATGCCAAATAAGAGGTCAGCACGGAGCAGAGAGGATAGTGGCCGGCCAGGGGCACTTGTGGGGACAGAGAGGAATGAATGGAAATGGCAGCCTCAGTGGTGGGACCTGAGGTCATAGCAGAGGGCACTGGGACAGAGGGAGGGAGTGGTCCTGTGCGGGGAGGGGCAGGAGACCTGGTCTAAATGGCGATGACCTCGGGAGCGCTCTCCTGGAGGGGCCTGCAGGCCAGTGGCTCTGGAAGGGACTCTGTCAAGGCTGCACTGTCCAGTATAGCAAGCACTAGTCACATGTGACTCATTAGACTTAAGTTAATTAAATTAAATAAAATCTAAAATGCAGTTCCCCAGTCACACTAAGCCACCTTTCATATAACTGCTTGATAGATACCTGAGAGTCCCTCAGACAGGACAGTGCAGCCTTAGAACATAGATGTCACCCCATAAAACTTCATGGGATGACTCTGTGCTTGAAGCAGGCAGAGTCTGGGCCAGTGAAGGTGTTCAGGAGCAACTCCACCCTTTCCTTCCTCCACCCTTTCCTCTCCTAGGTCAGAACAAAGAGCAGAGGTAAGGAGAAAGGTGAGAACTGGGGCCACTGAAAACTCCCAGGTGAATAGGACAGGGGAATGGTTTTGTTGCAGAATGAGTCTGTGAAATGGGCATGCAGAGGATTCCTGCCCAAAGGCACCCCGTGTGCCAGGATTCCAGCTGGGCCTTGCCAGCCGTGTGGCCTCAGGCAAGCTGTGATACATGCCCTCACCTCATATCCCTTTTCCGTGAAGCCCTGGCCCTGCCTTCCTCTTGGGGTTGCTGTGGGGCTCTCAGGAGATGGGAGATGGAAAAATGCCCTGAAAGGTGCCACCGCAACGGGTCACGAGTGCCTCTGGAGAGCTCCCTGGAGCATGGGGCAGCCAAAGGCAGTCCGTCCCGGAGCCAGTGAGCCTGGGTCACTCCCTGAAGGATGGAGGAAGGCCACGGGCAAGGCCGTCCTGGGGAAGCACACAGTCTGAGCGATGGCCTGGGGGCAGCGGTCCAGGGCCACATGCTCACCTCCCATCCCAGTGGGGAAAGCAGCGTGCTGGGTGCAGAGGCCGTGTCTGGGAGACAGGAGGGAGAGGGAGGGCCAGGCTGAGGGGACTCCATAGGAGAGAAGCCTGGAGTGAGGTGAGGCAAGGGCAGATGTGAGCGGAGGCTGCGATCTGAGTGATCTGAGCTACTGGGAGGGGGGTGGGNCTTGCCGAAGCAGCTCTCTGGGGCAATCACGGAAAGCGAGGTCAGAGGGCTAGAGCAGAGCAAGTTTGCTGATGCCAGAGGTGCACCCGTGACTGCTGCTGTTAGCTCATTCCCATGCCCTGCCAGGCCCCAGGGAAGCCGAGGGCTCCGCCAAGCCACCCACGGTCCCCTGGGACCCCGGGGGAAGCCGGTGAACTCCGCAGTGCCGGCAGACGGCCTTTGCTGGCTGGTTGGCAGTGCACAGGGGACTGCTGCATGGAAGGGAGGGTGTTGGGACGTGAAGGCTGCCTCAGGTGTCCCTGGGGTCCTGGCTGCTGAGGGACAAACGTCTGACCCTGAGTGTCCTGCCCAGTTCCTCTCTCCATCATCTCCCCTTCCTGGCCCCTCCTGCTGGCCAGGGCGTGCCCCTGCCCTTTCCTCAATCCTGGCTTCCTCCGCTTAAGACTTAGCCAGGCCACGCCTCATGCTCCCAGGACCTTGGGGTTGGCAGTGTTATCCACCAGGCTGAGCCTTCCAGTCTCAACTCCTACTGACTGTCAGACCCCTATTTTACAGATGGGGGAACTAAGGCTCAGAGTGGGGCCGTAGATTCCCAGGGTCATGTGGCGAGATCCAAAACTAGAACCAGCTTCCAGGGACTCTGCCCCCAGTGCTTTCCCCAGTGTGTCTGCCACCTTCCATTGTCCACTCTCAAGCGCTTATTCCCAAAGTGAATCTGAGAGCCAGCTGTGGGTCAGGCATTGTGGTGGGGGGCACGTTTCTGCCTTCTCGAACTTATAGGCAAATAGGACACAGAGAAGGTGGTGGACAGTGACCGTGTCGTGTGAAAAGTGCTATGAGAATGGAGGTCTAGGGCTCCTGATGGCAGTGGCGCCCTGGGAAAGTGATTTTTCAAGTGAAGACTTGCAGGGTGATTAGGAGTTTTCCAGGCAAATGGGGATGAGTATGGGGCAAAAGGAACGGCTTCTGGAAGCTGAAACCAAAGAGAAAGACAGGTAGCTGAGGTCAAGAGGGGCCTTGGAGACACTTTGATCTTTGTATGAGCAATGCGGAGCCATAGAGGGGTCTTGAGGAAAGCAGTGCTGCACACAGAATGAGATGAAGAGCCAGGTAGAGGAGGCATGCCAAATAAGAGGTCAGCACGGAGCAGAGAGGATAGTGGCCGGCCAGGGGCACTTGTGGGGACAGAGAGGAATGAATGGAAATGGCAGCCTCAGTGGTGGGACCTGAGGTCATAGCAGAGGGCACTGGGACAGAGGGAGGGAGTGGTCCTGTGCGGGGAGGGGCAGGAGACCTGGTCTAAATGGCGATGACCTCGGGAGCGCTCTCCTGGAGGGGCCTGCAGGCCAGTGGCTCTGGAAGGGACTCTCTCAAGGCTGCACTGTCCAGTATAGCAAGCACTAGTCACATGTGACTCATTAGACTTAAGTTAATTAAATTAAATAAAATCTAAAATGCAGTTCCCCAGTCACACTAAGCCACCTTTCATATAACTGCTTGATAGATACCTGAGAGTCCCTCAGACAGGACAGTGCAGCCTTAGAACATAGATGTCACCCCATAAAACTTCATGGGATGACTCTGTGCTTGAAGCAGGCAGAGTTTGGGCCAGTGAAGGTGTTCAGGAGCAACTCCACCCTTTCCTTCCTCCACCCTTTCCTCTCCTAGGTCAGAACAAAGAGCAGAGGTAAGGAGAAAGGTGAGAACTGGGGCCACTGAAAACTCCCAGGTGAATAGGACAGGGGAATGGTTTTGTTGCAGAATGAGTCTGTGAAATGGGCATGCAGAGGATTCCTGCCCAAAGGCACCCCGTGTGCCAGGATTCCAGCTGGGCCTTGCCAGCCGTGTGGCCTCAGGCAAGCTGTGATACATGCCCTCACCTCATATCCCTTTTCCGTGAAGCCCTGGCCCTGCCTTCCTCTTGGGGTTGCTGTGGGGCTCTCAGGAGATGGGAGATGGAAAAATGCCCTGAAAGGTGCCACCGCAACGGGTCACGAGTGCCTCTGGAGAGCTCCCTGGAGCATGGGGCAGCCAAAGGCAGTCCGTCCCGGAGCCAGTGAGCCTGGGTCACTCCCTGAAGGATGGAGGAAGGCCACGGGCAAGGCCGTCCTGGGGAAGCACACAGTCTGAGCGATGGCCTGGGGGCAGCGGTCCAGGGCCACATGCTCACCTCCCATCCCAGTGGGGAAAGCAGCGTGCTGGGTGCAGAGGCCGTGTCTGGGAGACAGGAGGGAGAGGGAGGGCCAGGCTGAGGGGACTCCATAGGAGAGAAGCCTGGAGTGAGGTGAGGCAAGGGCAGATGTGAGCGGAGGCTGCGATCTGAGTGATCTGAGCTACTGGGAGGGGGGTGGGTCAGGGCCAGGAGAGGAGCGTGGGGGCGGGTGCCCGCTCAGGGGAGTTGGGAGTGTGGCTTCCAGACCGCAGCTCCAGCTCTTCCCCCATCAGCGCCTCTCTCCCAGTCTGGGACCCTTAATGAGCACTCCAGCTGCCCGTTAGTTGGTTTGCTTGCTGTGAAAAAAACAAAAAATGGAATGTCCCAAATGGAGGAAATCAGATGTCACCTAGGGCTGGGCAGACAGTGTACGATGACAGAGAAGAGGGTGGAATTTAAACCGGCCAAATCCATTTTGCAGGCTGAGGGGGAGCAAGGGGGTGTCAGCAGCCACCTTCAAGGTGAATGCTGAGGGAGGCCAGGCTGATTCCCCTTCCCCAACCATAAGAGTAACAGCAACTCTGATAGGAGGGTACAATGGCCAGTGCTACGCACATAATCTCTTTCAATCCTCATGACTTCCCCAAGGATTGACATGCTTATTACCCCATTTTACAGATGAGAAGACTGATATCACTGCACCTCCATCCCACTGTCTCTGATTCAGTCCTTTGGGTATTGATGGCATTTTCCACTCCAAGAATCCCCTGGGAGAGGAAGTAGTTGAAACTTCAAGCTAAAATGTCGAGGAACCCCAGAAGACTCTTTCATCCCTAAAAATAATAATAACAACCCTTACAAGAGGAAAGCCTCACATTTATAGAGCATGCACAGGAGCCCCTTATTGAACTCTTTCCAGGGGCAGTTGGAGGAGAGATCAAAGCAGTGGCTGAGAGATTAGGGCTCTGGATGGGGTCCTCTAGGAATGAAGTACTGAGATGAGACAGGAGCAGGCTCTTAAACAGAGAATGTGTGTGTGGATGACCTGTGTAGAGTGCCCTGCATACATCCCAGGTTCCTGGACCTCAGTTAATGGACAGACCTTAGATCCAGGTGTCCTCAGATATCACCGGTGCTCCCTTGAGTCACTGTTAAAACTACTCCTCTTTTCATGCCGTGAGTAAATGACTAGTTTTAATAGAGGAAAGACCTTCAGAGACCCTGAAGTCTAGTCCCCTCAGTCTACTGATGAGAAAACAGGTCCAAAGCTTCACACCAGGCATCAGATGAGCCTGGAGGTAGGACCTCTGTCTCTGGTAGGCATCTCCCTTCCACACCACACCTCCTTCCTGGACAATAGTGTTTGTCTGGCCAAGTGGCGGCCAATCACTCTCCACTTCTTGGCCCTCACAGACATTATTAATCACTTGCCACACATTTTCTCACTGAGCTTACATACAGCTTTAGAATCCTCTTCAACACAGGAAACTACTACCCTGCTAGCAAGAGCTGACATTCAAGACAAAGAGCTATTGGGGAATTCCCTGGCAGTCCAGTGGTTAGGACTCAGTGCTTTCACTGCCGAGGACCTGGGTTCCATCCCTGGTTGGGAAACTAACATCCTGCAAGCTGTGCAGCACAGCAAAAAAAAAAAAAAAAAAAGCTGAAGAACTATTTCCTGACGCTGATTTTTTAAAAATACAGAGAAATATTTCCTAGAGTTAAAACTAGGGGGAGTTGTTAAAGTTTCATTGCTTCTCTAGAAGCGTTAAAACTAGCAAGTAGCTCCAAACCACACTGAGGACCCCCAGCCCTGTTAGGAAGATGGTGAGAAAAAGTCAAAGCATCTGAAACAAAATGCCGTCTGCCTTATGCATAGTCTCCCAACTTGACACTCTCAGAGAGATGCCTTTTCCCCTATTCCAGACTTGCCCCCATGCCTTGGAAAGTCTTCCCTAAACACCCTGACCCAAAATGGCCCTTCCCCCTGCTGACCTCCTGAAGAACTTTCTGGCCGTGCCAAGTATCTAACTCAGAGAAGGAAAATAGGGCACGTGCTGACTTCTCTCACCCCAGAACCACAGCAGGCATTACTAATCACTCAACACACACCCAGGGAGCCTACCTAGGTTTCAGAATGCTTCTCAACACAGCTCTCCAGGCGGCCACTCCCATTCTACTGGAGTCAGGGCACAAGATAAAATCTGTTGCCAACCGTGGCTTAGCTTCAGACACATTGTGCAGTGAGCCCTCCTCTCCACTGCCTTTCAACGTCTTATCTCTCCATTTGATCACGTACAACTGGACGGGTGGGGGCAGGAGCTCGCTGGTCTCCAGTCCTTCACTGAAGCTAGCCTGGGGCCTTGCGAAGAGTAAGCAGCCCTCACCAATTAGCTGCTGATTTAAGGTTCCACTGCCATAGGCCAGTGAAGCCATCTCAGAAGTCAGCTATCTTCCACCCACTCCCCCAGCCCAGACCCAGCTGTCTGCCCAGCATCTGCTCAGGTGGTTGTGCCCTGGAGCTGGTGTTTTGCAGCAGTCAGAGGCTGAAGTGAGGAACTCCTCCTGAGTCAGAGCTGCATCATAGGTCCCAGCTGAGAGTGGGGATGGCTCAGAGTGGTGTGTCCTCAGCTGGACAGAGAAGCTGGGAGCATCCTTCCTCTGCCATTACCTAATTGTGTGACCTGAGTCTCAGTGCTCCAACCTGAAAAATGGGCACATCCTCTTAATAGTGTTTTTGCAGGATTCAGATAATAACAACTGGAACCATTACAGCCTCACTTGTCACTGGTGGAGACAAAATGAGGCTGCATTGTGTCCACAACTTTGCATCGTGTCCACAACTTTTTTTTTAAGTGTAAATAGAATTTTTGATAAAAGTAAAGTACAATTTTGAACACACCAAAATAGTTAAACTTTATCAAAATAAGTGTAATGTTTGCTCCAGAGCAACTTGTTCTATGCGGAGAGCCAACTCTTTGGAAAAGACCACATCTATTAATTAATTTAATTCTCACAATAATCCTATGAAGTGGTTATATTTTTACTATTCTCTTCTTACAGAGAAGAGTGTGGAGGCCTAGAGAAGTTGCTTTACTTTCCCAAGGTCACACTGCTGCTAGTAAGTAGCAGAGCCTCAAACCCAGGTAGTCTGGCCCCAGAGCTGGCATTCAAACCACATGTGTAGACGATCTGTGTAAAGTACCACATTGCCCTAAGTCAGCTGAGGCAGGTCACAGAGGCCAGGCTCAGGGACTGTTCAATTCAGTTTGGTTTGTCACAGAGGTAGCATTGACCGAGCTGACTTGGTGTCAGCTCACATTAGCATCTTTGTTTTAAGAATGGCGCTGAGGCTTACATCAAGTCTTGGTGATGAGGACTCTAAGGAAAGTCCCTGTCCAGCCTTGGCTTCCAGAATGTTTGGGCTTCCAGGAGGGAGGGGCTGGGTCTTGTCCTTTGGACACTGAACTGTCCTCTAAGGAAGCGTAGCCCCAAATCTGGGAGTCCTCCCCAGGCAGAGCAGAGTCGTTCAGGCAGAAGATTCTGCACAAGCCCCAGTCTCAGCCCTGCTGTGTCGCCCTCTGCTTGCTTTTTTTCCCCCCTCTTCTGCCCTGCTGCCTTCCTAAATAGTGTGCATCGATCTGTCTGCCTCTGCAGTTTCTTGAGTGTTTCCTTTTGGATCAAGATAAGGATAAAAGTCCCCTTTAAAAGTGACTCTCCCCTCCTTCTCTCAGGTCTGCATACCCTCAAAGGCCTGCCCCTGGACTGGTGGTGGGTCAGCTGCATACTGGCACCTGCAGGACGTTAATATATACCAGGGCTGACTCCCCTTCCTAAACCCTGCTGTGAATGCCGGTGGGCAGGGTCTGGCAGTGGGTCGTCTAGCGAGCTCCACAGTTGAGAGTCCCTCCCAAGCTGCTCTGCAGCAAACGTTGCACGTATTTTTATAAAGATTTCTTTTAACTAACCATTTTGGTGTGTTCAGAATTGTACTTCATTTTTATCAAAAGAGAAACTGTATCAGACAGAAACTGTATCTGTTCCCCTGAGCCAGGAGCACCCTGTGCAGTTTACCCAGGGCCCCTCGCCTGAGTCCAGAGCAGTGCTTCAGGGGCTGATGGAGGCAGTCAGGAGGGTCACAGTGAGACTCAGCAACAGCCCTACCACACACTGCACAGTGTGAAAGTATGGGAGGGTTAAAGAAGGGGAAGCACTGGGGTTTATTTTTTTTGGAGCAGGGTGTTGGGTTTTGGTTTGGGTCTTGTGTGTCCATGCTAAGTCACGTCAGTCGTATCTGACTCCTTGCGACCCCATGGACTGTAGCCCACCAGGCTCCTGTGTCCATGGGATTCTCCAGGCAAGAATACTGGAGTGGGTTGCCGTGTCTTCCTCCAGAAGGTCTTCCCTACCCAGGGATCAAACCAGTGTCTCTTACATCTCCTGCATTGGCAGGCAGGCTCTTTACCACTAGCGTCTTTTGTTTATTTATATATATACATACATATACATATACATATGCATATATATATATATATTCCCCCCCCCTTTGCCTGCAGAGGCTCTTCATTGAGGTGCACAGGCTTAGTTGCCCTGCAGCATCTTAGCAGTGGGATCTTAGCTCCCGATCAGGAATGGAACCTATGTCCCCTGCATTGAAAAGTGTGTTCTTAGCCACTGAACCACCAGGGAAGTCCCTTGGTCTTAGTTTTTCAAAGAATAAAATCAGCTGAGAGTTTGCCATCCATCCAGAAGAAAGGAGGTTACAGGAGAAGCCTCAGGAATGCTTCTCCCATCTCTTTTGGTTGGATTCGTTCCCTCCCAGAAGCAGTCTTATTGAGTCCTCAGTAAACTGGAAAGACAGTCAGCGAGCTTCTCCAAGGGAAACCGAGGCCCGGGTGTAGAGAGGGGCTGGGAGGGCCAGAGGAGGCTGGGGTCCTGGCTCTTCCACGTGTCGTCTGCTTGGCAGGCAGGCCTCAGCAGCAGCCGCAAGTGGGCACTCTTGTCTCCTGTCTACAGACCTCCTGCCCAGGGTGCTGGCCTCCCTGCAAAATCTCTTTGTGCCCCAAAGGGCGGGGATGTGGCTGTTGGCAGCAAAGACTCCTCCAGTCCTTCAAAGGGTGAGGGCAAAGTTCAAAGGGGCGGAACTGCCCACTTGAGGGGCTGGGCACAGCCTTTCTGGGAGACACTGGACCCCGTCTCCCCTCCTGGAGATTATTGTGGATTTTTCCAAAACCCTGCATGGCTGGAATCTACGTAGACTGGGCCTCCTCAGCCCCCTTTCTTCAGCTTTCCCTCATCCCCACCTTCCCTGGCCTCCCCGATGCCCACAGTCCAAAGCGAAGTCCCTGTCTTTCCTTAGCTCAGCTCACAAGCTGCCACAGGCAGCTCTGGTCCACCCTGCCCCTGCCAGGCAGCTCAATCTTGCCTGTTTTTTAAGTTCATCCAGGGAGGCCCTACTGCCCCCGGAGGACACATCCTCCCCACAGAGGCTGTCACAGGACATGGGACTCTTCCATCCTTGGGACCATACACCTGCAGTCTCCTGGTACACTACACATGCCCCGTGAAGGTGCCTCTTCAGCCACCACTTGGAGGCTTTCTGCATCGGATCATGTTCTGACAGGGTGGCCTGTGAGGCAGGACAGGAACAGGGATGAAGAAAGGGGGCTGGTTAAAAGGGCATTAGCTGTTTCTCCAAGAAACAGCCTATGTGACTTCCCTGGGAGCTGGGGAGGTGGAGACTTGGCAAGTGACATGGGAAGTGAGGGTGGTCCTGCCACCTCCAGCATCTCCCTACCCATGGAATCAGAGTGTTAGAAGGAAAGGAGTCATGTGCGGGGATAAATCCCCCAAACATCCCTGGTTCTCGGACTTACACACCCTCAGTAACGGGGAGATCACCACCTTATGCGGCTGGCTGCTCCATGATTAGACAGCTCTGGCTGTAACGTGTGTGTGTTCTTCATCTCCTCAGAGCTCCAGGTCCATCCTGCACCTGCCATCCCACTCCTCCAGCATGTCTTGAAAACACCACACATTCAGCGTCTCNAGAGGAGCCTGGCAGGCTGCGTTCCATAGTGTTGCAAAGTCGGACACAACTGAAGCAACTTAGTGTGCACGCAGAGTTTGATTATGAAAACTAGATGTGATTCCCTGTGTGAAAGCACCCAGCTCAGTGCCAGTACACAGCAGGGGCTCAGCAGATATTAGTTTGATGGGAATCCTTGGGAAGAATTCCTGACCTTCTGTCTCCACCGCCAAACTAGAGGGGACGCCAAATCCTATGACACCTTCCAGGTGACTTCCTTTACCCTCACCCTGAGTGGCAGAACTACACAACGGTGAGGAGGCCAGTGCTGGGGAAATGCTCATGAGGAGCCAGCTGGCATCATAACTGGCCAGTACATTGGAGTGGGGCCCACAGCGCACAGGACCGTCAGTCACAGCCAGCCACGCAGGAGAGGCCTCGTGTGGCTAGGTCTTCCAGNGATAGATTTCCTGACCTTCTGTCTCCACCGCCAAACGAGAGGGGACGCCAAATCCTATGACACCTTCCAGGTGACTTCCTTTACCCTCACCCTGAGTGGCAGAACTACACAATGGTGAGGAGGCCAGTGCTGGGGAAACGCTCATGAGGAGCCAGCTGGCATCATAACTGGCCAGTGCGTTGGAGTGGGGCCCACAGCGCACAGGACCATCAGTCACAGCCAGCCACGCAGGAGAGGCCTCGTGTGGCTAGGTCTTCCAGTTTGTTCAAAAGAAGTTAGAAATGTGGACTTTCATATGAAATCAGCCTCTTCAAAAGACTGGTGACAAATTCATTGAAAAAATAAATCACTGTGGAACCAAATAAAATATATCTAGGGGCCAATTTGACTCTGGGGCTACTGGCTTCTAACTGCAGTCCTAGCTTCAGAGAAATGGGTCCAGATCTCAGCCTTCCTCCACCATGGTTTTAACCAGATTAGCCTCCTCTCTGAGCCCAGGTCCCTTACCTATAAAAGGAACGAAATTATCATTGTTGTTCAGTTGCTAAGTCATCTCTGACTCTTCGCGACCCTGTGGATTGTAGCCCTCCAGGCTCCTCTGTCCTGTACTATCACCCAAAGTTGCTCAAATTCATGTCCATTGAGTTGGTGATGCTATCTAAACATCTCATCCTCTGCCACCCTCTTCTCCTTTTGTCTTCAGTCTTTTCTAGCATCAGGGTCTTTTCTAGTGAGTTGGCCAAAGTTTTGGAGCTCCAGCTTCAGCATCAGTCCTTTCAACAAATATTCAGGGTTGGTTTTCTTTAGGATTGACTGGTTTGATCTCTTTGCTATCCAAGGGACTCTCAAGAGTCTTCTCCAGCACCACAGTTCGAAAGCATTGGTTTTTTAGCACACGGCCTTCTTTACCATCCGACTCTCACATCTGTCCGTGACTACTGGAAAAATCATAGCTTTGACTATACAGACCTTTGTCAGGAAAGTGATTTCTCTGCTTTTTAATATGCTCTCTAGGTTTGTCATAGCATTGCTTCCAAGGAGCAAGTGTCTCTTAATTTCATGGCTGCAGTCACCATCCACAGTGATTCTGGAGCCCAAGAAAATAAAATCTGTCACTGCTTCCACTTCTTCCCCTTCTATTTGCCATGAAAGTATAATCATAGCTAACACTGATTGATGCATCCTGGGGATCAGGCACCTTTCTTTCTATGCACCAACCTCTTTGATTCTCTCAGTAACCTATGAGGTTGGAACTGTTAACAGCTCAGGGTCTGAGGAAGGCCAGGAGTCCGGCAGTCTGGCCCCAGAGCATACCTGTTAACTCCTGGCTTCCCCTCCAACTCCCTCCCTTGGTGGTGGTGAGGATGCAGGTGCTCAGGTGCCTGGACTGGCAGCTGTGTGTGTGTCTTCCGTTCATCTCCACGGAGATGGCAGCTCCTTGGGCAGGCATCTCAGTCTGTCTGTTGCCACATCTTAGGTGCCTTCCAGATTGGCTGAAGGGTAAGGAAGCTGATGAGGAAGGGGTCTGATGGAGGGACAGTGGTCCTGCCTGTGTCTGGCTCTGTGAGTGACACCAGCAGAACAGAGGTCACTGTCCCTGCCCCCAGGATGCACAGACACTCAGAACTAGACAGGAAACAATTAGCAGAAAGCCGAGAAGCGCAGGTTGCTGTGCGCGTGAGTGTCGGGTGCAGGGAGGCCAGGCTGCTTTACAGGGTCTTGTGCTCAAGTTAATTTTCGCTCTCCAAAGACATCAAACCCCGAGGTGACTGAAATGGGACCTCTCCATCTGCTTCTTATTACCCAGATGCCTGGTGGCCAGTGTTTGATCCAGGATGGGTGCCCCTGTCAGACCCCCTGTCCCCCATCCCCCTCACCAGCCCCCTACCCTACCCTCAATCCCTAGTTGCTTTCCAGGTCTTGGCATTTACGACCCCCCAGTGACCCCTCTTCTCTGTCTCCTTGTGCAGAAATGGAAGCTCCACTCACGGAGGCGCCGGGAGACCCTGAAGACATCCCCAGGATGTCACTGCCCGCCAGGTAAGGAGCCCTATGCAGGGGTGACAAGGCCAGGGACACATGCCAGAGGCCCTCTCAGTGCCCAGCCCACACTCTGTTCAGAGCATCGCTTTTCATTTGGAAGATGGGAATGACAGTCTGTGATGTTCGCCTTCCATGTTCCCATTGATTGGCCCCTGATCCCCATCCATCATTCATTGACTTATTCAAGCTTTCATTTATTCCTCAACTCTTCTGTGGGCCAGATACTGTGCATGCCAGGCTGTGAGATCATATATGATAATGAAAATGGCAAATTGTGCAACGTCACACAGAGTTGAGAGAAGCCCCTGAGGAGGGGGACCTGGCTCCTCTGATCCACCTGCACCCGATAGAATCAGTTCAAAAGCACTTATTCCCAAATAAATGAATAACCCCATCATTGAAAAACTTTGCCTGTCCCACCTAGGTTGCTTAGGGGGCTGTGTGTTCACTATCTGGTATCTAGGCTACACACACACACACACACACACTCACCAACAAGGTTGAGGTTGCTGGGTGATGTGGTGTGATCAAGCTAACCAATCTAATGTGGATTCCGAGTCATGGTTCATGAAGACTTTTCCAGGTTGCCCACCATTGTTGTTAAGCTGCAAGAATGACAGATGGGCAAGGTGCATTATTCCCAGGAGTAACTGGAATGGGCAGCACACCTTCAGGGGTGAGGGAGGAAGCTCCAAACAAAGGCGTGTGAGGCAGGTAGCACTTGCAAGGACCTGCAAAGTGTTCACCCCGCTCCAGGTCCCTGCTGGCTCAGAGGCAGGCCCCTAGAAGCCTGCTGTAGCAGGACACTCCCTGGGGGCTCTGGCGGGCCCTCTGCTGGACACAGGGGCTGAGGAGCCGGCACTCAGGGTCCCCAAACCAGGGAGGGGTGGCCAACAGATGCTGAGCTTGTGGGAAATGGAGGGACCACATCTGCTGGCGGGTGAGTGGGCTGAGTCACAGCTGGGAGTCACAGTTCAGGTGCCACAGGAGCTGGTGAGACCGTGATGGGCTTCAGCTGGCCTCAGTCAGAAAAGGGTCATCTGGGTTAATTAAAAGGGTGTCCAGGAGCCCTGGGAAGCTCCTTCCCTCCCTTGGGGCCCCGGAGATTGAGCCCTGGAATCTGGGATAGTTTTGGGAAGAGAATGCCAAGATTAATGAGATGAGATGAAGGTGAGGCTGTGTTGACTGGGCCTGGGCAGAGTGGCTGTGTGCATCGGGGTTTCTGAGGCAGCCCAGATTTCAGATCATGGTGTCTATCGTCCTCATAATTCCCGATCAGTTGCAGTTGTTCTTGCTTGAAGTACAGAAAGCTGGTAAAGGGCAGGAGATTTGAAGCCAGGGAACATAGAGGTTTGGATTCCAGCTCTGACATTTACCAGCTGTGTGATCTTCAAGGGAGTTATTAACCTCTCTCTGCCCCGATGGTCTTGTCTGAGAAATGTGGGTAATACTCACCTTGCAGGCATGTGGCGGAGGTTCAGAGAGTTCCATGGAGAGTACTTAGCGCTTTCCTGATTCCTAGTTAGCACTACTAGTATTTTTTTTTCTGCTCAATTCCTCTAGCACTTTAAAGATCACTGAAATCCTTATCAGACACTGTGTCCTGGTGTCGGAGACATATTTACAGGCAGAAAGAGGCTTGGCTGTTTCCCTTCCCTGCCTGATAGGATCTCTCATATCCTGCCTGCCATCAAAGTGGGGACCTAACCAAGAGGGATCCATTCTGTGCTCGGGAGAGTCCGGCTCAGGTGGTCCTGGGAAGCTGGGAGCTAGGAAGGGACGCCATAGGAGGGAGGAAGAATCTAGAAGAGTGCTGCTTCAGCTCTTGGCTGGTGAGGAGAAAGCCGTGATGCAGCATGAGTGGCTCGGGGATTCTGGGGACGAGGAAGGGCGTATCCAGTTCCCTGTGGGAAGGGTCCCCAGCAGGGGCTGACTCGGCCAGGAAATAGAAGGAGAGTGAGCAGGGACACCTTCAAGGGGTGGCCTGGGTTCTGGGAAAGTCCCTAGAGGGCAGTTTGGCCCAAAGTACAGATCAGAGCCAGGTGGGCAACACCAGGAGAATTTAAAGGCCCCAAACTGAGGCAAAATCAGGAGAGTAAGGTGTGTCCCCAGCTTTTTGGAGGGTCAGTAGAGAAGGATGTGAGGGTGCGTAGAGGTGTCTCAGACAAGAGAACTGTAGAGTGCAATGTATCTCCTGGGACAGGCTGGGCCCCGCTCAGTCCCTGGACCTGTCCCCCTGCCCAACCTGAGGCTTCTTGCCCCGTGGTAAAGGTATCTCCTCTGCACGCAAGCCTGGGCCACGTGGCCAACCTGTGCTGAGCAATACTAGTCACTGCCTCTGCCCCTCACTGGGCAGCCAGGCTGTGCCAGGCACAGTATTGAACACTTGACGTTGACAGATGACCTTCCCCAGAACACTGGAAGCTGGCGCAATGGAGTTCTGGCATTCTGAAATGTCTGCAGTTCCCATAGTCAGTGGAACACCGCTCTCATCTTTGTACCTGAATCATGCCTTTCCGACTATATCCGTAGGGTCAGAGTTTATAAACCACTTTATGAACCACTTATAGTCTCCTGATACTTGCAGACGAGGACTTACATAATTGTCAAGTGTCACATACATCTTCACTTTTTTTTTTGCCAGTATCTAATATTGCGCTCCACATGTAGTAAATGCTTCGTGAATATTAACTAAATGATTATCAGTTACTGGATGACTAGATTCTTTCTGGTGTTCTCCATCTGACCTCAGGTTGGTCTCTGACACCTTCTCTGTTCCGAGACCCCTCGGTGTCTTGCTTCATGCTGAAATCACTTGCTGATAGGACACAACAAACAAGCACACACTCCTTCTGCCCACTGTGGCCACAGAATTTGGAGCCCCAGACCTGTGCCTGTCCTCAGTTTGCCTCTGTGGCCAGCCAGGTTGAGGCTGGAGCCCTGTGGTGGGTGTGTTCTTCCTTGTGGCAGCCTCAGGCCCCTGGGCGGCATCCAGAGAGGGCTTGGGACACACAATCATGGGCAGAAAACCCACCTCTTTCCCTTCCTACTCTGACCTCTCCAGCATCCTCCCAGGATCCTCCCTGTCCCAAAATAGCCATCTACTGCCTGAGATCTGGCCGCATCCTGCCTCTGGGCTGCATGTACTGTTTGCCCGGGGTGATGGGCCTGCAGCCTGGGATGGGATGCCAGAGGTCGAGCCTTGTTAGAAAGGTCACAGTGGCCAGAAGTTCAGAGGAATAGGTGTGGGCCATTTGCAAAGCATATTGCCTGGTGGGACAGGAGGAGGGTCTTAGGAACAGATATAAAGGCCGTGGGACTTCCTGGGCCACTTGAGAAGAATACACAGCTCAGGCAAACTCCCCTTTCTCTGTCCCTGTTCTCAGTAACAAACCAGAAGCAGGACAATGTAGGCTCCAGTCAGCAAGGAAGCAGCTACTTGAGACCCGCCACGCTGGGGCTGGGTGGGGCGGGCAGCGGGCGGGACAGTCCGCAGTCACACACACACACAGAGGGAGCTGTGACCAGCTGAGCCTCTGGATCAGATCGCTTCACAGGCTGGGCCTCATCTCTAAGGCTCACATGTTGACCACCAGGCTGAGAGGTCTGCACTTTAAGAGCAGGAGCAAGTGGGTGATATGATCAGGTTTGGGCATTCACGCCATCACCAGCACTGGTCCAGGGGATGGTTAGTGGAGAGAGAAGTTGCCTTCAGCCAGGATGGTGGGAGGGGCCACAGCCATCCTGTGGTTTAGGACTGCCAACAGGAGGTGTGCATGAAGTGGGGATCCCAGAGGAGCCTGGGGCTCTGGGAAGACTCCATTGAGGAGGTGGTACTGGGAGGTGGCTGTAAAGAACAAGAAGCAGGTGTGAGGGTACATAGAGTACAAATTCAGCTCCACCATAACCAAAGACACCCTCCCCCACTCCCCCACCAAATACAGAGATTTCAACGAGGCAGACGAGGGTGACTCTTCCCTAGCAGCCGGGGGATGGTGGTCCAGGCTGGAAGGCTGTCCTCCCATCTTCATCATGTGGCTTCTGTCTCTGGGCTGCTGGCCCTGCTTTGTTCTCACCATCAAATGGCCATTGTGAAAGGGCAGGGGCCCAGGGGAGTATATGCCCAAACCATTAAAGGCAAAACTTGGGGAAATAGACAAAATCACATCACTTCCCTTCATATCTCATTGGCCAACACTTAGCACATGCCTACCTTCTGGTCCAGGGGAGGCTGGGCAGTCTTTTATGCTGGGTGGCTGTGTGCCCAGACACAAATTTGTTGTTATGGGAGAGCATGTCCTGGGGAAGCACTAATAGTCTGCACAGAGGGCATTCCAGGCTGTCACGACATGGACAAAGGAGTGAGAAAAAGACATGATGTCTGTTTAGAAATGGCAAGCAGTTGGGGGAAGCCAGAGCATAGAAGTAGTGATGGGAAACACAGGTGGAAAAAGATAACAGAGAGACAGGCTAAGGCATTCTGGCTCTCTCTGTTCAATGGGAGGCAAACAACTGTCATCCTGAGAGGGGTAGTTGATTGGTAATGTCTGCCTGCAAGGCTGTGCTGAGTTAGATGCCGAGGCTGCATCCAGGCTCAGCAGAAAGTGCCACCGTCATTTAATGATGTCTGCCATGGGTATAGGAGTGGTAGGCAGTGAGGCCTGAGTCCTGGCTTTGTTACCCACAGAGAGTAAGATGTAGTGTCAGAGAAGGTTTGGGGACATGGTGATGTGACCTGATCCAATTCATATTCTGGAGCCGAAACTAGCAAGGATGTGGAAGGCAGAGAAACCCCTTCCAGCAACACAGTCTGTGATTCCATGGACAGAACTTTATTTTCTCATGTGCTGCTATTTGTGTTGAGGTTGAAACTGCCTCTCGGGCTTGGTTATTTTCCGTAGGTGCTGAGGGCTGGCATCTGCATGTCCTGAAGTCTTTCCTTTGTCTAGCCTGGCCCTGTCTGTCCTGGCACCAGATTTCACCTACAAGAGCTTCATGGTGTTAACAAGATCAGAGCTATGACCAGAGCGTCTATCCCAAACTGGACCGCAGTAGCGCAGATCCATCACCTCCTGCCCGTTTCTCTGCAGTTCTCCTTAGTTCAGACCTGGCTAACCCAGAAAAGGGAGAATTCAGACCAAAAGATTCCTTGCTGCCACTGGTGAAGAAAAGGATTAAAGAGCTGATGGTTATTTTAGGGAGAACATTTAAACAAAAGAAATACTATTGTCAGAAACTCTGCTTCACATGCCGATCACTGATGGTTAATTCTGAGTCATTTTGGCTATTCTTTAAAATACATCCCTAAGGATCAGTCTGGGAAGAGACACCCTGCCCCGTTCAATCCAGGCTCTCCCTTGTTCTGCTTCCACATACTGTGTCAGCTTCATTCTCCACCCCCTCCTCCCCCCTCCTCCTCCTGACTTTGCAGATTTGACCTCCCACTCAGGCTCCAACCCCTTGTGGCAACATCAATGCCCCCTTTCCCATGCCCACTGCACTCCATCGGTGGCTGGGTTCTGCCAGTTCCACTCCTCTGCTCAGAAAGTATTCATGGCTCTCTAATGCTTATAAACAGCCCCACTCCAATGGGAAGTCCCCATTATCTCTCTAGCCTGGTCTCTGATCAATATCCCACTGTGCTGTACTCTTTTTTGTTCAGGAAAATTGGGCTGTTCAACTGCCCTGCCCTGCCTGTCTATACCGGTGTCTCTCGTGTGTGTGTCTGCTCATGCTGCCTCTATAACTTTGTTCTCCATTTCTACCTGATGAACTCGTCACCCCTCCCGACCTGCTACAGTATCCCCACAGTTCCTTCCATCTTTCTCTCCCACCCCAGTTCTGCCATTAAGTTACTGTGTTAACATATTGCCTGGTGTGTGCTCAATGTATAATCCAGGCAAAACCACCTACTGGGACATGTCATTTGTCTTCCAATGAGAAGTGAAAACAGACCAAGAGGTGTACACCTGTGAAGGTTTCTCCTTGGCCATGAGCGTCAGTGATTTGATTTAGATCCTTCAGGTGCAATCCTCAGTGTGAGCCACTTACACAGTGAGAGGAGTTTTAGTGGGGTTTCCAGCCAGGGAGAACCTTCCCTGCCTATGAACGCCACCAGGCAGCCTCCTTGATATCTCCCCCTGGATGTGTTCCAGGCCACCCATCCTCAAAAGGCACACAGCTGAAGCCAATGTCTTTACCCCACACCTGGTCCTTTCCCAGTGTTCCTGATCCTGTGGAATGGCGCTGTCAGCACACCTGGGCCAGAAGTTGGGCGCCAACCTGAACACGACCTTTTCCTTCCCATCCCCTAGATCACTAAGTCTCAGGTTACCACCCTGCCAATCCCTCCACCTCCACTACCACCACCATCAGTCTGCCGCCATCTCTCACCTGACTTGCTGTGATAGCCCCTAACAGGCCTCCTCCAATACCCTTTCACCCAGATGTCAGCAAGTGCTGTCCTTGTGCTTACTCAGTCACGTCTGACTCTTTGTGACCCGAAGGACTGCAGCCTGCCAGGCTTCTCTGTCCATGGGGATTCTCCAGGCAAGAATACTGGAGTGGGTTGCCATGCCCTCCTCCAGGGGATCTTCCCAACCCAAGGATCGAATCCAGGTCTCCCACGTTGCAGGTGGATTCTTTATCACCTGAGCCACCAGGGAAACCTGAAGTCAGCATGGTCTTTTTTAAACTTAATGCATCACCCTACAGCTTCCCTGGTAGCTCAGGTTCAATATCTGAACCCCTGGAGGTCAGGAAGATCCCCTGGAGAAGGAAGTGGCAACCCACTCCAGTGTTCTTGCCTGGAGAGTCCCATGGACAGAGCAGCCTAGCCTAGCAGGCTATAGTCCATGGGGCCGCAAAAGAGCTGGGCACAGCTTAGCGACTAAACAACAAGGCTTTAACTAGGCTTTAACCTTCAGCGCTTTCAGTCCCTTCCAGTATAAAGGCCCAAACCCCTAATGTGACCTGCCTACCCCCTAAGTCTCCCCTCCTGCTGGTCTTCCAGTAGGCTGCCTTGTGACACCCAGCTGCCACTCCTCTGATGGCATTTGGATGGAGGGGCTGTAGATGAAGGGAGCTGCAGTCAAGCCAGAGCAGGGATGCTGTGCTTTAGCTATTAGACAACCAGTTCAATAAAGCCTGGATGCTGGGCTTCAGACAAAGGCACGTCCTGGAGCCTTTGTGGCCTCTTTCAGCTCCAGCTTGTCCCAGAAGAGGGCTGGCTGCGGCCTTGGAAAGGGCACCTGGCTTCAAGGAAGGGGAGGGTCAGGGAACAGGCTTGGGAAGGGCTGCACAGCCGGGATCCAGGTGCTGCCCTCTAAGAAAACAATGGCCCCCACCCGCCCCGGGCCCCTGGAAGCGCCTCCCCTCTCAAGGCCGACAGCGGGAGGTTTAGAGCCGCCCAGGGAATTCTCTAAAGTTAATTTCTTCCCTATTTCCTCTTGAAAGCACTCCCAGACCCCCAGGCCGCCTGGAGGATGCTGATAATGTGTTTCTTCTAGATGAGCTCTGATAACGCCCACCCGGGTGGTCGCGGAGATTTGTAGAGAAATAAAAATAAGGAAATGGGGATTCCGGATAGGCAGAGTGCTGCGCCCAGAAGGGCCCTGGACTGGGAACAGGTCCCAGACCCTGAGGGCTCCGAGCAGGCCACTGCCCTGTCTCTGGGCCTCAGTTTCCTCACTTGTGAAGAGAGGTGGACACCTGTGAAGAACAATTTAACCGTATCTGGTCCAGTGCAGAAAGCCACCCCCCTCTTGCCACACCCGAGAGAAACACTCACACGTGCGTATGAGAGGAAAAGGGGTCCACCTCAGCACTGTGTGTGCCACTGACCAAAGGGGAAGAAAAGCTAAGTATCTTTCAGTAGCAGAGTGGAGACTCGTTGTGGGGTACTGAACAGTGGTACAGTTAAGTCCCATATATACGAGTGAGTTATGTCCTAAGAGCACGTTCCTAAGCCCAGTTTGTTTGTAAGTGCAACAAAGTTAGCTTAGGTACCCAACTAACACAATCGGTTATACAGTACTGTACTATAATAGGTTTATAATACTTTTCACACAAATGATACATGAAAAACACAAAAAATAAAGCTTAAAAAATTTTTATAGTACACTACTTTGAAAAGTACGTAGTGCAATACGATAGCTGGCAAACAGGGGCTGGCATCAAGGGAACAGGCTGCCTGTGGGCCACATCAGCAAGGGGACATTGGCCCACTGAGGGTAAAACAGGGACCTCCTTTGGTCTAGGGTTAGGTAAGCACCTGACAGAGGCATAAGCATCACATTTGAAAAGTGAGGGAGTAGGAGTGATGCTTTTGATGAGAGGAATCAGGAAAGGCTTCCTGGAAGAAGTGGCATGTGAGGCAGGCCTCGCAAGACCAGTGAGATGTCAGTAAATGAAAACCTTTATAAGAACATTGTGAGTGACAGAAATAGTGTCATAAAAGTGTACAGACAGTGTTTCTCACTGTGGGAAGGGAGGAAAAATCTAGAATGACTATAGCAAGCTCATGTGGAGGGATGGAGGAAGAGAAAAGGATGGGAAGTCGGGATGAGGAAGATGGACTATGGAGGGAGTTGGCTGACATACTGAAGATGCATGGTAGGTTTCTCAGAGAGGGTGNGACTTTGCAGATTTGACCTCCCACTCAGGCTCCAACCCCTTGTGGCAACATCAATGCCCCCTTTCCCATGCCCACTGCACTCCATCGGTGGCTGGGTTCTGCCAGTTCCACTCCTCTGCTCAGAAAGTATTCATGGCTCTCTAATGCTTATAAACAGCCCCACTCCAATGGGAAGTCCCCATTATCTCTCTAGCCTGGTCTCTGATCAATATCCCACTGTGCTGTACTCTTTTTTGTTCAGGAAAATTGGGCTGTTCAACTGCCCTGCCCTGCCTGTCTATACCGGTGTCTCTCGTGTGTGTGTCTGCTCATGCTGCCTCTATAACTTTGTTCTCCATTTCTACCTGATGAACTCGTCACCCCTCCCGACCTGCTACAGTATCCCCACAGTTCCTTCCATCTTTCTCTCCCACCCCAGTTCTGCCATTAAGTTACTGTGTTAACATATTGCCTGGTGTGTGCTCAATGTATAATCCAGGCAAAACCACCTACTGGGACATGTCATTTGTCTTCCAATGAGAAGTGAAAACAGACCAAGAGGTGTACACCTGTGAAGGTTTCTCCTTGGCCATGAGCGTCAGTGATTTGATTTAGATCCTTCAGGTGCAATCCTCAGTGTGAGCCACTTACACAGTGAGAGGAGTTTTAGTGGGGTTTCCAGCCAGGGAGAACCTTCCCTGCCTATGAACGCCACCAGGCAGCCTCCTTGATATCTCCCCCTGGATGTGTTCCAGGCCACCCATCCTCAAAAGGCACACAGCTGAAGCCAATGTCTTTACCCCACACCTGGTCCTTTCCCAGTGTTCCTGATCCTGTGGAATGGCGCTGTCAGCACACCTGGGCCAGAAGTTGGGCGCCAACCTGAACACGACCTTTTCCTTCCCATCCCCTAGATCACTAAGTCTCAGGTTACCACCCTGCCAATCCCTCCACCTCCACTACCACCACCATCAGTCTGCCGCCATCTCTCACCTGACTTGCTGTGATAGCCCCTAACAGGCCTCCTCCAATACCCTTTCACCCAGATGTCAGCAAGTGCTGTCCTTGTGCTTACTCAGTCACGTCTGACTCTTTGTGACCCGAAGGACTGCAGCCTGCCAGGCTTCTCTGTCCATGGGGATTCTCCAGGCAAGAATACTGGAGTGGGTTGCCATGCCCTCCTCCAGGGGATCTTCCCAACCCAAGGATCGAATCCAGGTCTCCCACGTTGCAGGTGGATTCTTTATCACCTGAGCCACCAGGGAAACCTGAAGTCAGCATGGTCTTTTTTAAACTTAATGCATCACCCTACAGCTTCCCTGGTAGCTCAGGTTCAATATCTGAACCCCTGGAGGTCAGGAAGATCCCCTGGAGAAGGAAGTGGCAACCCACTCCAGTGTTCTTGCCTGGAGAGTCCCATGGACAGAGCAGCCTAGCCTAGCAGGCTATAGTCCATGGGGCCGCAAAAGAGCTGGGCACAGCTTAGCGACTAAACAACAAGGCTTTAACTAGGCTTTAACCTTCAGCGCTTTCAGTCCCTTCCAGTATAAAGGCCCAAACCCCTAATGTGACCTGCCTACCCCCTAAGTCTCCCCTCCTGTTGGTCTTCCAGTAGGCTGCCTTGTGACACCCAGCTGCCACTCCTCTGATGGCATTTGGATGGAGGGGCTGTAGATGAAGGGAGCTGCAGTCAAGCCAGAGCAGGGATGCTGTGCTTTAGCTATTAGACAACCAGTTCAATAAAGCCTGGATGCTGGGCTTCAGACAAAGGCACGTCCTGGAGCCTTTGTGGCCTCTTTCAGCTCCAGCTTGTCCCAGAAGAGGGCTGGCTGCGGCCTTGGAAAGGGCACCTGGCTTCAAGGAAGGGGAGGGTCAGGGAACAGGCTTGGGAAGGGCTGCACAGCCGGGATCCAGGTGCTGCCCTCTAAGAAAACAATGGCCCCCACCCGCCCCGGGCCCCTGGAAGCGCCTCCCCTCTCAAGGCCGACAGCGGGAGGTTTAGAGCCGCCCAGGGAATTCTCTAAAGTTAATTTCTTCCCTATTTCCTCTTGAAAGCACTCCCAGACCCCCAGGCCGCCTGGAGGATGCTGATAATGTGTTTCTTCTAGATGAGCTCTGATAACGCCCACCCGGGTGGTCGCGGAGATTTGTAGAGAAATAAAAATAAGGAAATGGGGATTCCGGATAGGCAGAGTGCTGCGCCCAGAAGGGCCCTGGACTGGGAACAGGTCCCAGACCCTGAGGGCTCCGAGCAGGCCACTGCCCTGTCTCTGGGCCTCAGTTTCCTCACTTGTGAAGAGAGGTGGACACCTGTGAAGAACAATTTAACCGTATCTGGTCCAGTGCAGAAAGCCACCCCCCTCTTGCCACACCCGAGAGAAACACTCACACGTGCGTATGAGAGGAAAAGGGGTCCACCTCAGCACTGTGTGTGCCACTGACCAAAGGGGAAGAAAAGCTAAGTATCTTTCAGTAGCAGAGTGGAGACTCGTTGTGGGGTACTGAACAGTGGTACAGTTAAGTCCCGTATATACGAGTGAGTTATGTCCTAAGAGCACGTTCCTAAGCCCAGTTTGTTTGTAAGTGCAACAAAGTTAGCTTAGGTACCCAACTAACACAATCGGTTATACAGTACTGTACTATAATAGGTTTATAATACTTTTCACACAAATGATACATGAAAAACACAAAAAATAAAGCTTTAAAAATTTTTATAGTACACTACTTTGAAAAGTACGTAGTGCAATACGATAGCTGGCAAACAGGGGCTGGCATCAAGGGAACAGGCTGCCTGTGGGCCACATCAGCAAGGGGACATTGGCCCACTGAGGGTAAAACAGGGACCTCCTTTGGTCTAGGGTTAGGTAAGCACCTGACAGAGGCATAAGCATCACATTTGAAAAGTGAGGGAGTAGGAGTGATGCTTTTGATGAGAGGAATCAGGAAAGGCTTCCTGGAAGAAGTGGCATGTGAGGCAGGCCTCGCAAGACCAGTGAGATGTCAGTAAATGAAAACCTTTATAAGAACATTGTGAGTGACAGAAATAGTGTCATAAAAGTGTACAGACAGTGTTTCTCACTGTGGGAAGGGAGGAAAAATCTAGAATGACTATAGCAAGCTCATGTGGAGGGATGGAGGAAGAGAAAAGGATGGGAAGTCGGGATGAGGAAGATGGACTATGGAGGGAGTTGGCTGACATACTGAAGATGCATGGTAGGTTTCTCAGAGAGGGTGTGACATGAGCCAGCTGAGCGCAGCTGCAGGGGGAGGAGAGTTGGTGTTGAGGAGCCAGGGAGAGGCAACACCAATCCTGCTAAGAGAAGACACAGGATGTCAGGAGGTACAAGCTGAGAGGTAGTGAGATTGCAGAGGTAAAATGGCAACTGTAGGCTACTGGTTCAGTTCAGTTCAGTTCAGTCGCTCAGCTGTGTCCAACTCTTTGCAACCCCATGAATTGCAGCATGCCAGGCCTCCCTGTTCATCACCATCTCTCGGAGTTCACTCAGACTCACATCCATCGAGTCCATGATACCATCCAGCCATGTCATCCTCGGTCGTCCCCTTCTCCTCCTGCCCCCAATCCCTCCCAGTCTCAGAGTCTTTTCCAATGAGTCAGCTCTTCACATGAGGTGGCCAAAGTACTGGAGTTTCAGCTTTAGCATCATTCCTTCCAAAGAAATCCCAGGGTTGATCTCCTTCAGAATGGACTGGTTGGATCTCCTTGCAGTCCAAGGGACTCTCAAGAGTCTTCTCTAACACCACAATTCAAAAGCATCAANTCTGGGCCTCAGTTTCCTCACTTGTGAAGAGAGGTGGACACCTGTGAAGAACAATTTAACCATATCTGGTCCAGTGCAGAAAGCCACCCCCCTCTTGCCACACCCGAGAGAAACACTCACACGTGCGTATGAGAGGAAAAGGGGTCCACCTCAGCACTGTGTGTGCCACTGACCAAAGGGGAAGAAAAGCTAAGTATCTTTCAGTAGCAGAGTGGAGACTCGTTGTGGGGTACTGAACAGTGGTACAGTTAAGTCCCGTATATACGAGTGAGTTATGTCCTAAGAGCACGTTCCTAAGCCCAGTTTGTTTGTAAGTGCAACAAAGTTAGCTTAGGTACCCAACTAACACAATCGGTTATACAGTACTGTACTATAATAGGTTTATAATACTTTTCACACAAATGATACATGAAAAACACAAAAAATAAAGCTTAAAAAATTTTTATAGTACACTACTTTGAAAAGTACGTAGTGCAATACGATAGCTGGCAAACAGGGGCTGGCATCAAGGGAACAGGCTGCCTGTGGGCCACATCAGCAAGGGGACATTGGCCCACTGAGGGTAAAACAGGGACCTCCTTTGGTCTAGGGTTAGGTAAGCACCTGACAGAGGCATAAGCATCACATTTGAAAAGTGAGGGAGTAGGAGTGATGCTTTTGATGAGAGGAATCAGGAAAGGCTTCCTGGAAGAAGTGGCATGTGAGGCAGGCCTCGCAAGACCAGTGAGATGTCAGTAAATGAAAACCTTTATAAGAACATTGTGAGTGACAGAAATAGTGTCATAAAAGTGTACAGACAGTGTTTCTCACTGTGGGAAGGGAGGAAAAATCTAGAATGACTATAGCAAGCTCATGTGGAGGGATGGAGGAAGAGAAAAGGATGGGAAGTCGGGATGAGGAAGATGGACTATGGAGGGAGTTGGCTGACATACTGAAGATGCATGGTAGGTTTCTCAGAGAGGGTGTGACATGAGCCAGCTGAGCGCAGCTGCAGGGGGAGGAGAGTTGGTGTTGAGGAGCCAGGGAGAGGCAACACCAATCCTGCTAAGAGAAGACACAGGATGTCAGGAGGTACAAGCTGAGAGGTAGTGAGATTGCAGAGGTAAAATGGCAACTGTAGGCTACTGGTTCAGTTCAGTTCAGTTCAGTCGCTCAGCTGTGTCCAACTCTTTGCAACCCCATGAATTGCAGCATGCCAGGCCTCCCTGTTCATCACCATCTCTCGGAGTTCACTCAGACTCACATCCATCGAGTCCATGATACCATCCAGCCATGTCATCCTCGGTCGTCCCCTTCTCCTCCTGCCCCCAATCCCTCCCAGTCTCAGAGTCTTTTCCAATGAGTCAGCTCTTCACATGAGGTGGCCAAAGTACTGGAGTTTCAGCTTTAGCATCATTCCTTCCAAAGAAATCCCAGGGTTGATCTCCTTCAGAATGGACTGGTTGGATCTCCTTGCAGTCCAAGGGACTCTCAAGAGTCTTCTCTAACACCACAATTCAAAAGCATCAATTCTTTGGCACTCAGCCTTCTTCACAGTCCAACTCTCACATCCATACATGACCACAGGAAAAACCATAGCCTTGACTAGATGGACTTTAGTCAGCAAAGTAATGTCTCTGCTTTTCAATATACTATCTAGGTTGGTCATAACTTTTCTTCCAAGGAGTAAGCATCTTCTAATTTCATGGCTGCAGTCACCATCTGCAGTGATTTTGGAGCCCCCCAAAATAAAGTCTGATACTGTTTCCACTGTTTCCCCATCTATTTCCCATGAAGTGATGGGACCAGATGCCATGATCTTCGTTTTCTGAATGTTGAGCTTTAAGCTAACTTTTTCACTCTCCTCTTTCACTTTCATCAAGAGGCTTTTTGGGCAAAGCAGGGGTCAAGGCCATGTTGAACTTGTGATCCCGGGTAACCAGTGACAATCCTGGCATGTATTTCTGCTAACAGATGGCATTATACCTCAAGCTTAGGACAGTATAACTTATATTCCCACCAAGCATTTTGGGCTGTAGAGCTGTGGTTATCCCTAGTTCAATGATGAGGAGACAGAATCAGAGATGTTCAGAGACTGTCCAAGGTCTACAGCCAGAAGACAGAGTCTGAGGCTTCTGATGCAGGCCCATTTGCCCTCAGGGACAAGGCAGAACAGAAGGGAGTAGGGTGGAGAGGAAAGAGGTAGGGGTCTATTTTGCTTTTTGGTTTTTTATTTTTCTGGCCACTCCATGAAGCATGTGGGATCTTAGTTCCCTGACCAGGGATTGAAACCCGTACCCTCGGCAGTGGAGACACAGTGTCAACCACTGCCAGGGAAGTCCAGGGCTCTATTCTGGACAAGCTGGCCAGGGGTGGGGTGCGGGGTGAGGATGCAGGATGTTTCTGCGGAAGTGCTGAAGTCCTGGGAGGGCTCCTCCCCGGGGGTGGGAGGAGGAAGCTCTGATTCTGTGACCTTACCTGTACCGGCAGCCGTCTGGTCGCTGAGGCCACTGCTCAGGGCAGAGAGGGCAAGGGTGCACCTTGCTGGAGACTTTGTGCCCTGGGAGTTGTCGCCTCTCCCAGGGTGAGCTCTGGCCCCACGTGTGCCAGGGACACAGGGCTCCCTGACCCCCACACAGTGGAGGGTCCTCCTCTGCCCGCTCTGTCCTGGAGGACCCCGAGTGAAGCTTCCAAAGCAGCGGTGCAGAAGGAATGCTGGTGCTGCTCTGCCAGAAAGAAGAAGTAAATGGGAAGGGCCGTGGCCCGCATAAGAGACTGGCAGGTCAGACACCCTTGACACGTGGACGCAGCCCTCAGCTCTTCTTGGAGCCATCCAGCCGCCCACCCCCTGGCTGGTGCTCCCACTCCTTCTCAGCCCCGCCAGCCTCTCAGCTACCCCCCAGCAGATTCCTGTCCACCATCAAGGCAGCTTGGATGGTCTCTGACAGCAGCTGGTCTGACTGCCTGCTTCATACCTTGCACACCTCACTCCATCCTCCCAGCCTCTCTCTGAGGTTAAGACTCTCACATCACCACGTTTCCAGATGAGGACTCTGAAGCTCAGAGCACGTCTCTCAAGGATACAGGGCTAAGAAGTGGCAGGGTTGGGACCTGAAGCAAACTGTCAGAAGTTATGTCCTGACAGACTTCCTCCAGCCATGGGAGTGAGTACTTCCTGGGAGCAAACTGTGGACTTGGCAATGGCCATAATTCTTGTCCAGAGGGGTAGTATTGGATAAGGCTGGAGGACATAAATCAATAATGATAGCAATGTGTATCAAAGGCTTACTCTGTGCCAGGCACTGGTATAAGCTCTTTATCACATTATCTCATTTAATCCTCATAATTACTTTACGTGGCAGTTCCTATTATCTCTGCTTTATAAATGAGAAGACTGAGGCCCAAAGAGGTTATGTCATGTGACCAAGGTCGTAGAACTAGCATGTGCTGGTGTCAGAATTATTTTAAGCTAAGAAGTCTAGGGTCTTCCCAAGTGGTCCAGTGGTTAGTAATCCACCTTCCAATGCAGGGTTGCAGCTTTGATCCCTGGTTGGGGAGCTGCTGCTGCTGCTGCTGCTAAGTTGCTTCGGTCGTGTCCAACTCTGTGCAACCCTATAGACGGAAGCCCACCAGGCTCCTCCATCCCTGGGATTCTCCAGGCAAGAATACTGGGGTGGGTTGCCATTTCTGGCTCCAATGCATGAAAGTGAAAAGTGAAAGGAAAGTCTGTCAGTCGTGTCCAACTCTTAGCGACCCCATGGACTGGAGCCCACCAGGCTCCGCCGTCCATGGGACTTTTAAGGCAAGAGTACTGGAGTAGGTTGCCACTAAGATACTGCAACAAAACAAAACCAAAAAAAAAAAAAAAACCAGAAGCAGTGTTATAACAAATTCAATCAAGACTTTTAAAATGGTCCACATCTATATACATGTATCTTAAAAAAAGTCTGAGTCCAAACAAACCAGAAGAGTGTCAGAAGGCGACTGGCTCTGCCTCCCTCTGTCTCTGTCACTTTCACTCAGTCACTCAGCAAACTGATGCCGTGCTCTGTCCTCAGGAGGCTCAGAGGAGCTCAGGTGAAGCGAGTCCAGGTAAAGGGAAGAACAGGCAAAGCAGCGGCTGCTGCAACGTCCAAGAGCTCCAGGAGGGTGGGCCTACTGGAGACAGTGGCAGGTAGTGGCAGATGGGTCCCCTGCATGGGGCAGTCCAACTGCAGCCCTGGGGTCACCTCTGTGAGGCGGGCCACAAGCAAGGCAGGGACCAGCACTGTTGACGATGGCCTGCACAGCTGGCGTTTGTCCTAAGTCCCTAACCCCGGGAATTAGCAGAGAGCCAGTAGCCCGGCTGCACTGGGCTCCTTGGTGAGGAGAAGGAGAGGCCCCCAGACCCTCCTGAAGGGGTGAGGCAGAGGTTGGGGGGTAGGGCAGGCAGAGGAGGGAAGGAGAAAAAGATCCCCAAGGAGTCTGACTCTCCGGTAGCTGAGTGGCAGCAAGACTGCCCTGGGCCTGCCTACTCATTCTTTCCAGCTCACTTGACCAACTCCTTGCAGCCCAGCGCTTCTTCCCCCCCCCCCCCCGCCCCCCGGCCTTTGCCATCCGCTTGTGTATGGCAGACATGGCAGGCAAGGCAACGGGGAAGTGTCCCCAGTGGCCAAAGGTGCCGTAAGAGGAGCTGGGTCCATGCCTGTGTCACCACATTCCTTGGCACGAGGACACCTCTGCCCAGTGGAGACCCTGGGTGGGGGGTTCATGGGGGGTCAAGCACAAGCAGGGGGCTCCAGCAGAGGGGTCTGCCACTTCAGCCAGCCCAAGTAGGGGAGGAAATCTGTGAACCCTGGCATGGAGATGCAAGAGTGCACCCAGCAGCTGCGGGTGGCTGAGTGGATGCCAGCTCCCCACATAGCTATAGGCACTGCCACAGGATAGCTGCACATGGCCAGGAGGGCCAGGGGCAGCGTGGACAGGGCAAGGGGCAGTGGGCTCCCGGCATGGTGGTCTGGAGGGGGTTCCCCTGGCCATACCTCCAGACAACTAGGGGTGCCCCAGGGTTTTGGGGCCCAGAATATCCCCTTCACTGCCCTTCAGACTTAAAAGCTGGTGTCAGCCCTCCTGGAATGAGACTTTTCTCTCTCTCAGTGCTCGTGAGTTTGCACACTGTGGCCACAGGGACATTCCTGTGGCTTCACCCGTTCAGCACACCAGCGATGGTTCTGATGGGCCGGTCTCCGTGTGGCTCCAGTTCCCAGTACCTGACTGTGTCACCTGCTCTGCTCTTTGCTGATGGGAACTTGGAGGTGCTGACAGGAGCATGATGCTCTGTTTTTACCTCAGGGAGTGGGAATGAGGAAGGGGCAGATGACTCACTGGACTGAATGCACACTGACTCTGGGAAAAAAACACTGGCAGTTCACCGAGATATTTTTTTTTAATCTATATCATATTATTCTTTTGAAGTCATGTGCTCTTAAGAATCTGGCTCCCAACTCTTACAATTATAATCCTGGCTTCTGCCAAGTGCTCCCCAGCTTAGCTGAGGAAGGAGCGGGAAGGCAGGCTGTGCATTCAGAGAGGAGAGTGAGGAGCCTTTAAGGTGTGGGGAGAGATCAACCTTAACCCTGGATCCTGACCAGGTACAGAGGGATGGAAGGGGGCATGTCTCCTCCTTACAGTGGCCAGATCCAGACCACGACACCAACTGGACATCAGACGCTGCCTTGAGGGGGAGGCAGGGGCCAGCACTTTCTCTGAAGGAAAGCTTCTGAGCAATGCAAACTTTGTGTGCACGCTCAGTCATGAGCGCTCTGTGCAACCCCATGGATTCTAGCCCAGCAAGCTCCTCTGTCCATGGGATTATATCAGCAAGAATACTGGAGTGAGTTGCCATGCCCTCTTCCAGGTGATCTTTCCAACCCAGAGGTCGAACCTGCGTCTCTTGCAGCTCCTGCATTGGCAGGCAGGTCCTTTACCACTGAGCCACCTGGGAAGCCCAAATCCAGACTTTACCTGTCACGTAAACATAGGAGCTAGAGCCCTGCAGGTGGGATTGGGGTGTCCCATTGGTGATCCCTCCAGATGCCTGGATACGCTACAAGCAGGATACAGAATACACCACTGTCCTCCAATCTGCTTATTTTTAGAACTGGGAAAAATGAGGCCCTAAGAGGAAAAAAGGAACTTGCCTCAACCTGCAGTTAGATGGGCATGGCCAGGTTCTCAGTGTCTTGTCCTCCAAGTGAGTCCCCAGAGGCACTCCTGGGGCCACAGGAAGGGTGGACTTTTACGGAAACCAAGGCAAGGCAGAGGAATGTAAAATAGCCCAGTGGCCAGCGTTGGCCAACACTGTGATGCATCCTGAGGCCAGGAGCTCCCACCAAGATGGGCAGCTAGTTCCGGATCCATCTGTCCATTTGACAGCCTATCCTTCCTGCCAGAATAAACGATGATGTCATGTCCCTAAAGCTGATTGGCCCCTGAAGCCACCACCCCCCACAAGACTATTTCCAGGGATGAAGTCAGCTCCAGTCTTCTCGACTCCTCCCCTGGGCATGTCTCCCTCACCCTTCTTGCTTCTGCGGTGGAGCGGTAAGTCCTTTGAGAGTTAGACATCAGCCTCAGCTCTCACTTCTTCCCCATCCTGTCTGCCCAGCCCCCTGTAGGGTGGACACCCAGGGCAGTAGGATCATGTTTCTGTAGAACAACAGACTCAAAGACTCTGTAGAAAGAATGAAGATACAGAGAAGGAATGTTATTTTTATTGTCCAAAGGAAGCTCAGGCCTGGGGCCCATTTCTGATGCTCATTCTAACAGCTGTAGTAGGGCTAGCTGCTACTCACAGCATTTGCTCACCACAACATCCCCTGTGATATAAGTCACTCTCTTAGTCTTGGGAAGCTCCAAGGTCCCCCAGCCCTTCTGTATTCCCACACGATCTGGTCTGTGTCATCCACCAGCACAGGAGACCAGGGCCCTGTGGACTGGCTACCCTCAGGCGCTCCACCCACTAAGTCCTAGGCAGGCAGGGTGTGTCCCTACTCCAGGGCATCCAAGCAGCCCCTTCCTCATCTTGCAAGGGCCACATGTCTTGCTCTTGTCCCTCCCTGACTTGTGTCAGAGCTGGACAGGCCAAGACAGACAGGTTTTAGTTTGAACTTTGGCTTTCTAGACAGAGTCTAAAACACAGAGTGAGAGGCTTCTTTAGCCACGTGTGGAGGCATCTGGCAGGATTGTCTGCTGGCTGAGTTCTATGATTTGACTGTGTTACAATGGGCAACTGATCTAACCTCTCTGAGCCTCAGCTTTCTCATCTGTAAAATGGGGATAATGACAGCATCTATCTCATTGTACTGTTGTGGGCACTGAGAAGACGTATGTAAATCTTTTGGCACAGTGCCTGCCTACTACATGCTGCTCTTCAGCTCTCCTGAAGCCCCACCTGGGACTCTTTTGACTGCCCACATTGCCTCTGAAACACCACTACCCTGAGACCAGTCCTTCCAAAGAGATGTTTGAATACCTATCTGTTAGCCACAGCAAATACAGAAATCTCCACTGAGGCCCTGCTATATGCAGAGCACCAGGCACTTAGGTAGATACAACCTTCATAAAGGCTTCCAATCTGCGCTGAGTCCTAGTTTTGTGCAGTGATGTGGCCCTGGCTCTCTGGTTCTCAGTTCCTGAATCTGTGAAATGGAGCTATGACAGCCTCACTGCATCACTCAGTGAGTCCCTGTGTATGCAGCTCCTTTGAAAGCTCTAAAGCGAATTACCATTTGCTGCAAATGTACCAGTTGTTATTTTGTAATTTACACAAAGATGAAGAAGACCCTCCTTATCCCTGCCTTCTAGAAGCTCCTCTCCTGATTGGGACCTGAGCAGCATCCACAGGAAACATTTCACTATTTATATGTTGCGGTGTGTACCTGCCAGCTGTGGCATTTAGAGAGTGTGGTGGGCTTAGAAGCCTCTCCCGGGCAGGTGACCCCTTCACTCATTCATTTTCAGGGGCAGGTACTGTGCTAGACTCTAGGGGTATAAAGGTCAAATTAACTGACCAGCCTTGCCCTCCTGTGGCTTCCAGCCTAGTAGAGAATGTAAGCGTATAAAGAAATAAATGAGAGAGCTCGCCTACCGGCCCAGTGGTTGAGACCCTGCACTTCCAATGCATAGCGTGCAGGTTTGATCCCTGATTGGGGAACTAAGATCCCGCGTGCCTTGAGAGAGAGCCAAAGAAAATCTTTCTTTAATTTTTTTAAGAAATAAATGAGAAAAAAATCCATTGATCATTATGATGAAATTGAATCAAAAGCATATATTCTATGGAGCCGGGTAGTGGGCGAGCAGTGATGTCTGTGTTTGATGGTGGCCAGGGAAGGCTTCCATGAGAAGGTGACATGTGAACTGTCTTGTGAAGAGTTAACATGATCCAGAACTTGAGAGCTGCTTAGACTAAACCTGGCATAGAACAGAGCACCATAAAAGTGTCTGTTAAATTAACTGGGCTTCCCCGGTGGCTCATATGGTAAAGACTCTGCCTGCAATGCCGGAGAGCCAGGCAAGAACCCTGGATCAGGAAGACCCCCAATTAATTAATTAGTGCAGAGGATGGGGGGTGAGCATTCCAGTCAGTAGGAATGGCATGTGCAAAGGCTCTGAGGGAAAAATGAGCTCAGTGTGTCTGAAGAAGAGAAAGGGGAGAGCCACCTGGTGGAGTGAGTGAAAAGGAGAGAGGTCATGCCTCCGAAGGGCACAACTCTGGCCTGTGGGGTTTGTAAATTTCATCACTGCTGAACCAAAAGTTTTAAAAGAGGAGTCACACACTTCATGTACAATTCACATTCCTCTTGGCTCTGGCAGAGAATGGATTACAGAGGCGGGGAGCAGAGGTAGGGAGAGAAGAGCCTACTGTGGGTATCCAGGTGAGAGGCGGTGGTAACAGAGGATATAGGAAAAGAGGAGAGGCCTGGGCTGTGTTTTGGAGGTGACATTGGCAGGCCTTGCTGCTGCATTGAGGCCAGGCTGTCTGCATTGAGGGGAGACAGAGAAGCAAGGCAGGACTCACAGCTTTTCAGCTGGAGCACTGGGTTGTGCAAGGCATGGGGCTGGAGCATGGCTGAAGCCCTAAGTGCCGGGTTCCTGGAGGCACAGCAGCAGACCTGGAGGAAGAGCCTGGAGGGGCAGTCAGTGGCGTTGAAGGCGCCGGCTACTTAAGGATCTTATCATTTACACACCCCCAGCTGTGGCATCTGTTGACTGGAGTGAGGAGTTGGTTGAAAGGCCTGGTTTCACTTCCAGTTCATCAGTTCATGCCCTTGTTTATCAGGTGCAGAGAGGGGCCTGGGTTTGGGAGGAGAGAGAGACGGGCCTGTCTGTATAGTTGTGGAACACAGCTTGTTGGCTGGTGTGATGCAAAGGGCCCCCAGAGTAAAGATGTCCTGAGTTCCCCTTCCCACCACACGGCTCCCAGCGCACTTCCTTCTCCACTGACTCCTGCCTGGCTAGGATGAGGGGCCCCCTTTGAAACTTGAGCGAGGTAAACTTAGGACAAATTCAGGAAGTGCTGCTTCTCACAGTAAGTCAGGAGCTCAGGGACCGGTTACCCCTCGAGGTGCTCCAGGCTGGGAATGTCACAGGATCCCAAAGGGATCCAAGGGAAAGGACAAAATACAGAGCCCTAAATGGCTCTGGAGAGGAAACCTGGGATCTGAGTGACCTTTAAGCTGACGTCATGGAGGAAACCAGTCCCACGAGGCTTGTGCTGGCAATGGAGTCGTGAACCTTCCTCATCTAGCTCCGAACCCCCTGGGCCCCCAGAGCTGGAGGGACCCCACACTCTGTCCCACTCAGCCCTCTCCTTTTACCCAGGAGGACAGTCCTCTGTCGTCCCTGCCAGAAACCCCACAGTGGCACGAGTGCCTTCATATCAGGGTCCACTTAGCCCCATCTGGTTCCATCTCATCCCCCTGCCCGCCCTGCAGTCTCATGGGGGCTCTCCCCCATCCCTTTCTCTGCCCTCTGCTGAGAACACTCTTTCTTCATCTTTGCCTGTTAACTCTCTCTTACCCTTCGGATTGGACCTTAGTTGTAATTCTGATCCAGGGAGTCCTCCCTGGTTCCCAGCCCCTCTCCCACCAAATGCCTCTGCTAAAAGCTTCCTCACAGCCTGCTGCTGGTCTTCTAAGCATACCCTTATCCCACGGTGTCATCATGGCCTTTTTAAATATCCATCTCCCTTTTGCACAGCCAGCTCTGTGCCCTTCCCAGCACCTGGCATGGAGTCCATACTCTACAAACCATCATTTTTAAGGTGTCAAGCCTGGAGAATGGAACTGCCTTGCACACAATCACAGTAGCATCCTTTCATTCACTCATACATGCATGTATTTGTCACAGAGNGGAGTATATTTGCTTTACAATGTTGTGTTAGTTTCTGCTGTGCAGTAAAATGAAATCAGTTATGCATACACATGTATTCCCTCCGTTTGGATTTCCTTCCCATTCAGGTCCCCACAGAGCATTGAGTAGAGTTCCCTGTGCTATATAGCAGGTTCTCATTAGTTATCTATTTTGTAAATAATATCAGCAGAATATATGTGTCAATCCCACTCCCAATTCTTCCCACTCCACCTTAGCATCCACACATTTGTTCTCTATGTCTGTCTCTATTTCTGCTTTGTAAATAAGTCATCTATATCATTTTTCTAGATTCCAAGTCCTATATTTCTTGAATTCTATGTTTGCTGACATAGGTATCGACTTTAGTCCTTTTGAT